>JAODKC010000048.1:3571069-3585439 GCA_026777985.1 Mormyrops attenuatus | reverse complement strand
TTCCTGTGTCCCAAGAAAATGCCAACGACCCAACTAAAAATCTGCTAACTCAAATGGTGTGGAGGGGGGTGGGCATAACATAAAGGACAATAACCCTGTACAGGTATTAAATACTCCATGCAGTTGGCATGCATAATACCACTACTGTATTGTCATTTATAAATACATTTTGGCTCGTTTGAAAAAAATCACTATTATATTGTAAAATGTATCTTATCTTCTTACCCCCTCAGTTATTCTAGTGCCACTCGTGGTTTGACCTCAGGGTTACTTTATGATTACTGCAGACGTACATACAGGACGGCAGTACACACCTGAACATGGGGAGGGGGGGGGGGCACACACCCTCTGCCTAATGTTCAGGTATGTGACTGTCCGGTGCAAGTGTGTGTCCTGCAGTCAGACTGTTACCTTATACATACATTAAACATTTAGTGTTTTCTAAACACTCACATACATGATGTCAAGGCAGCCGGACCCGGAGAGTATCTGTCGTCCGGATTAAACACAAACACAGACACATGTACAAATGTGTAGGAGATGTGAAAATGGCTTCACGTTACAGCAGAAGCTACATGTAGGCGTTGATTACAGATACGAAACACGGGGAAACTGCAGCGGCGGTCAAAAGCCAAACTTTAATTACCAGCAAACTTTAATTACCACCAACATCAGACCGTGCAAAACTCGCAGATTACACAGATAATCATACAAACATCCAGAAAACATAATGAAACAGGTGATTATGAAATAAAAAGTGTATGCACACATGGACACACCAACCACAGAACCATCACGCAACGCAGGTGGAGCCCAAACATGTCACCGGAGCTGCCTCATTCCGGCACATTCCGCCTGATGAGTGCCATTTTAAATTTAAACCACTTGCGCCTGACTTAATTACGCGATGAATCCCACACTGGAAGCCGGCTCTCATCTTACCGCCTGAGTAAAGAGTTTTACTTACACAACATTTGCAGAATAATTACTGTCTGGCTGCTCATTCACTGAAGCAGGACTGATTCTGTGCTGTAAACAGGTGCGCCCCCGCGCCTGGTTATGGCGGATCGGTTATGGCAGCGGCGCTCTTGAGGTTCCGGAACGTGATGCCGCCTTAATCCGACGCCACCAGACGAGATGGCGACTCTCACCAAGATGCAAAGGTCTGTGGCGCTGCTTTCACGACGACCCCCAAGCCAGCGTTCATAGGAATGTAAACACTCCACAGAGGCAAAGGGCAGAGATCAGCGCTACTCAGGCACCGGGGCAAATATTAAACAGACCCGCTGCATTCAAGGCCTGTTTGAGCCCCAAACCATCCCCTACCCCGAAAAACACAAGCAACCTCATTGGAGTTTTATATCAAACAAAACTGTTCACAGAATTCAGCCATAACAACACAAACTGTAAACTCATGTGAGCTGAACTGCAGCCAATGTCTGCATGACCGCATCGGATGGAGTGTCCCACACAAAGTGCTCCAACGGAGGGAGAGTCATGTGCAGAGGGAATCGGACGGGTTGCGGTTTGGACCAGAGTGATCCCCGAGTGCTGGGGGTCAGACACCCTATGGGGGGGCTCCGTTTTCAGAGTCACTGCAGTCCCCATTAAAGGTTTCCCC
Organism: Mormyrops attenuatus; assembly: GCA_026777985.1. NCBI lineage: Eukaryota > Metazoa > Chordata > Actinopteri > Osteoglossiformes > Mormyridae > Mormyrops > Mormyrops attenuatus. Next base: position 3,583,818 of record JAODKC010000048.1, on the reverse strand, counting down.
AGAATGCAGTTCCTGTACCAACAGGAAGGAGCTTCCGCTTCTGGTTAAACATCTACCTGCTATTTAAACATGGACACAGAACCCACACCACGAGCAGGGTCCCACCATCATGAAGAGGAGTATAACTCCAACTGTGTCAGACCCCACATCATACTGGGTACAGGAGGGACCCCAACCGCCACACTCCCACCTTCAGTGTCCAATCGGACCTCGTTTACTGGGGCAGTGGACTGTGGACCAGCCTTCCTGATGAATTGATGGTACTGGTTTAGGGGAGTTTTGTCCCCTGGGAGACTCCGAAGTAGAGGACGAAGTGGGGGCCACCCCTGAGCTTTCAGAGAGGGGGGCGGTCAGCCCTGACTACAGGACGTGGGCTCGCTGGGTCGGCGGCCATCTTGGTGAGGTCGCAGCTCATGGCTAGAAGGGCCGGTGAAGGAAGGCGTCCGGGGGGGAGCCCACGCTACTAGGGCTCTGGGGGTGTGACTCATAGGAGCCGGGGGTGATGCCCACCATGGCGTCCGCCTGTGGGGTCTCCCCGTGCAGAAAGTCATCTTCCTCCTCTGTAGGGTCCTGAAAGACAGCACCCACAGCCAATCAGCAAGCAGTGACTCCAAGCCAATAGCAAAGACCGAATTCCTGCCATCCCTTCTGACATTACGAGGGACTTTTGGGACTTTTCCACTGGCATACAGGAACCGACCCACACCCGACCCGCACCGTGAAGAGAAACTAGTTACAGCGCGGTTCCAGCTCGCTTTGGTTTTCCACTTCAGAAGAATCGGCTCGGTAAAGGCTTTGCGGCTGAGAGCAACAGTGACGTAAAACTGAAGAGATGCTTATTTACAATTCACACAGTGCACATCATGATTTACTATGTGCTAATTTCCGCTAGCAAGTCTCAGAGTCGCCGTCTTTGTTAGCATCATATGCTAGCTGAATTAGCATTCTTTTGCACAAATTTGCATTATGAATATATTCCGGTCAGCTGTTCTACAGTACTATTTTCTAAGTAGGAGGTGGGAAAGTTTTACGTTCCGAGTTATCAGGAACGTATACTGTCAAGTCTGTGGCACGGCTCGGTTCTTGGTGGCAGTAGATAAGCGTCATTTGTCTCACCTTTCTGCCGGCTTTTTTGGGAGAGTCTACCTCACATTCGCTGGGCTCCTTCCACATCTGGTACAGAGGCTCGATGAGCTTCCCTGATCTGGGACATGAAGAATGCTTTTAAACGCAGAAGCACTAATAGAAACAAATGCAACTACAACCACAGCTCTGAAGGAAACTGCCCATCACATGCCAGTGAGTGCTGACTCCACCCACAGGCTTCTCCTCCAGTGAGAACCACACGGCCAGATGCCACCAAAGGCGGGACGAGTGAACACACCTCTTCAGCAGGTAGGGATCAAAGGGAAAGAAACTGTCCAGGGGGTTGGTGTTGGCTGGCTGGGTGTCACCCCCTTGGCCACTTCTGACCACAGGCAGCACAAGACGATTGTTGCGTTCGATGATGGTGTAACAGAACACCAGCTGATACTTCCTGTGGAAAAACAAGTAGGAAGCTCAGGGACCAAGTGCCCAGCCTGATCCATCTCCTCAGGGTGTCAAAAGGCAGCAGCTCGATATTAGTTCACGACTGAGACCAAACATTGCAGCCCTTGACGCGACTGTTTCACACCAGCCAGGGAAAGCCGACATGGAGCCACATGGGTGTGGAGGCGATGCCGTACCTGGTGATAGCGGCAAACATGGAGGTGATGGGAGGCAAGCAGACCTTGAGCGGGTTCAGCTGACTCATCACAATGCGCTCCAGGTTCAGGCCCTGGAGGTAGGACAGACCTGGAAGCAGACGCACCAATCAGGGTAGAGATCAGCCCAGCCTCGCCCCATTTCCCCCTGGAAGGAGCCATCCTCTTCTGCCCTGTGCAGATGTTGTAAGGTGGGAGGGCTTACACTGTCTGGTAATACAACCAAACAGAGCTCCTCCTAATGGAATACTACCAGAATAACAGTCAAATTGAGTCATGCGATCCACCCGACATACCCCAGACCCCTGCCTGCTCACCTTTACGCATGCTCCCCTCCAGGATGGCCTGGTGCCTGAAGACCAGCGTATAGAAGACCGCCTGGCAGGCCGCGTAGAACGGACCATGCAGGGTGACGTCGCAGAAGGTCGCGGAGTTCGCATCTTGGCTGTCGATGTACTGGTGCAGCCAGGGTACCAACAGATCCAGACAGGCTTTCACCGTGCTGGAAGGGACAGGCAGGATGCATGAAGGCAGTGAAGGAGCCGCTGGCCAAGGAGAACCTACCAACCACTCCTTCTAGTGGCGAAAAGGTGTGAAAATGTACACCACAGGTGACGAAGGTGGGAAGTGGACAGAAACTGCTTCTGATGGTTTATTAATACGGAGGGTGGCAACAGCCTGAGGGACACAGACACTCACACCACGGGGACAAACTTGGCCCGGGCCAGAAAGCTGCCGATGTAGCCGGCCGCGGCGTGGCGCAGCACCGCCGGCTGGGAGGGACTCTGCAGCAGCTTCCACAGGTGCTCCAGGAAGGCCTCAGCGAGGCCCTGGGGCGGGGGGAGAGAGAGCGGGTCACGTGTCTGGGGAGGATGGCCAGCCGGTACGCACACATGGACGCACGCGCCAGCGACTCACCAATCGGAAGCTGCAGAGGTAGAAAAACACGAACTGCACATGGCAGGAAGCATGTGTGGGGAGGATGAGCTTATCGAAGACCGATACCAGGTCCCGGTACAGCGCTTTTGTGTGCTCCAGGTGCAGCGTGCCTGAGCGAAGGCCCAACAGTAGGGGGTGTTGGTGAGCCCACATTTCACAAGGCCCCCCCCATCCCGAGACACAGAAACACTGTATCGCCACGGCGATCTCCCTCACTCCTGCTCTAAAAACCCCTTCAGCATCAGAGATTGAGCACTTTACTCCAAAATGAAGATTCAGATTCACATCCTGGGGTCCTGTAAGCATGAGGAGCCGCCCTGACGCCCCATGACCATCCCCGGCACCCTCACCGTTCTCGTGGCAGACGTCCTTCACGTACGCCAGCAGCACGCACATCAGCATGTCCAGCTGCTCGGCCACCGGATGCGCCATGGCACTGTGCTCCCCGGCTGTAGGTGGCTCCCTGGGGGTCCCGTCCTCATCCTCCTGGGGGTTCAGGGCCTTCACTTTACCTCACATTCATATTTACACCCCCCAAGACTCAAAGCTCTGGTTTCGCCATTACCATGTCGAACAGGCACTCGTCCTGACCACCATCGCTAGCCAGCCGCTGGGCTGCAGCACTCTCTTCCACCTCCTCAATCTCCCTGTGGGGGGCACTCACCTGTGATGGGCCACATATCGACAGAAATCATTTAAAAATGGTCAGGACATTTGTGCTTCTAGACGAGTCCTATGGGCAACCAAACAAATTCACGTTAATTAAGAGAAGCCAAAGATGAAGAGGACCAGCTAGGAGGCAGAGGCATCCTGCCCACCTCCATCCCAGCACCCACAGGCTTCACACTCACATCTAGCTTGAGCATCTTTCCCACGACCAGCTCCAGAATCTCCCGTCGCAGGACTGGGAAGAATATGGAGACCCGGAGCACGTTGTGCACGTAGCACTCCTGCGGAACGAGGACACGTCAGTGGTGATGTCACTCGATGCTAAACGAGACACCGCACACCGACGGGAGGGCCACCCTTACCAGAGTGCGTGAGGATTTGTGCATAAAAGGGAATTTCTCGCAAAGAATGGGCATCAGAAACCTGCTGGTGCTAAAACAGAAGACGGCACTGAGGTCCAAATCCCACAACCAACCAGCCTGCACTTTACACACAGCCAGAGGTAGACAGTTCAGGTCCAGAAAGTACAAATCCAGACCAAGATTTAGTTTCAACCAACCAGCTGACTACTCTGACTCTTTATCCTCATCGAGCTGGTTGGTACGACTTTGAATATAAGGAAGGAGAATTAAAACAGAACTGATTTCAGAACAATTTAATTAACATAGTGTAAGGGCAGCTTTAACAATGCGGCATAATATTTCAATATGAATTATCCAGCATGTTAACATAAACAGCATACACAAAATCCCACCCATACCCCACCTCCACGCGATCCTGGATATTTACAGCAGCAAAAGGTACCCATTGGCCATGCCCCCCCCCCGTTCGACCACCTCCCTGAAAAGTCTGTGCATGTCACTGTTATTCATAATGAATAACACAGCTGAAGTGTCCAATATCCACCTCTAACACAGCTATGTCAGTCATTTTATTTATAACACGATACTTACGACGGAACATATCGTCCAATCATCTGCAAGCCTTGATGGCAAAGGTCAAAGTTCCTGGGAAGGTCTTGAAACAAGGATAATGAGGAACACACAGTGAAACAAGACAACTCCACTTACAAGCGAAAACACCAAGGTCAGAGGCACATGCGTGGCTTACCACCAATTAAATCAATTAGCCTTCATTAAAATTACAACACAGTATGGTGTCATTCATCACGGCATTTGTCACCTTGAAATAAAAACAAACATAAGATGAGACATGAACATAACTTACTTTCATCGTCGTCGTCAGAGTCTGAAATGTTGACATCTCCTTCTTGGACAACAACTCGCCCTGTTTTATAAAATAGGTAGATATTATGAACGAATGGATTTAAGCATACATTTGACAGCCAGAGTTATTCTGGATGGACATGGGCTCACCAGGTGTGAAATTGGAGACAATCATTTTCAGACAAGACCTCAGATAAACGGTCTGAGCAGAGACCAGGTTGCTCAGGAACGCCAGGTACTCCTCCACCACTGACGGGCTTCTTTTGAGCCAGGGCAGCTTCTAAGATGACAAATACTGTGTTACGGAAAGGCGGCGTGGGTTTGGCCGAACGTCTTAGCGAGCTGCCCAGCCTTTGCCCAGCTCACCAGGACGGCGTAAACCAGCTGCTCGTGGTCCTTGGTCAGCTGAGTCACACAGTTACGGAACTCTTGCAGCCAGTTAATGATCTGGGCATCCTGGTCAGATCGAGAAGAGCAAATTCAACAAAGACAACGTGGAGACATGGGTTCGTTCATACCGCAGAATAAGGTCCGACACACGTAAACGGATTCCTAGTCCGGTACTTCAGAAAACATGCTTACTTTGATGTCCGGGTCCGTCAGCTGGTGTTTTAACAACTCATAATCGCGCGTGTCACCCTTGAAAACACAAAGCAGAACGTTATATATGATATATAAAGAGACGATGACATGAATACAGTACCAACCGGAGCCTCACTTGTTTAAACTTTGTCAGCGTGTCCACAACATTTCCTCCGAAGCGCACAGTCTTCATCGGCGGAGTGTTCATGAAATCCCTGTTCTCAATCTCCATGTTTTACAGTCCTGGTAAAGATAGCTGAATGTTTGAACAACCGTCCTTTTAACTAGTAACTCAATACGTCTTTATAATTATAGTAGCAGATCGATAAACAGTGTGCTCAACTGCCGCAAGACAACATGAACACGTTCCTTGGAGTAGTTAGCAAACTGATTTTCCTAAATACCGATAATCACCTCGTCTATTCCCAAAGCAACATGTGCGTTAGCTCTTCCACCCAAGCGTCACGAGAGGAAACCCTGCCCTCCGCAGCAAACCTTTGACCCGGATGTTGTTGCAAAAACAAACTTTCAGCCGGAAGTTACTATGAAATCACCGGCGTTATTGTACTAATATTTCCATGTATTTTAAAATGAGTTATACGTAATGCAGATGTCAATAATTATACGATCTTGTACGTTTTTTATTATGTTACATTTATGCTTATAGTCTATGCAGATTCTTTAGAAAAATAAACGAAGACCTTGAATTCAATATTAGACTCATCCACTATGTACATGTACATACAAAAACAATAACAAGATTCTGTTATGTGTTTTATACATTATATCGCCATTAGTTGTTGTAGCCGGAGGATACTATATATTGATTGATCTTGTGTTACAGGAATTCTTAAAAATCAATGTCATATTGGGTAGGTATCGTTTTCTGACGCCAGCTTTAGAAAGGTAATCCCAGTTTGTCCAGCAGTTTTAGATAATGTACCTGCAGGAAAGGGAGAAACCCGTTTTCAGGATTATTTTTACTGCAATTAAGTTGTATGAACAACAGGGAGATTTTCACTCTGGTACTCAATGTCACTTTACCATATCGTTGAGTGGATACAAATGGACTTGGTTTATTAAAATGTATCCATTCCACCTTCCAACCTTATAACCAGCTGGACACAAAGCAGGAGAACATTTCGGACAGGATGCCAGACCATTGCAGGGCACACACTACAGGAAGCTCCAAATCACTCAGAGGAAACCAGAATAATACGCATGCTCCACATCTTAGGAGCACAGGCACCAATCCAAGAAGTGTGAAGCAACAGCGCCACTATGCTGCTCATATTAAAATATCAGCAGGGTTTAAATTCATTGTCATGTACATATATTTATGCGCAAAATTGGACATAATTATAGAGAAAACAAATATGAAATAGGTATAAACAGCTACAAAAAAAAACAGAGCTCATTGTGGAAGCGCCTCATTGACTTTGTACTCTGTACCCCGTGAATCTGTTTGCTGGTTTATGGTGTGTAATTACATACGTGAATTTCACAAGTTATTTATATAGAGTAGTAGGCTACGTTGTTCAACTTCTGACACTAGTTTGCAAATTTCTGAACGGCACGTCATGAACTACTTATAATATTTTACATTTCTAGAAAATACAAACAAAACGAGTTCCCCGTTTTCAGCACCGTTCAGGTGATGTGGCTGAGAAGGAAATGAAGTTTTTTTTTATGAAGCTGATGACATGGTAAAATGATATTCTAGAATATGGCCATATAACACTAAACAGTGAACTAAAAGGTTTACCTTGTGTGTAGCCGCAAAACATTGCTGATTGAAATCTCATATTTTATTTAAATGTAATCAATCAAATGTACAAAATAGCGCAAAATCCGTCATATAATTTTTCACAGTAAAAAAAGAAAGCACAGCGACGAAAGGATTCGATGTATATAATCCACAAAAAACCGAGATCTGTTTAAAAACAAATTATAGAAAATGCACTGGTATTTCACAGAAATGTAAAAGCACTTGTAAACAGGTTAGGATTACTGAGGAAGAGAGGCCAGGTGCGGGTTTATCAGGCTCGTTTACTGGCACGTGGCGTGCGTAGGTTGTCATACGTGATCCAGATGACTTCTTCTTCCTTTTACTGTAGAATAATGAAATACGAAAAATGTTACATTTTTTCTTTTGATCCTTTATTATTTGAAATCAACTTGTCAAACAAAACAAAACAAACAAAAATAATAGGATACAATATTTGAAAATAACAACAAGAAAATTAACAATTATAGTTTACCATAGTAAATAAGAGTTGTTGCTGTATTTATCAAGCACTTAAGCCAGTCACGCAATGGGAATAACGTTCTTATTCCTTAGCAAACGCCAAAGGTTGCCCTTCTGAGAGATTATGAATCACATTCACAGCAGTCCTAGGACATTTGATGGTGTTGGTATGAGGTACACCCATAGAACTGGGTTAACTATTAACAAGAAAAACAAATATCCTTGTTCCCATTTCGCGACAATTACAGTCGTTTTTCCAGGAAACAACACAACATAAAGATGTATTTAAAACAAATTAACGGATTTTGTGCATAATAATAATAATAATAACAATAATAATAATAATACTTACTCAAGGTGATAAAAACGACCTTTAAAAACTTTTTTTAATGATCAGATGGCCGAAGTTTCCGTAGTCCTGTGCGACGGAGATGCTGCTTGGTTCCGTACGCCTGCAGACACGGTGTGTAGACCTTCCTGCGGAGCCATGGGGAGGGTCACTGGTACTTGCCCCCTGCTACCCCCACCCCGTGTGGGCACTGTTACAGGCCGGTCGCCCCTCCTGTTCCCTCGGAAGGAACTCCTGATCCCGTTGGCCAGGCGACTCGACAGTCTGCGGACCAAGGCGTCGATGCCCCTGTCCTTTTTCAGCAAGCCCACGTCGTCCTCCAGATCCTCCGGCGGCACTTCGATGTTGCCCGTGTACCAGAAAACCCACCAGACGAGGCTCAGGAAGATGATGATAGCGCCGGCGTATATGAGGAAATCGTAGAAGAACAAGTCGGCGAAAACTCCCACCAGAAGGACGATGAGTCCTAACACATCAAAGACCACCGCAAGCCAAAAGGCGCAGGAGCAGCGCCCGAGTCCCCGAATTGCGCCCTCCATGTCGGGGACAGGTGCGACAGATAAACTACGGTCCTCTTTGTCCCCTGGGTAGCGTTAATGACGGCGCTCATTCGCACTGCACGCTCAGACACATGTTTATGTGGCCGAACTCCCCAGAAAGGCTGCCTGTCGCTCCAGGTGTGTCGGACCAGGTGTAGGAGCCCAGCGCTACCTGTCCACCGGGAAGGGTGGAGGAAAGGCACCGGGGGCGGGGATGCTCTGGCGTCACCATGTCCCGGTGGAGGCTGGAGTCGAGGCTGGAGTCGAGGCTGCGCCGCTCCGACCTTTGTGCATGAGGACTGATAAGGTTTGCCGAGAAATATCAGATCCAAGCGGCATGTTTTTTTTCTGTCCCGTAGCGATCACTCCATAATATTTTCACATGTAGAGTTAGAATAAAGTTGTTCTCAATGGTAAGAAATAAGAATGAATGGAAATACAAAAAAACTACCCAGATCATTTGTTAAATAATTTAACCTAATATCCAATATTTATCATTTTCCGTAACCACGAATGAGGCCCCGTAGCCCCGTCATATGTAAGGTGGACGGATGAATGGATTGAGAGATAGGAGACTTTTTTTCTCGATGTGTCTTAGGTTGTCTTTATAACACTAACACACCTGTACTTAACTGTGTGAAGTCTGACTATGGGCTATATTAGGCCTATATCACAAGGAATACACTCAACGGGTATAAATTACGTTGTTTCGAAAACCATAAATAGAATAAAATTTACTCACATAAATAAAACTAAACACTGCTTTCGATATGTGCCAGATTACTATAATATGAATTAATCTTCACCTTGTGAAGTTTCCTCTTGCGGGTGTATTTAATAAATGAAGCTTGCATATCCTCGAGACGTTTCCTGCAAAAATTGGACTGCTGTCCCTTTCCTGTCCCCTGTGCTTTCTGGAATAGGTCCACCGCGACGCCGTACTATACATAAGCACATAGAAAATGGACGAAAAGTAGTTATATAATACATGTAAGACTCTTTACGTGTTTAAAAAAGTGGAAAATCAAAGGAATTGCATAGGTTTTATTACATATTGTATAGGTCTATATACTTTGTCTTGCACAAGGACACCTCTGGGATATCCCAGATGCTCCAGTTCTGTAACGCACCAGTTATGCCATTTAATAAAGATTAAACCCAACTGGTAGCGGTGTGGGAAAAACGTGGAAACATGGTTCGGAACATAAAATGCAAGCACCCAAAATAAACGTGCAATCATACGGTAAGCGTGCGGGAGAACCTTAAGGTGTACCCCCAACTCCTGTGCCCACCCCCCGCATCTTCCATGTAAAAACATCTTGCATCACTACCATCTGTCTTTCACTGCTTTCCGCAGCTCGGGGTGCAAGTCGACTTTTCAGCATGCGAATAATCGAGCCAGATAACCGACTGCGCACAGCCGCAGCGTCGCTCTGCGCTGTAGGAGCCCACGCACGAAAGGCTACAGGGACCAGTTCCTATTGAATCCGAATCATTGTTTAAATTAACAAACCGGAGATTACCGTTTAACGGTTCCCGGTTACCACACGCCTATAATGAATTTGGCTGGGAGACCGTCCTCGTTTCGGGCTGTTTCATATTCGGTTATGATTCTCGCTTATATTAGCTGCACTTTTATGTTAAGTGATACTTAGTTTCAACTACGTAGCCGTAAGGTAGGTAGAGGTTGAACATGTTTTATGAAGAGATCTGTAACGTAGCGCAAATCTGGAGATAATAGAATTAGGTCTATGTTTTTCGTCAGCTGTTTTTATATATTAGCATTACATAAGCACATACAGAAAATGGATGGATGTCATATGTATGTTTAAATTCCCAAATAAATGTATGACACATGTACAAGCAACTTGTGGTTCGTCCATTTAATATTTTATTTTCACAGTTGTTAACACGTGATGCTCGCACCCGCTGTGCGAACGTCTCTAAAAGAAAACCCAATCTCTGTATAAGCAAAGGGAGCCTCTTACAACCAACATATCAAACGATTTGGTTTCGATTGGTTCTGAAGCTGTTTTCCCCCCCCTAAACCATATTTGTACTCCAAGCAAGCCCCGATCGGCGTCTGTTTAATGTAACTGCGGCCATTCTGAAGGAGGAAAACGAAGCAGATGTCAGTTAGAGCGTCGATGGCAGACTGGGGGTTGGGAGGCGGGGATGGGCCGCCCAAACGGGAAACTGAGCTCTCAATATGAGAAAGCTGACACGGGGAGGGGGGTCTTGTCTGCATTTATTCCTTTAAAAGTTAAAAAAAAAAAAAAAAAAAATCCAAGTTTACAAGCTGGTCTTCTGCAGGCAGAGAGGAGGTGAGGGAGCGGCCGCGGACCCCGACCCTGGTGTCCGTCTCCAGCTGGAGGGGCCGTGCAAGGACACACTTCCCAACTTCACTCCCGCTCGGCGACGAGCTTCAGCACCTTGCCAATGGCGATGGTTTTGCCTGCGGTGGGGGGGGTGGGGGGGTGGAAGGGTCATTAAGGAAACCAGCCTCTGATTTGTCTCACTATTCAGGCTGAGATCTGTGCGAGTGAATGGAGAGACATCCTATTCCTGATGTCACCAACAGCCTTCATGACTGCGACCCCATTTATTATAATCGGGAGAGGGAGAAAAAACGGGTCCTGTAAACATCTATCTACGCATTAAACCGTGCTGTTGTACAAGTCTCTGTAGCAAGATGTCATCCACCTCCTAAGGGAAGCCACCACTCAGAGTGCAAATTTAACACACCAAGACATCGCGTGCCAAGCGTATGCCCCCTCCCCCGGCCCACCTTCGTCCCGCAGCGTGAAGCGGCCCATCTGGGGGAAGTCCTTGAAGGTCTCCAGGCAGATGGTCCCCGCAGTGCGCAGGCGGGCGATACACACTTGGTCCTGCTTGACGAAACGAGGCCGCGTCTTGCTCTTCTCGCCCGTCTTCTTGTCTACCAGGCAGATTAAGGCCTGGGTGGGGGGGAGGGCAACAGGCATGTATGTGTTATACCACTGACAGGTAAGCTACAATCAGCCAGAGCTGCAGCCAATCAGGACTACATGCTGCGTTGACCCCTCCCTCACCGTGATCTGCACTTCTTCAATGCAGGTATGGATGTGCAGCACCGCGTTGTAACCAGGACAAATGATGGACTTGTGCTCGATAATGACAATCTGCAAGGCAGCAATGCGTGTGGGTTAAAGAGCAGGACCGGCCCAGTGCCCCAAGCCCCACCCCCCGGCGAGCCCCGGGTGCGAGGGGTGGCACCTGCGCATCGAAGGTGCGTCCTGAGTGGCAGAGGTTCTCGGGCGTACAGAGGATGAAGCCGGGCAGGATCTCCTCCTCCTCGATGCCTTTCAGCCGCAGTTTGAGGTTCTCCCCGGGACCCGCGTCCTCGGTCTCCACGTCGTCCGAGAGCAGGCTGAGCACCTCCACAGTGTGCTGCCGGCAGGTGGAAAGAGGGGCCCACGTCAGGTGCTCCCCCCGGAGATGACCGCACGTGACAGGGAGGCCGCGGGGCGCTGATCAGCCACTTACCCGGTTCGGCATCACCACCAGCTGCTGCGCCTTGCTGATGGAGCCCGACTCGAGCTTCCCCAGAATCACGGTGCCCATGTCCTGCAGGGGAGTCACGGTGGTTAGGGAGGGGCTCAAAGACGCAGAGAGAACCACACAGGCGGACAGGCAGATCCTAGCAGGCAGGTTGTGAGGACCACTTTGAAGAGCATCATCTTCTGGAATATTATTAAAAGACCTGAAGGTTTGTTCTGCTAGGGGACAAGCACTCCCATCCCCCACCACTACTACTGCCACAGTAACACCACCCTCATGCACCACTGGGAGGAGCTCACGCCCACCTTGTACTTGTCAACGATGGGTAACCTGACAGGGCCATCGCTGGATCTGTTGAAGTTTGGCAGACTGTCCAGATGGGGGATGAACGGAAGCCCTCTGGTGAGACGAAAAGAGAAAGAGGTTTTGTTCCTTGGGGGGTATTTGTTGTCCAGGATACAGCAGTGTGCAGGTAAGCAGGCGTGTGGCAGGAACACGCCTCATGAACACAGAAGGCGTGACACACGGCATAGTTACTCAGATCGCTGCAGCCACAAGCATTAAATGACATTAAGCCGGTTAAAGCCTGCAAGAGCTTCACTAACTGGTGACAAAGCTGCCACACTCAGGCAGAAGCCCAATGTCGTGTGGCCATACAAGCTGCCCTGACACCCAGGGACACACCTGGCGAGCCCCAACCCCCCAGGGAGGGGCCATCCCCACGCCCAGGGATGCACCGGGGACTTACGTGTACCAGGAGCAGAGCTCGGCGGGCTCCTTCAGGTTGGCACCCGTCAACCCAGAGCAGGGCATGAAGTGGATGTCCTTCTTAGGGTTGAAGCCAACCTTCTTTAGAAATGGCACTAGCTTCTCCTTGCACTCCTCGTACCTGTCGGGGGGGGGGGGGGGGGG
>JAODKC010000048.1:3525723-3565098 GCA_026777985.1 Mormyrops attenuatus | reverse complement strand
CCCGGCCGCGCGGCCGGCCCCCGGGGGGGGGGGGGGGGGGCCCGGGGGGGGGGGGGGCGCCGGATACAGAACAGTCATAGTCAGACAGCCACCAAACACCACACAGATTTTATGCGACACGTGTAAATCCATAGGATCTTCAAAATTCCTTCCAGTAGCAAATGTCACATGGTATAGAGCAGGCAGAGAAGACCTCCCTGACTTATTCCTGGCTCGCAACACAAAATCGCCTCATCTCTTCAAATTAAATGCATTAATTTTCTTTTCCAACAATTCTCACACTGTCAGGAAAAAAGTACCAATTTGTACCTTTAATGGTACAATTACTTGTCACTGGAGCTATACCCTCAAGGGTCTGCCAATTGTTCCCTATCTGCACGCAAATGTACCTTTTAGTCTAATTTAAGGTAGAGAAATGGACTCTGAGAAACAATGTTGTACCATTGGGGTGCATTAATGTTGTTTGTATCTTGGGGAAAAAAATGTACCAGGGCTGTACCCTTTTCTCCTGATGGCGTACTGTCACTAGCTTGTTTTTTGTCGTTATTATTCAGTTGTGGACTGACCAGATATATCTCCATGATAATCTACCGCTGATTTATGTGAAACGGGCCTAAAACATTGTTACCTTCGGTGAGTCTGCTCTGAGTCTGTGTAGTTTGCACGTTTGGTTAAAGAGATGGATAGCGGTAGATGAAAGGGAGGAGAAAAAGAATGTCCACTGATTATTTTCAAGGGTAAATGATTGTAGCTTAAATGACTGTACCCACACAAGAGCATGACATATCTCTTATTTCCTGTAATGTTAAATAAATTTGCTTCCTTGGAAAAGTGTGACAACAAATAATGCACAGATTCTCTTGGGGATTTAGAACATGCTGCAAACGTTTCAGCCCTGACGTGTTTCCTCTCTCATAAAACAAGTGTTATAATGCAATTTACCAAGGGTTTCTCTGTGCTTATGATGATGAATTCGAAACCAGGAGAAAGATTCCATGAGGCGATTCTTTAAAAACATTGATTTTATGTGAAAAATGTGGCACATCATACAAAAGGCTAATACACCTCAGACTCCTAGAATGTATAATTTCTTTCTGAAGATCACTAGGTTAAGCAGCCGAATACATTGCAGGGGAAAGCTGTCTAAATCAGCAAAAAGAGCCAAAGATATGTAGCCCAGTGTAGCTCTCACGGTTATTTCAGTTTGTTGTCCATCCAACAAAACATGCTAGGCTGGCCAATAAAAAAATGTCAGCTGAGTGCTTAGCATGCATGTTCCCTTCAGCTAATTATATCAATTCATTTGTGCTAACATATTGATAGCTTGAATAATTTTTATGCCACCTCTCTTGGAATTTGGTTTTGTTTTTCTTTTCTTAAACGTCAAGATTGTTTTTGTATAATGTAAATCTTTATTGGTGTGTCATCATTTATCGTTATTTTTCCATATTGATTCTAATTTTCGGTTCCCTTTCTGTAGTATTTGTAGTATTTCTCCTGATAGATTTTTACTATTCCTGGAGCTCTCACTCTTTTCTCCTGTTACTCTTTCGAATCTGTGGTGATCTTGTGATTTCGCTCCAGAATTCTGTGCTATGAATGTATACCAGCTTTCCTGCTAGTTTGCTAAGCACGCGGAATACATTTCTTAGTACAAATCAGAATGTAAGATTTTTGGCAAATTTGATCCATTATATTGTTTCACTTGTGTTTTTTATCTGTGTATTTTTATGGTCCCATAAAGCCAGTGTTCATAGTCATTCCCAACACATGCAGTTTCTGCGGTATGAACCATCATTTCTGGGTTCCATCAGGGTACGTCCATAATTTTGCATATTTTTATCCCTCCCACCAGTGAATTCTATCTCTTTTGCTCTATCTTCATGCATTACTGCTAATTACCTTCTTCAGTTCTTGGCATAACTATAATCAGTAACTTTCCCAGGAAAATTTCAATTTTAACAAGATGCCTGCAAAGTATTTAGTAGGTCAAATGTTCTCTCACCATTTATGAAAGCATTGTGTCTAACCATAGTGAGATTAATGCTCTTTGAATAAAACCTGATATGATTATGCTTCCATTGATTGGTTCCCATTCAGACAATGGCATCTCTTTCCTGTGAAATCTAACTCCCTTCTCATGTAATGCAATAGCCAAATCCATCATACGTGATCAGCAATGAATGATACAGAGGAACTGATGATAATTGCTGCAATGTTCCATCCATATACATAGTTCTTGAATGTCCTGCAAAGCCCGTTTCCTAAAAAGCCAGCACCGAACTATCCTGCAATCAGCCATTTCAGTGTTTCAGGCTTTTATCGTTCCATTAACCATATGCGAATGTAACTGACTTGTTATAATCTCCACTTTCCTCTCACAGGTACACATGCAGCGTTCGTCATTTAGCTTGGCGGGCGTGTCCCCCGAAGCTGCATAAATAGCTAGCATTTCTACATTTACAAAACTTCATTTTATTCACATGTGCAACTATATATTTTACCAAATCAAATGCTGATTAAGTGTCTTTCCAGAACAAATTCAACTGGCAATCCTTCCCCAGCAATCTTTGTCTCTAGACACCATTAGAAACAACAGCGGTAGCTAGTGGCAACAGCATTTTCAATTGGAACAATAGAGGAAGAGAAATGAGTAGCACTGCTAACAGGCAAGTTGAGAATACACCTCTAAATCCCGCTCCACACCACCTGAACAAGTGCCACAATATATATGCAAATGCAACCATTTTCTGAGCACTACAGCTTTTAGCTTGCAGTACTTTTCTCCAGAAGAGTTCTCCAAAAGAGAGCACAACAGCTCTCAGCCTCTCCTTACCACTCTGCTCCTGCTTATATAACAAGAAATTAGGAGCCAACAGTAGCTTCCTGTATTTTTGGTTCCTTCCCCTTTGATATGTCAGGGTTGCTGTTTATTTGAATATAACGTACCACCATCTCATTAGATTCAATTTCAGCAATGGACTTTCCGCTGGCATTAACAAAGCTTGAGGATATATTCGGTATTCATATCCTGTTCAGGCAAAACATTTGAAACAAATCGTATTTTTTCTTTTAACATCAGATCGGCAAATCGCACTCATAAATGCACATCACTAGAATTGTGTCAGGCTCTGACTGGGAAAGGAGGGTAAGGGATTGCGATGAATTGCAACCATCACTATCTTTGGCCATGAATACAAAAGAGAGGACAGTGATTACTTCCTCCCCGCCTGAGGCCATGCCCTTGACAGAAACCTCAGCCTCAGGAATATGCAGCAAGCTTAAGTGTTTCTTGTGGGGGGATTTGCATTCACGGCCGGCCAGTGTGTTCATCTGAAATACTTAAATATAAAGGGCTATTTCATTGTACAGCCCAAGACTCAGTCACCCCTACTTTTGCTTAAAGGTTTCATACCATTTACGCCATACAACCAGACATATTAATAACTAATGGCCAGTGTCTTGGCCAGGATTCTGATTTGTCACTTAGAGAAGTCTATTGAAATATTCAGCTGTGTAATATGGCATTTGGGGCATTAAATACATTTCATTTTCCTTCCTACAGCTAAACAACATGACTCACAGAGACGCATAAATTAGACTTGATTAATATATTCGCCAAGGTGTTATTCAGTGCACTGTTGCACTCCAGCATGCCAGTGTCAGTGATATCACCATTACCAGTGCCTCCTTCTTTGAGAATTGCAGACACATGCTTTTAATCAAACAGCAATTAGGCTCCTGTCTTGTCGCTCAGAGCATCAGTCTGCTAGGCTCAAACTGCTCAAACTATGAACCAAAACATATACAAACACTGTATTATAAAGGATTTTTAATTATACAAACCCAAATTAAATATATTGCACGTGATCCCTCATATTATGTTGTATCAAAATAGCATTCATTGTAAATTACCATACCATTTGCTGGAATCATTGACTGCTAGTAATGTAACAAGAACATTAAAAGTGCTACAAGAAAGAGGAGGTCATTCAGCCTGTCCCGTCACTTTAAATATTTAATACTAAGTATTGGTATGTTAATCTGGTATCTTAGGCAAGCATGGTCATTTAAATTCAATTATTTTCTTGTACTGACATAATTTCCACCAAAGTGTCAGATTTGTTTCAATTAACAGAGTCATTATGCACTGAGGGTAAAATGGTTTAAGCAGACAGCGTTTTAGGTAACTGGGCCAGCAGTTTATGTGCTGAAGAGTAGCAGATCACATGGGGCACATAGCTCTGAATGGTAGATCGCAGTGGAAGGCGGGCCTGTAAGGATACCAGCTAATCCCTCACCATTTTCCAGTCTTGGGTCATCAAAAGTGCCACATTGCGCAGTTCCCGGTGTAGAGAGAGGAGTGAATCATGTGCGCCCTGTGCACCCTTGGGCAGTCTGGCAGAGATAAGAGACCGATACACCTTCCCCTTCAACCCCAATGTCCTGAAGAGACAAATGGACTACAAGCTGACCTCTTAAAGGAAACAGAAAGCATTTAATCTTCTAAAGTCTGGTCACAGCTGCTGAAAGGGACCCCACCAATCCTTTCTATTTAAAAATCCACCCATTCTACATGGACTAAATATTTCCAAGCAAAGATCAGAAAAACAAGAGAACCTTGAAGAGAGCAGCATTTCATTTTCAATGAGAACTTACCAGAATGGATTAAGAATGCTTTTCAGCTGCTTTGTGGAAATCACCGTGATTTAAGGTTTAACTGTATTTAAATGTACATGAAATACTACAAGGCAGGTTCTCAGTCTACAATAAACAAGTTTTTGTGGAACGACTTGTTGCCAAGTTAGCAGGTACAGAAGCACTCAAACCCACTGGGGCATACAGCTCTGGGTAAAAGTAAGAGACCACTCCAATTTTTTTAAAAGTTTGGAGGTCTGTAGCCATTGACTCTGCAGTCAGTTGGTGACTTCTGCACACTGTGCGCCTCAGCATGCGTTGTCCCCACTCTGTGATTTTAGTAGCGAGGAAATTTCATGAATGTACTTGTTGTGCAGGTGGCATCCTATCACGGTATCACACTTGAATTCACTGAGCTCCTGGGAGCGACCCATTCTTTTGCATATGTTTGTAGAAGCAGTCTGCATGCCTAGGTGCTTGATTTTATACACCTGTGGCTATGGAAGTGACTGGAGCACCTGAATTCAATTATTTTGAGGGATGTCCCAATACTTTTGACAATATTGTGTGTGTGTATGTGTGTGTATGTGTGAGCGGGTATACCTATCCTTTTGGGGACACAATGTCCCCATAACGTGATAAATATCCGTTTTTTTTCCCTTATGGGGACCGGTTTAGTCCCCATAAGGGAAAACTCTATTTTATAAAAATCGGTGACTGCTATGAAAAAACTAAAAATGCTAAAAATCTAGTATTTTGCTTGGTTACTTATGGTTATGGTTAGGGCAGGGTGGGGGTTAAGGTTGTCATAGTTAGCGTTAGCATTTTTCCCATAGAAGTGAATGAGCGGGCCCCATAAGGATAGGTATACCCGACGCGTGTGTGTGTGTGTGTGTGTGTGTGTATGTGGTCTCCCAGACAGTGTTTTTGCTCCAGCACACACACACACAAGAACTGGTTTGAGAAACGCTTGTCTAAATGCCGCTTAAATCACAGTAATCGGAACAATTCTGAATATCTCGTTTGGGAAATCTCCTGAAAGTGGTCAGATCTGTGCTAACAGAAGCAGAGTTGCTATTAGATGATTCTCCCTACTCCTGAAAATGTTTGTCGCTCTCATATGTGAGACTATTTCTGCTTTGCTCTGACATTGAAACAATGGCGATGCCCCCATCGTCTATGACCTTCGTTCTTGTATAATCACTTCAGTACATAGCAGAGATGGCCTAGAGTAGAATCTATATCAAAGAACTTTAAAAGAATCGTCAGGGACCACCAACCTCGTTTTATACATCTTTGAATGAGTACACGTCTGGCTTCAATTGGGATGAAGAGATGCACCCTGACAATGTGGATTCTCTCTGAAACAGCGTAAGCACATAAGGCAAGAGTCAACTGGTTCCATATTGAGAACCGCACTGCATTTAACAAAATTAAGTTCTAAGGCTGTGAACTGAAAGTGACAGCTTTCACCCTTTGAAAATCAAAAGGCCTTTGGCTCTAAGTCAGAAGCAATCTGTGCATCTTTCCAAGACTGACCTGATAAAAAATAATTCAGATACATACTTTGTGTGAAATACCATTTCAAAATGGTGTTTTTCAAGGCTCTGTATGTTTATGACTCTGTAGCCATTTCTTTTTATAGTGACCTTTCTATAGTATCTTTGTAGTATGCAGTATTTTATAACATCTTTATACGATACTATATTTCCCCATTGGTCGAGCTCAAGGCTACTTAGCAGCCAGATGGGCTGATGTATACAATATAGACAGGCATTCTTAGGAGGGTGGTGAGGACTGAAATCTGTTATGTTTTTGAGGACGACAGTAGTGAAAAGATACTATAACACTCTGGAAGACAATCAAGATAGTGTAATGTGAAGCAGCAGAACACAGAATAAGGGTGAATAAGCAACTCAAAAAATGAAGCTTAGCTAGGCAGCCCAACTATAGCAGTTAGCTTATGTCTTGTTAAAGCCACCTATCTGGGAGGCCTGGGAGAGGCAAGTAAAGATGGTGAGAGGGAGATCAACAAGTCTTTGTTATTTCCTCTATTTTGACTTCTGGCTGCATTTCCACCATGTTTCAATTTTTTCTTTGTTTTGGTTTTACGTGTTGAATCCTTGAATGTAAATATTCTTGATCATATATTCCCTTGTTCATATATTCCCTGAATGAGCTGCCCTCGGTAATGTCGAGCTTGATGAATTCCTCACCATCTGCTAGGCCGTGGACACCGTAACAGGTGGGACGTATCTCTGCCTAAACCATGTTTTCTCTAACATGAAAGAAAGTGGGAGAAAAACAAAGCAGGTTCCAATTCTCCCTGCCACCACAATATGATAAAACATGAAATTAAAATCAACAGAACTGTAAAACATAATAACAATAATAATAATAATTATTATTATTAGTATTATTATTATTATTATTGTTATTGTTGCTATTATTAATAATAATGATCATCGGATATTAAGGGTCTTATTTTGCTAAATATAATTATTATGACGATACTTGTTAAATGCTTCCTATCTGAAGGATGTATTCATTGAAAGCCCAGCTGTGATCAGAAACAGAGTGCTATGTTTATCTTGCCCTCACATTGGGGTCTTCGCTCTAAGAGGGCCTGGCTTTCCTTTACTATGCACTAGCCCTTTAATCTCCAGAGCCTCCTTTGCATAAAGTGTCGATAGTGTGAGCCCCAAAGGCATGCAACCCATTTGCACTCTCCTTTCAGCTCTGACAAGTTGACGAGTGACGGTGAAGTACTTCAAAAAGTGAAAGCAAGTCGAGGATCTATCGAACGCGGGGAGGAAAAGGTAAGAAAGGGACAGCTAGAGACAGACATCACCCTGCACGCTTGCTCAGGCCCCGTGCTCACAGAAGGCACACACTTTGCTATAAATGCATGAACGTATTGCTTTCCATCAGCTGTGTCACCCGGCGTCGGTGATTAATTACAGGTCTGGTGCCCTAGCTAACCTACGGGGTCAATATTATTCATCGGCCTTTGATGGAATCTGCCCCAACCAACACAGATACCTGCCCTGTGACCTCAGCCACGTCATTCAGATGACAACACACACACACGTGCAGCCACACACGATGGTACACATACTGTATACTGAGTTACAGACCACAGAGCCATTTCAAAATCAAGAGAAACTTGTCCTTGACTCATCAAAGCCATTAATTAATTCAAGACTGTTAATAAGGATTTTTTTCCCTAGAATCTTTTCAGAGTTGTCCCTTTCGGCTTCTGTAATGTTTGTAACTATCCGTCACAGTTTGTCTGGAGGCCATTCTCGTATCTGATAGATGCCTTAATTAGCTGTACTATCAGAGATCTTTGCTGGTTGATGTCAATTGTATCTGAAGTAAACAAATCAATCAGTGGCATTCTGAAGACAAATGTTCAGGATGTCAGCTGGGGGGCCCGAGTCTGCGGTGCTTTCATTCGGTCACGGCTCATGCGGCCTCCCCACCCGACACCAAATTCCCTCTTCCCTCAGCCTCTCATTTCTACCACATGCTCCTGTCGCAAATATTCTCCGATGTTGTGAAAGGCGCTGTCCGTCTGCCATCACCTGACCTGACTCTTCTCAAACCCATTTGCACTTCCGGCAGGCGGCATTACACCAGCGCGACCCAGCAGGGGTCAGCGTGACGGTGGCGAGTGGCACTTCCAGGGTGTGGAATGGGGATGTACGTCGGGCCCGTAACAAAAATACATCAAGAAGGCAGCTTGCTATTAACTTGTGGCTACAGATGGAATGAGAAGGAATCAAAAAGAGAGATGGATGAACAGCCAGAGGGCCCACATTTACAAAGTGACCTGTTATATAAACATATCTTTGGCCACACATTCACATGGAGGCCATGTTGTACGGGATCCACAGCCACCCATTCCTTTAAAAAGGAGCCTCATCTCTGGGCAGTTTGGCCAGTGTCAGTTGTGGTCCCCACTCCAAAACTCACTTGAGGGCCCCATGCTTCCCTGCCGCCTGTTCATTCTCAGGTTTTTTGCATCCCCATCAGGCGCCTCATTGTTTGGGGATAACGCCACTGGTCAGCCTAGGCAAATTTTCTGTTATAAACTTCTCATCTTTAATTTGTTTTTTTTTTTTTGTGCAGCCGCTGGAATTTCATCGTTTCATCGTTTCATGTAATATTAACATTAGCTACCAAATAGAGTGAGAAGATTGTCTCTAACTAGCTAGTTAGGAGAACATGCTGCTTCTGCATCTTAACATGAAACACATTTATTTAATATTTAGTGTAGTGTTTGTTTGTTTGCCCCATGCAAATGCATGCTTTGAGAGGTGTTTAACACCGCCACTGGGTCTGGGTATTTTTCAGCCATTGGCTGGGCAGCAGTGGAACAGGAGCCATGTTTAATTCCAGCTTTACCACTTAAATCACTACAGCGGCGGCACACAGCATTACATTACGCAAGGCCTAGGGACACTCCTTCACACCGGCTTTGTTTCAAGCTGAAATCTATAGCTGAGACGTTGCACGCTCCTGTCCTCAAGCAGGATCCGAAAGACGTGCGGGTTGCTGCTGTGGCCGGAAACGCATCGACGTTCCGCGTTCAGAGGGAGACTCTGATGCAGGAGATGCTGCCGACTTGCTGGGGCCTCCATGTTCTCTCACTGAATGGATGCATCTCGGTGACTCTTGCTGACCCCTCTCTACGAGTGTCGGAGTGAAGGCTTTCCATGGCGCCCTCTCCACCCCTCTGTCTTTTTCATTTTACCGATGATGGAGCACAGAATCGTTGAGCGGCAGTTCGAAGAAAGAACAAAAAAAGCAGGAAAGGGAGAGCAATATAAAGCAGGAATGACCTTTGATCCGTTTTACGGAAGCTGTCCTCTGCGTCTGCCACTAAAGGCCGATGATTGTGAAGAGAAAGACCGCTGTCCTCAGCTATCTCTGCTTTACACATCATACTCAGAATGTATGAACTTCAGGGGCAACACTTGAGCAAATAGAATGGGCTTTTTAAAAAGTCACTGGAGTGCCATTTTGAATCCTTTTTTCAGGATACTTTGCGTGCTAAACTAGTTATACACTGTAGGGTAGGTACACTCTCTCCCTCTGCCTTCACAAGAAGAATGCAATTTATAGACCCACGCGGGTCTTCGCCACACTCCTCAGGATACACAGATTACTGTGCAGTGAAGATTCTCACACGTTCTCTTATGATCAATAAAAGGAGGAGCACTTAGGCATCCGTGCTCAGTTTCTGTTTGTTCTCATCACCCGTGCGATGCTGTATGAAGCCATCCGTATAGATGGGGGAGGGGCTGGCACTGGAGCCTACCTTGGGCAGCAGTGGGCGCAAGGCAGGGGTACACCCCAAAAGCGATGGCGGTCCTGTTTATTGCCAGTGACGTATCTCTTTAAAGAGAAGCTCAGTGTTCATACAGTTAATTTAGCCTCTTTCTATTCATCAACCTTGACACAGCAATCATGTGCACAATCCTAGTCCCTTATGCCTTATGCACTGAGTACAATGCTAAACCAATGATGGTTCCATGTGACTAATGGAATTGTGAGCAGTGAACTGTCTGAAAGTTACCTGGTGATTAGCTGCTTCAATTTGCCTTGTGGTTAGGTGGTTGAGTGTTGCCTGTTAGTTAGCTTTTTGAAGATTTCCTGGTAGTGAGCTGGTTGACATGCTCATGCTCCGCGGTCTGGAGCAGGCTTGACGGTTAGCTGTTTGACGTAGCCTTTAGCGTCTTCAGCACCGCGGACAGTGTAAGGCCGTATTCCTGCCTGTGCACCGAGAAAAATGTAAGCAGCTGAATTGCTCTCTGTCTGCCTACTGGTGACTGTGTGAGTTACACAGCAAAACATCTGAAGTGCTTCTACTCAATGTCTTTGTATCAAGATAGCTAGCAACCACCCACCGCTGCTGCACACAAGCAGGGCTGGCCTTCGGGGCTGTATAAACGAGCTCCCTCTGTTACGATTTTACCTTCTTCACACTTGTTTGTTGTGTAAAAGAAGAAGGTCCAAGGTTTTTTGTTGTGCTCTCCCTGCCCATCTTAGAGTTAGATGCTGAAGCGAGCCACATGAAGAAACTTGGGAGCCAAGAATGTTTTTTTTTGGGAAGGATTTCCCCTGTTAAAGATAAATGAGTTCAGGGGACGGAGATGGGACCCGACACGACACAAATGTAAACCCAAACTCCAGGATTCGGACTGGCAGAAGACAAATACTGAGCAAACGTTTCAGGCCTAAACATAATAGAGAAATAAATGCAAAAACTCCAATTAGTGGTGTTACTGAACCAGTGTCAAAACTGGGATTCCGGGACACCAAAAGATATGGATCCTGGGGGAGCCAGAGGCCACACCCCGACACCCCCAGACCCCCACACCACCTCACCCCCCGACCCCCACCGCCCCAGACCCCCAGACCCCCACACCTGCCTCACAGGTAGCATCACTCTGCATCTGTTGGTTTGCATCAATTTCATCCCCTTACTCTGTTTATTTTATTTAACACTGAGTTAAACCAGAAATATGTCGTGCTGCCTGATTTTACTGCAAGCCTATATTTCCCAGGCTAGAACAATAATAATAATAAAAAAAACGAATTTAAAAAATTGCTTATAACCTCGATAAAGACAAAGGTCAAAGGAGTCTTTTTTCAGATTGCATGCATTTCACTGATGGCTCATTAGATATATTTACATAAATTGACTCATCACCTTAACACTTAAAAGGTCAGGTTAAATTCAAATCACATTTACAGACTGCAGCCTTCTAGCGGGCAGATCAAATCACACACCATCAGAGATGAGTAACAAACACTCTGCATGAGTGCATCAAACACAACGACAATAAGAAGCATGCCGGTGTTTTAAACATCATGCGATTTAATGCAGGTAAGGGCTACAACTGCTGGGCACCGCTGCCTGTCACATATCTGCTGGTGCCTTGGCTCAGGTGCAGGGTCATCAGCTGGGAGCCACCCCTCATAGATGTTTCACCTCTTTAATCCTGGAACATCTCCTGGTGATGGAGCAGGGGTCAGGATGATCGCCCTGCCACCACCTACAGCTGGACGCAGGACACTTTCTTTGGATGCCATTTCTTCCTCACCACAGCAAGAGGTTCCTCCTTCACTGTCAGATGTTGCAGTGACCTCTGTCTCCCAGGGCTGCTACTCGTGACACTGGAAACCCCTGCCTCTCTTCCTCAATCTGAGCCGCACTCCCATTCTTCTTCCCAACTCCCTGCTGACTTTGATAAGTCATGCACTCCTCGACTTTTATTCTCCCTTTCTGGCTGTGGCCAGAAGCTGCCCTTCTCAGCCTCCTCGGCCAGCTCCTTCAGCGTCCTTCAATAGATGCTGTGTAGACATTCCCACAAAGCCTCTGCACCCCCCCTGCACTGGGTAATAAACAGCCTTCCATCTACTCTCCCTGCACTCAGCCAGCAGCTCAGCACACTTCTGCTTCTTGCTCTCACCGGCTGCTTCCAATCCTTTTTACCACAACACGGTAAGCTCAACTACCTTAGCTGTTGCAGACCATACCACAATGTCAGGCCTTAAGGAGGTAGTGATGATTTCAGTGAGGAAACGCAGCTGCTAGCCAAGGTCTACTCTCACTGTCCAGTCATTTCCGACAGCTAGGATCTGGCTTCCCTTGGCATGTGTTACCACGCCTGCCTTCACAAAGTACAGCTATTCTTAAAGGAGGCGGGGCTCTTGCCTGACATTACTCTGCACATCTCCAAGATTGTCTTGCAGCCCGACAGAATATGATGTAGGAGCACTTCTCTTTGATGCCACATAATTGGTAGAGGTTATCTGAACTTGGGAGGTGGATCTAATGAGGAAACGTAACCTGGTCCTGTTGGCCTTGGCAGCTGTCGAAGTGGTAATTTCACATATATTCTGGAGCCATATCAGGTGTTGGTACTGAACAAACTGGTGACACCCAAACTTACCCAGGAGGTGGATTTTGTCTCTTTTCTACAAGCCCTCTTAATGCTACAAATTATACATATCATACATAAATATTCCACCGACCTGGCCACCAGTTATATTCACTTCTGAAATTATAAGGCCCTTAACAGTCATTTTTTGCCCCCAAACTTGTGAATTTTACCAAGTCATTGAGAATAATGGTTCAGTATGTGGGAGTACATGAAGTGCTATGAATTATTATTCTTTTAAGAAAACTCTATTAAAGCATTACCCATTGCCTGTCATATGTGTTTAAAGGACTCCATATTAATAAATCACACACAGACTCACATTACTCAGCCATGCACTTCTGTTCTCTCCCCTGCTGATGTCATTTACCTGCTCAGTAATTCAACACGTGTGCATAACCATTTGTCATAGCACGTTGAGTACGTGCACTTGTTGTGCGGTATTAGAATACATAAACGACTTGAAGCCTTCTGTACTGGTTTCTGATTTGACCATTTGACTAAACACACTTCTGCTACAATCCATTTTAATGAGCCTCACAGCCGATTGCCCCTTGTCACTGTGATGACTCTGGCTTTTGCAAGGCCATCGCATTCCGCAGGTCACCACACAGTGACACTTTAACGACCTTTGGTTTATCAGGGTTTTCGCCCCCCTAGACCAGAAATGCTGGAAGATGCGCCAGAGCATCTTAATAGGTTTGTCTGTGCAGCAAACTCAGAAGCGGATGTGTGGCACTCGCTGGTTGGACTAGCAGTATAAAAACAGATTTTAATGAGCAGTCCCTCAGAGATGACCGGAGAACATTAATGATAGAGAGCTGCTCGGTGTTCCCTGGTGAGCAGACAGCCACTGAGCTGGTTTTCACAGCCCCTTGCTCAGGCATACACACGCAGTCACCTCTAATGAAGCTGCTGGATGACTGGGGTAAAAACCCAAGCAGTATTCCAACCCACTGCCCCTTCCTCCGTAATGGCCAGTTTAATGCATGCTGAACCAGTTTAATAGCACAGCAGGAATAGGAAAGTAAGAAAACTATACAAAATAGATGTTAACAGGTATAAAAATGTTTAAATAACCATGGACATTCTTTTCACATACAGATACCTCTCTGTTCATCACACATATGTGGCAGGAAGAGGCATTGTGGAACAAATATTCCTGCTCAAAGATGTCAGACCTTCTGTCCCTAATCACCCTGCTTTTTCTGTTATATACATTGCTATGATTCTGGTATATAGACACAAAAGCAAGGCAAGTTCTTCATAGCAACCAGGTGTTTTAGGGCCAAGCACGTGTGAGCAGCTTTTCTCAGTGACTCTGACGGCAGCTGTAAATTCAAATCTACCCATCTGTTCTCTGAAAGCAGTTGCAATGAAAATTCTTCAAATCAAGCCTGATCATATGCTTGCAAATGAATTCCTTTTCACCTGCGGCAAAACCAGAACTTGCCCCACTGTGGTCCACAGTTGGCACAACGAATCCTTGAACCGGAGGTCAGAATGAGATGTGCGTCAGCCCTCTGCCGCCAGCCTTAAATTTAATCTAATTTATCACAGAGCATCATCATTACTTTGCTTAAATCTCATTAAAAGTTGGCGCCCCCTTGGTTTATTACTATGTAATAATAAATTTGGCAGAGTGTTAGAAGGAGATTAAAAAAACTGACATGGTGATGTTGGGCTAAACCCGCAAATGGCTGGCGATGGCGTGGGGGGGGAGAAGGGCGTGAAATACCCTTCATCTCATGTTGCCTGATACATTGCGGTTTTAACCTACTGGGCTAGGCAAGCACCTCGGGGTATGCCGGCTTGCTAGAAACTTGTCTGGTTTGGCTTCTTTATGATGGGGGCATCAATTCCTCATGCATACGACAGAGGCCAATCACCAAGGGGAAAGTGAATTAATAAATTATTAATAAAATAATTCAGTGTGGAATTGATATGTTACCATAATTTACTGCAGCAGGACTGGCAAAGGTACACAATCTGATGAAATGCAATCTCCCACAAAGTTGATGAATGCTTACAGAGTATTAAATACCTACTATTCAAGTTGTACTGTGCATTTTCATTATGGTTTTGTAGCCTTTTATATTTTAGTGCCTCTGTGTGCATAATACAATGAAAGAATCTTGGTAGGCATGCTATTAATTAATAAAATTTCTGTATTTCTAATAATGAATGTTTTGCTAATTACAGCGTTTTCTGCAGAACAGACTGAATTATTAACTAACCTTTAACATGCTTTAATTTATTGATTTTATTTTCTAAGGAAATGCATTGTAACATCCACATTTGATGCATAAAAAGGTCAAGAGAAGAAAAGTTTGTGAAGCCTGTATAATCATCACGATTTCTGCATGAATGACTCCTAAAATGTCTGACACATTAATAACAACAGAATATTTCACAAATTTGAAACACATATAAATTCTTCTCCCATTAAATCACATCTGACATTTGTCTTCTTCCCTGTGCAATAAGGTGTATTACGGATGTAACAACGCATTATGTATTTCTGAAAGTTTGGGGACATGCTTTTATAGTGATACGTAGGAAAAGGTGTGGACGTGTGGTTCAGCTTGGCTCCAAATGAAGAACGCTAAATCACAGACTTGAGCCATACTTGCTGCTTGGCACAAACTGAAGTGTAATTTAATGGAAATTTGTCCCCGGGGATGGCTGGTGATGGATTGTTACCTGCGGCACATTAAATACCATACACAAGGTTGGGCTTGGTGAGCTTGGGCCCAGGAGTAGAGCCCTAAGATCATTCAAGGCCCGGATTGCAATGTGTTCCATTATTCATGCCCGGTTCCTCTAACTTTCAGCTGGATCTTTCAGATGTGCCCGAACCTGGTTAACAGTCTAAGGTTAGTCCCAAATAACTCAAGTCTCCCCCAAACAATCTTGTGGTGCTTAATGATTTACACTCCCAGGATTTGAGCAAAATCAGGGGGGTTTATAAGGTGCTCTCACTGAGGCAGAGTGCCTGTAGGCAAGAAGTGTGTTTTATATAGGCAGAATTGCTTTCAAATTATGCATTCTGAATTGGAAAAGGCACGTAAATTTTGACAGCAACTGCACCACCAATGCTACCAAGGGTAGAAGGAAATGTGGAAATGACTTGGTGGGCACAGACATTTAACCTCCTGAATGGCATGACAGTTGTACTCTTCCTAAGCAGAAAATTTAGTGAAAATGTTTAAGCTTGATTAGTAAAGTTTCACTAGTAAAAGTAATCAATAATATTTCAGCATTTTTTTCCTGCAAATTTAAGGGTTAATTCACAAGGTTAAAGTCATACAGAGTATAAGGAAGATGCTACCCATGAAGAAATACCAGTAAACTAACAAAATAAATAAAAAATGAGTCCATGTGGGTTGGTATAAATTATTTTTCACCCACAAAATAAATTAGCAGTGCTATTCTGCATAAAATGATTGCTATTTAACAAACTACACATGTACAGTTCTCATTGAAAGTAAGGAGTCCTTTTGTCGATAATGGTTCATGCCACTGGGAATTTTATATAGTGCCGGACAAGCTTGTTAGCTGGCTAACTTTTTTTAAGCTTGTCTTGTTAAACCACATAACATAAAAAAAATGTGAGGATAAAACCCTGCATAAAATAAAATAACCACGACACAGATGTTAAACTGCTTTTTTTTTTGTCCTAAGAAGTTGCATACACCAATCGTTCACTGTAACACACTTTAACCCCGGATTAAAATCTCAGTATTTTATTTCTCAGAGAAACTAAACAGTCAGGAAAATAACGCTTTAGAAATGGATTTTCTCATTATATACGCACCATTTATGTTTTCCTATATAAATTATTTACTGTTTACTATTCCCCAAGTAATTGTAGGTCCCTGGCTACTCTATATTTGGCCGTTTCCATACTCCATGCCAGCCATTGGCGGGACAAGGGAGATCCGCTGAGGATGCCAGCTACTGAACTGAATGCCCTGGCGCACCCAATGTACCACGACTACTCAGAGGAAGTGCAGGATGACCTGGCACTGTAAGCCTACCTAAGGGTACTTGCACCAGAGAGACTGCAGAAGTAGGTCTACATTGCCTCTTTAGCTACCTCCGTAGCAGGTGGTTGCGGAGGCTGAGGCTGGAGCCAGTCCTGTGCCGGCAGTAGGTATCTGCAGGGTACTGGCAGTGTCGTGCAGCGGAGACAGTACATAGGGGGGATGAAGCAGAAGACCCTGTGCGACACATGAATGAGACACTGCGGCAACAGAGACCCCTGGTGTGCTAGCGCTGTCGGGGCAGGGGGCTGTAGGGCTCAGCACTGCCTGGAACAATACCAGTAAGCACTGAATATACTTGGGGAAGAAGGCCACTCCTGGGGGCTCATCACGTCAGCAGTCAGCTTGTGGGGGTGATCGCTGCTGAGAGAAGTAAGAACTTGCCTCAGAGTGAACAGTGGCCTGCCAGAAGAGGCAGTGCACAGTACGCACCAGGAGTGTCACCAGGAAGGCAGTAACCGCCTTCTGGCACTGGTTCTGTCAAGGATTGACAGCTGTTGTAGCTGAAGGCTGAAAATGCTGTTGCTGGTGCATGTCAGCATTTTTGTTAGCCATGACAGAATTCAGGCCACACTACGACCAACTTCATCCAGTACCAGGGAGGTAAAAGAGATACTGTAGTCTACAGGGGGAGCCAGGTGCCTTTGTGAGGAAGAAGGATAGTATTAGAGTAGTAGAGGTTTCTACTACCAGCTCTATGCAGTCATAGATCCAGATTGCCAAATACTCCCTTGTGGGTTCAGGGGGATTCATCTTGCTTAACTTGAACAGCAGATATTGGCAGGGTGTGCTTGCCCATGGGGACAGGGAGAAGGAAGCATTCTCACTGGTGCAAGAACTGTGGCACTTCAGAGTCAAGCCGTTCAGGCTGTGCAATGTCCCACAGTCCGGCTGGAATTGGGCACTTCAGTGTTGGCAAGAATCAGCAAAGTTTCTACCTGCCTGTCTAATGCAACAATATATAAAGTTTGCATACACAGTTGTGACACCTGTGCATCCAAGCCGGGGCCCAAAAACCACTTCAGTACACTGTTCTAACTCATGCTTGTCACCAAACATGGCAACCACTACATCCTTATTCACTGTTTTCCAAAGTGGTCTGAGACATATGCGGTGCCAAATTATATTGCTGCAATGATGGTCAGATCACAGAGATGTTCCCCAAATTTAAGGCCCAAGAGGGGATTCACAGTAATTGGGGCAGCAGTTTGGGGCAGCTGTGTTGAAGGACATCTGTACAGTAGATGCCTGCAATTGAGAAAGACACGCTCTAGCCTCTACACAGGCATTGTGTAGAGGCACTTCACCCAAACCTTCCTGATGGTGATCCTGATAGGAAAACACCAGCAGGACTATGATAGCCATATGTTTCTGTGAGCATGTGTGCTGTGTGCTCCTCCCCCATGCAGAAATTCACTGTTCATTCTCAGGTATTCAACACCAGCCATGCTCCTTTTGGGGTGGGAGATCCATATGGAGCTGGTATTCGAATAGCCACCAGAGCTAGAGATCGATGAGGAGCTAGACCTCAGCTATGTAAAATAGCTGCACCACTGCCTGGAGGTGGTCCAGGGGCTTGCGAGCGCCAGGAGGGTTCCAGCAGTAGACAGAAGAGGGTCTATGATGCCTGAAAGAAGGGGGCATTCTCTGAGGGAGGGTTGATGGTGTGGCTGTATTAACCCCCATAAGACAAGATGGTTTTGTACCCTAAGATGTCTAGACAATGGTTGGGACCCTAGGTGGTGCTACAGAGGTTGTTGGATGTTGTCTACCATGTATGTCCAGGGTCAGGGCACAGGATTGTTGAGGTCCACCAAAACCATCTAGCCTTGAACTGTCTCAGGGGACCTGCAGAATGTGCCACACCGGCTGCACCACCGAATCCTCAAGCGGGGACTGTGATGGTGGCATCCCAATCTTCTCATCAGCTAAAGCAACAAAAGTAAACAATTCCCCACAGTGAAGGTATTTAAGTTAGGTTACAGTGGGGTAGCTACCTACTGAGAGTTTGGTAAGGCTTGTGGGTCTTTATAAAGATTGTGCTGCCAAGTTAAAATAAAGAGCAAAGTACGTGGCCTCAACCTGTGTCTGCATCTATATTTTTGGCTGCTCCCTCCTGATGCCACAGTATTCCTGGCTACCTTTTGGAAACAGTTAAGCAAAACAGATAAATGACTTGATAAATGAATGTGTCTTGTGAGCCGGTTGCAGGGACTGTGTGAACTGGAAAAAGAAAGGCATGGATCTAGGGCACACAGCCATTGTTTAAATAGCTGATGTTGGTCTATATTTTGCTGTTAACCACAAAATGTATACTTTTACATATCTTACAATATAGTGCTGTTGTGTATGAAGATGTCCTGTGTGGCGTCAGTTTTAGGTTGATGACTTCTAAAAAAGCTACATAACTAGCTGTGTCACTGTTTCCATTTTAAATTGTTGAATTTCAAGCCACTTCGGATAAATGAATGTAAATCTTCAGCAAAGAAGAGATGCAAAAAAACACATAACACAAAAAACACACACACGGGTTCATATTTGTTTTCATATCTTCGTGAGGACCGTCCATTCGTTTCTATGGGAAACACTCTAATCCCAACAATGACAACCTTAACCCGTACCCAGCCCTAACCTTAACCTTAACCATAACCTTAACCCGTACCCAGCCCTAACCTTAACCTTAAGGAAGCAAACAAAATATGTGGCGTTTTTAGTTTTTTGATTACAGTCACAGATTTTTAGAAAACTGAGTTTCCCCTACTGGCGACTGAAAAGGTGGTCCCCACAATGTAAAAATAACAAGTTTTTATCATATTTTGGGAACATTTGGTCCCCACAACGTAATATATCCTCCTGAGACCCGGGCCATTCATTGGTGTCCTCTGTAGTGGACATTTTGTTTTTCTTTTCACTGATGTAAGAAAACTTATTTATTCCTGTTGTACACTAAAGAGGACATGCTGTGAAATTAAAAATAAAAATAAATTTGAAAAAATCTCAATTGTAAGATGTTTTATTTCCTCCAAAGACATAGAAAATCACAAATAACCTGAATTTGAAAGACACTTTTTTCCTTGGGTCTCAGGAGGATATTACACCCGCTGGTTACACAAAGGCACTTGACAAATGGGCACAGAGTGAATACATCAAAATGTGGTTTAATAAAGGCAACAAGAGTGACCGATTTCACTCTTTTCCCAAGAACACTGGGGAAAGGGCATGGAGTCTTACATCTTTGTGAAGACATTAAAAAACAGCCTATCCCATTTCAGCCTAAAGATGTAACACCAAACTATATTGAAACTGTAAAATAAATGGGAAAATAATCATCTTAAATCTTTAGCAGTTTCATAATATATTAGACATTTCGCTCCCAACTACTGATTAAAATTAATTATTGCACCAAAAACCAACAGGATTTGTGAAAAGGAAGACAAAGATCTGTGGGCACTGAGAAGGTTTCCTTTTAAAATTGCACTTAAATACATTAGTTATGTAACGTCTGGACTTGAAGCATGTCGTCAGCAGCTGCTGTGGTGTCGCAAGCCGACATTTCTTTGAGCCATGATACAAAAGTGAGGAACAGTGAATCAACAGTAAGAGAAAGTGAAGTGTCAAGGCTACAAGGCGAGCGTGAGACTTCACCGGGAGAGAGACGAGGAAGAAACTGGAGAAACCCAAGGGATTTGAACCGCCTCAGCTTTTGTGTCAGTCCGTCGTAGACAACCGAATCTGGGCTACATGACACGTTACATTAGAGCAGGAGAAACATAACTCTGTGGTGAACAGAAAGGACGAAGGAGGCTGTATCAGAACATTCTCATCTCAGATTAACAGAGAAAGACAAGACTGCACCTCTTTATGTTGGTCAGATGAACTACATCCTGGATGGGGGGGATATCTCTGAGATGCTGATATTACCAAGAAAAGGAACATTTATAATCCTAACAGGTACTACAGTAGGTCCACACAGAGTACAGTATGGTCCATTTTTTACACTTTTGGCACAAACAAAGAAATTTAATCAATCAAAGGCAAAATTAGGAAACTCCTGTTACTATACTGCCCACTTTGAGCATCAGAAACACGACTGGCCAGGAGACAGAGTAGGAGGGGCAACGACCCCACTGGCAAACCAATCCTGATGAAGCTTCACACAAGACAGCCAATCAAGAGACATTTGATGACAGGGCCAACAAGAAAAGCTACTCTATTTAAAGACTGAAAAATGGCTCCAGATTATTTTAAATAAGCAGAAAGTATAAACAAACTATTTATTTTGATTAGAAGAAAAAATGATCACCTCCAGAATATATTAAATTAAAATCGGAAAGAACAATTAATCTAAAACATTTTTAGTTCAATATCCAGTTAAATAAAAAGCAGTTGAAAAAGTGCAGCAAATTCAATGTTCCCAGATAAAATAAACTTCATTCCCCAGTCAGTCTCTTTACCTAGAGAAAACATAAAAACAGAAAGTGGTCTAACACAACTACACAGCCAGTGTCTTCAGTGTTGTCTAAGACAGCGATTCCCAACCCGGTCCTCGGGGAACCCCGGTCAGTCCACGTTTTTGCTCCCTCCCAGCTCCCAGCCAATCAGGAACAACAAATACCTGGTACAGGTGCACTGGACTGTCCGGGGTTCCCCAAGGACTGGTTTGGAAACACTGGTCTAAGAGACTAGATTATTTCTTCAGAGATAAATATCTAGGAGCCAATGATTCCTTCAACTGAACATGTTAAAAAGGCTGAAGCAGGTGTAACTGGACAGGTGAAACAGTGTCGATGACAGGTTGTAAATGACATAAAACCTATGCCCCTCTCCAGCTCCTCTCACAAAATCATCTGCTTTTCCACTACTCATTCAATCACATTTTACTTCTGTGTACAATCTTGATTACAAAGTGATTAAGTCAAGGTTAGGAGGGATAAAAGAAAACACACAGACGTTATTCCGTCCTTGTCGCTATGCGCCCACATGTTAGCCGTCTCGCTTTCCCCAAACTTGTTAACTGGCTGCTTGAGCTCCAGAGGGCACCCCCCCACCCCCCACGGTCTCTTAGCAACTTCCTGGGTGACGGTCCTACACCACGCTCCACAGCCGGCCATCCTATCTGACATGGTGTCCCGCCTCTGGAGCCTGGGCGTCGGCTTCCGTGAGGTCAGGCTCCGCCTGCAGGGGGAGCCCAGCAGAGCAGTCCTGGGGCCCCCAGCTCTGGGACGTCTCATTGGGACTCAGGAAGCTGGTGCTGTTGGGGGCGTCAAAGCTGCTGGGCCCCCGGCGAAACAGCTTATGCCCTGTGATAAGAAGGGGGCAGGGGGTGGGAGGCGTCACTGATATTGATGGCCCAGGGCCATTAATCCTCATTTTCACTACAGTGCAAGTCTGTCTTCTGAGGAAAACCAGCATCATAAACATGGATCGGGAGCTTCAGAGTAGGAGATTCATCGGCTGGAAGTCTTTGTATTTCGACCCGATTCCCCTTTCGGCTTGACAGTGCAAAAGGAGACCACCCAGGCCTCGGATCTTCATGCTAAATACACAGTCAATAACACCATGTACAAAAAGGTACACCATTGGCCCCGGTGTCATAGTGAGGCTCGTTACCTGGCAACTGCTTGGAGACAGTGGATGTAGGGGTGGCGGGGGGCGTTTCTCCTCCCGTCTGGGTCCTGGTGCAGTACGTGGGTTCTGTGGTGTCCAAGGAACCTTTAGGTGACCAACACAGACGGTTTCAGGGCTCTGGTGTGCAAGTCCAAAGATGGGAATTCCGAGATTGTAGTGTTTCAGGAGGGGCGTCCATACCTAAAGCAAGGTTGAACGTCCTGCCTTTTACAGAACTCTGGGATGGGGAGAACCAGTTGAGCATGGAGCCCACCAGCGGGATCTGCCGCAGCACCCCCTGGTGGTGAGAGAGAGAGGTGTTAGGACAGTGAAGGCGGATGCCAATTGATAGGTGGTCCGGAATCCCAGAGCCCACACAAACCTCCTCCACCAGCTTCTGCTCATTGGCCTTCTGCAGCTGCAGCTCCGCCTCCTGAATGCCCCTGCGCACCACTTCCGTCATGTTCTCCAGTAACTGGGGGGTGGGGCCACGCCAGGGGCTTAGCTTAAGGTCTTACTAAACAGCCATTACACGTCTGATCATACCAGTCTCGTGCTCTAGGCCTCAGCATGGTGGCCTCACCTTGCCGCTCTCCTCGATGTCCTTCCCCAGTGATGCGATCGTCTTCACCAGTTCCGCCACGTCCAGGTCTTCCGTTGCCATGCCAACAAACACGCAGTTCTTCTCCAGGCCGAACTCCGGGCCTGTCAGGAAAGGGCGTTATCTCCTGGTTATTTAAGTTATTTAAGTTCTGTTACCAATGGACATTTCAGGAGGAACCTTGCTTAAAACTGCTTAATTACTCCCCGAGGAGACCTCGTGGGCAAACCTGTGGAGAAACTGAGGTCCGCATCCAGCTCCTTGAGTTTCCTCAGCAGGTCACTGTTGACCTTCTCCACCTCCTGCTGCCTCCTGCCCGCGTCTGGCTCCTCGCTCCTGGGCAGGTACCTGTGAAGGGCAGTTGTTACCTCTCATTCATATAAACCGGGTCCTCACCCCGCCCCCATCAGAGCTCTGGGCCCCAACCCCTACCTGATGGCCCCCAGGCCCGGCCAGCCCAGGTCTTCCACGTAGGCAAGGGTGGCGTGCCGATACACCTCCTCCCTGAACTCCTGCCGGAGGCGCAGTGTTGCGCTCAGCAGGGGCACTATCTCTGTCAACCTGGCCACCAAGGCCTCCACGTCAGCCTCCTGCGTGCCCAGCACTGAGGAGGACACAGCGCATCTGCTCAGGCCACGCCCACACAAGCCACGCCTCCCAAGTCAATGGGGCAGGGCCTTGAGGCACAGTTATGGGGGGGCGGGCTCAGAGGTGTTCAGAGAAGGTTCGGGACCATACCTGCGGCAGTCATCAGTGGGTTAAATCTCACACATGTGCCCTCGTCCTCCAGGTCCACAACATCTACGCCGCTGGCGGGCACCAGCTGCACCAACCGCTCACCCAGCTGCCAGGGCAGGACATGGCAGTCACAAGTGTGCAAATGCAGTCCTCCGGTAAAAACCCACGTGCTGCTTCTGAGAGGTCAGGATTCAGCAGAAGCACCCTCTGTCGTCCAGGTGCCTTACCCATCTGTTGAGGGAGTCCTGCACCTCCCTCTCCCAGCCAAGGCAGCCCTCCGCAGAACCCAAACTGGATGCTGGGAAGGTTGGGACACAAGTCATACCTCGGCCGTGCAACCGACTGAACCTCAGCTCCTTATTCAAAGCATGAGAACAAGAGAGCAGCAGACGCACCTGTGCTGCTGTCCTGGGAGAACCTGAACACCACCACTGGCGAATTCAGCTCGTCCTCCACCTAACAGACCGAGCAGCAAAAGGGAGATGGGCTCAGGGTCTCACGGGTAAGACTCAACCCCTCCCCAGCATGTTCGGGCAGCACCGAAAGTCAAGCACAACTTTCAATTAGGGTTGCACGATATCATACTGTGATGTACTCGAGATTATATGCCGCATGCATGATAATCACCAGGGCTTTAGATGACGGGCAAACATTTGTCCAGATGCTAGCTTCTACGTACTATACAGACGTTTACTTACACCCACAATTCGGTAAGCAGATTAGTAGTATGCCTAAAATATTAATGAGAGATGTATTGTGATGCCCAAAAGTTAGTAATCTGTATAAATTCGGTGTATCCTTACGCTTCTTAAATTTGGTTAGCGGAGCACACCACATTACTGGTTTGGAAACCATGGAAGTGATAAGCACTGAAGCGACGGTGAAGAAAGGAACACATCAACAGCCGCAGCATCTTTTAAAGGAGAAGATATTGTGGTTAAACAAGGAAAAAAGACGCTGGTTGTGTGGCGGTACTTTTGGCAGTTTAAAGTCCCACACGTTTATTAACCATAAGGATATAGCGAATTTATACAATTGACTAACATTTTAGGCGTACATCTAATCTGCTTACCAAATTGTTGGCCTAAATAAACGTCCATATAGTACTGAAAAACTGGCTTCCGGACAAATGTTTCACCTGCCATGTAAAGCCCTGGTGATTACCGCGCATATGCCATGTAATCGAGAGTATGTCGCGATTTGGTATCGCACAGCCCTACTGTCATCCATGCAAAATGAAGGCACCTGTGCAAGATTATACCCAAGCAGCACAGCCGGTGTTTTGGGTGCATGATGATGCCATTAACAGTTTATGATATGAACAGCTTGGCTTGCTTTGGCTTATGCGAGTCTTCAGCTGATGATGCTCTCTCTCAGCCCAGATGTATGATGTCATACCCACATCTCACAAAATACTGTCTTCACAGTGACATCCATGGGCCACATTACTGAGCGGATTACACCAATTTTTGTGCCTCTGAATTTTTTGAAAAACATCTTCCATATGACTGTGTTCCTTGAAAACAATGTAGAAATTTAATTCCCCCCCAAAAAAAACAAAATAAAGAAATAAACCTGACAAGTGAAGATGTCTGATAAACAGGCTGCCCGGCGCTATAGCTCCAGCCAAGAAGTCACCGTGTGACAGTCCTCTGGTGATATGAGACCACCGAATGTATGGTGCGTTCATGCAGAGCAAACCCTCGTCTGATCCATGCGGGCCGGCGGGGTCGTGACCCCTGCCGGTCCCACACGCAGGGGACGAGGAGAGGGTGCGGCTGAATGGGAAAGGCCTCTACGGATTCACGCATGTGCCCTTTGGTTTTCACCATTACACCGCCCCTGCCCTTCAAATCCATATCTCATATTGTGGAAAATCAGCTTACCTGCCATGTTGATTTTTAAGTTACTATTCACTGAATAATGAAGTTAAGACATCAATGTCTATTTCAGCTTAAACCAGTATTACCTTAGGAATGCTGACCGACCACTTTTAAGTGATATAGCTGGTTTTGCTACAGCATTTAAAAAAACAATCAGAATCCAAAAGGCACAAATGATAATTGCATACTTGGCACAATGAGTCTTAATCGCTGTGGCTGCTTGACCCCGAGTTCGAGCAGGATCTGAGACTGTACTTGCTGCAGGAGCGTGAATAAGCATGATGGTGAGGATGGGGGGGCAGGAGGGCGTGAGCAGGCACAGGGAGGGGCCCACCTACAATGGACAGTACGAGGGAACCCAGGACGTCTTGCAGAGAGCCCCCGGAGATGGGAGGGACCCGGAAGCGAGATGTCATGCCCTGAAATCAAGTGCAGCTGAGCTCACCAGGGCCATCAGGGGGGAGATCATGTACACTGACCTCTCCGCCACGTGGGCCTTCCCTGAGTTTACCCGAATCCGTGAAGTTATCTTTAGACAAGGCGGCAGCT
Source organism: Mormyrops attenuatus (assembly GCA_026777985.1). Classification (NCBI taxonomy): domain Eukaryota; kingdom Metazoa; phylum Chordata; class Actinopteri; order Osteoglossiformes; family Mormyridae; genus Mormyrops; species Mormyrops attenuatus. Next base: position 3,539,081 of record JAODKC010000048.1, on the reverse strand, counting down.
CAAATGGGCCCATTAGAAAAAGCGAACTCACGACACGAACACGGAGATGTTGGAGTGTCGGCCGTGTGAAACAGATGCGGAAAAGGTGTGCACTGTCACGGATCAACAGCAGCAGCATTTCACAGTCAGCCACGCAGCCTCACGCAGGAGGTGTGGCCGATGAGGGGGCGATTCTGTACTAAATGCAGCCAGGGGATTAGCTGCTTAAACACGACACCCGAGATCTGACGGGAGCCGGCAGAGGATCAGGCTAACTCGCAAAGGCGCACTTTAATAAAAACAACTGCTTAGCCCCTTACCGACGTCTTGATGGAAGCCTGCTTCTTCAGATGGTCCAGGAGCTGCTGGCTCTACAGAAACAGAAAATGATTTTTTCCACACTCCCACTCATGCTGTTATTGTCAGGTGCCTGGTGGTTGCGCTAACAGGCTAGAGGCTACTGCTTACCAGCTGTGAGGCATGTCTGATCCTCTCCACTATCCCATCATGCCCCAGGTACTGCAGGGACAGCCAGAGGGGGAGAGCTCGGAGCTTTTCCACCGGCTGGCTGGAGGTCAGGCCTGCTGCTAGAGACTGTGGGGTGACCAACGAGCATGATGTCTTCAGTAATGTTATGGAAAGTGACAGTCATCATAATAACGTACAGTTAAATCGGTACTGCCTGAAATGGGCCTGACTGACCAGGGCAGGATCTTCGTGCCTGTAGAGTGTGACGGCCGGTACCGCAGGGAGGCCCAACCATGGCCCCAGGGTCAGGGTCATGCTGTCAGCCTTAGTGGCTGCCTAGAAAGGAATGGATGATGTCCAGGTACACATAAGCAGCATGGGATACCAGAGAATATTCCGAGGGGTGGAATTCCCAGAAGCCTGAGCTCCCGGCAGACATACCATCACTGAAGACGTGACACAGCCGAGTGCGAGGGTCGCCAGGTTGACTCTGGAAGTGGAAAAGGAGATGCAACATCAGGGTGGACCTGGCAGGGATCTTACTCGAGACTTGAGTTATGGAAAGCAAGTGGCCAGCAGCTAGTACGTACCCCTCCACGTGAAGCCAAAGGCCGTACTGGTCGCACAGCTCCTTCAGGCGGCTCAGCTTGTCTGTGTGCCCTGCACCTGGTGATCCTACGAAGGAGAGAACGTGTACTCAACCCCATGCAGAACACGGTGATCTTTTCAAAGGAAAACCTCAAATCATTCTATGAAAACCTAACAATGAATCTGTGAGGAGCTTCCATACTAACCAGCGTTGGCTATCAGCACTAATGGGAGTTTTCCGGAGTCCATGTCATCCTTGATCAGCCTGTCCAGCAAGGCAACATCCTGCAGAAGCAAAACAAACAGGATGACCAGCAAATCTGGTCCAGAATGAGGTTCTTTCCAAAGAAAGGGCTCAAGGCCTTTGGAGAAGAGCCATATTTACCATTTGGTGCTGAGATCCAAACATGGTGTTACAGGGCACGGTGCACAGGCAGGAGAGGGGTAAACCCAGCTGTGGAAACAGACACTCTGTGTCAGACATGACAGCCACACTCCAACCAAGCTCACAGCCAGATCAGACATGACAAGCTGCACCCCAACCAAACTCACAGCTAGATCAGGCATGACAAGCTGCACCCCTACCAAACTCAGGGAGACAACATCTGGACATTTTCGACTGAAGAACATAGTGAAACATTAGACCACAATCAGAAGATTGTGTGCTGTTCGAGCCTTTAAAATCCCAAATCTAGCGTCTTTGTATGACCGTCACACCTGGCTGCAGAGGTACTGTCCCAGCCCTGTCCTGCAGGCGGCGCTCTGGTATACGACAGGCTGTTGGGAGCCGAGCACGGTGAAGCCCTCAGTGGCAAAGTCGTCATAGCGTGAGTGGATGACGAGCCGGCAGACCTTCAGGAGACCCTCACGGTCGTCCTCATGGTAATACGCCGATCCGTTCTCATATCTGCCAGAGTGGCAATAAAATCAGCTAGACAGCACAACTGAAACATCACTGTACTTTACTCTGAAATCCGGGAGATAAACAGCCAGGGGGTAGGTGGATGGGGGGTGGTCGTTCGTACCTGAAGAGCCGGCATAGCCAGAGTGTGGTGTCTGACAGGATGCGGGTGGTCAGCTTGCGCAACCGCTCCCTGTCCAGAACGGAGATGTAGGCGGCCAGGCTGTGGCCCAACAGGGCCATGTGACCCTGCTCACCCACATTCTGCATCCTGCTGGAAAGACACAGGTGTATCACCATGACTGACGGCAACCCTAGGGACCGCCACACCGTAACCCACAGCAACCTTGATGACCACCATCACCGTAACCCACAGCAACCCCGGTGACCGCCATCAGCATAACTCATAGCAACCTTGGAGACCACTACAACGAAACCCATGCCATTCCTGGTGACTGCCATCACCATAAACCATGGCAACTATGAAGATCGCCATCACTGTAACTCACAGCAAATCCAGCAACTGGTATGCTGGGCCCATGAGATACCCACTGGTGATGCTAGCAAACTTCTTCAATATTCCTGTCTTCATCACAACAGATTAAGTAAGTGGAGGGAGGGGGAAGACCTCTTACCGGTGCTCCCATCTGCCATCCTCCTCATCCCCATGCATGAGGTTCTGGACCAGCTGCAGGATGCTCGCCACGTCCTGGCCACTAGGGGGGCACAAACACACACCATGCCAGCTACTGTTACACATTCCCAGAGGGAGGAGCTAAGCCACACCGCACAGCACAGTGGATATTTTGGTTAGGACCATGTCACCTGGGGTTTACCCTGCCAGTAGGCTTCACACTGCAGATTGGCTAAATGTTAATACCCCAAAATCCAAAACCGCAGTTAAGCCACAGTAAGTCTCCATAAGTGCTCGATTGCCCCCTACCCTCCTTGCAGGGGCCCCGGGATGTCCTTCCGGCTGTACTTTCTCCTCTCTCTGTCGTCTGCCACCTCCCTAGAGAAACAAGGAGAGAAACACGTGGAACCTTCCGCAGCAGGTCACGCGGGGCCTCCTGAAGACGTCTGTGCATGGGCTCCGCCTCACGGTCGCTAAAATCTTACTGAACCCCCCCCCCCCCCAGCCCAGCTACTTCAGAGGAACAAAACAAAACCGAGGCCAGAGGTTCAGGGAGCAAGGAAATGCAAACCAACAAACCTCTGGCCATCCTCCAGAATCTGTATGGCCTTGTTCAGGTTCTCGCCCATTTCAGCAAGCATGGGGTCCACCAGTGTCTGAAGAGGAGAAAGTGGGACTGCGTCAGCCTCCATCGACATGGAGCCACGAAGGCCGTCTGATGGCTCGTTAACGTGAATAACAGGAAGATACCATTTATCATGTTTATGGGGGACAGTAAGACATAACATCTCACTGCTTCGCAAAGAAACAGCAAATTCAGCTCCTTTTCCATACTTACTAAGCTTGCAGTTACAAATCTAATCATCACGACAGATCACTTTCAATTCCAGTAATAACTGGAATTAACCAGATATCCAGAGTTTCAACAAAGTGCCAATTAAGGATACTTAAGTGAAAGTGAGTTACAGTTGTATATGCCTATTTCTGTAATAGTATTCTGCCAGAAGACATGAAAGTGTGGTTGCGTGATTCACACAGATCCCATCACGAGTGAAAATATCTCCTCCTAAGCACAGTTTACGACTTCATTGTGCAGCCATGCACAGATCTGCGCAGCCAGCAGCATCAGCCATCCCCTTGACTATGGTCACTGCATTCACCTTCTTCCTGTACCTGTGAAAACCTCACAGAGACAGCATATGCTGTATATATAGTGACGTCACCACTGAGCTCTTGAGCAAGGCCCTTAATGCCAGGTGCTCAGAGGACACTGCCTGATTCTATTCTCTAATTTTCACGTGTGCATTGCTTTGGACAAAACAATCTGGTAAATAAATGTAAATGATGCATGGTTACCAGTCTGCAACTGGTAGCTTTACTATTCAAACCATTAAATATTTTATCATCAGACTCCCATTTAAAATATGTTCTTTTTTAAGTTTTGCCAATTATTTTTAACAACTGTAACTTTAAATTGAACTCTAAAGCCGTCATATCTAAGAGACTGCATATTCCCAGTTCTACAAAGCCCCATCACCTATCTTGAAAGACATACAAGCACCTCCAGCACCAGCTACCTCCCCCATCCCTACGGGATTACATCCTCTCCTGAAGGGAGCAACCATGACTAATGAAAACAACTACGCTGAAAAAATGCCCTGAATTAGATCCTCTGAATGTCCTCTCCCTCCGTCTGTCCGTCTGTTCGCAAGAGCACGATGTTTGTAGTCTGCCTGGCGCAAAATCGATGGGGCTGTGTAAGTGTCCCCTGTGAGAGTGACAGCTTTACCTGTGCAGCCGCCCGTCCATCAAGCGACATCAGGAAAACGCGCACAGGTCAATGATTGTACACGTCAAAGAGATCGGCTAGGAAGTACCGAGTCCCCGTTCAAGATCCGCGTTTGACACATCTAAACCTGCAATTTACTTCCACTGTCGCGTCGCCTTTTCCCTGTCGCGTACCAGAGGAAGGGTAACATAACACTACAGCGGGCTGACACGACATTTACTGGGAGCGGGTTTATTTATGCACTTTGGCTCTTGCTAGCTAGCGCATTAGCGGCGTGCCGAATCACCGCAGTACCAGCCCGCGGCTACCTGTTCCATCGGCGCCTCCATGACTCCGGCGGTGCGGTCCAGGCGTGAGCTCCGGTTCGGGCCGGGAAGCGAACGCTGAGGATGCCCACGCCGCCTGCTTGACAGCTAAACCGGGCAGCGTCTCCAGCAGCTCCTGACCCTCCAGGTCCCTGTGGCCGTCGCACTTCCGGGATACCCCCCTCCCCTCGTGTTCCACGCTGGCAGCGGCTACGTCACGTGACGTCACGATTCCCCCCCCCTACCTCCCTCCCGACGGCCCGTTCTTTTTGCTCGACCTCAGCCTCCGTTGTTATAACATGCAGGTAGAAAGCTGACAGATGGAGAGCTAAATGGCAGTAAAAATCAGTAACACTTAATTTCATATTTCCGTCCATCCATTTTCCATACCCCATGCGCCCAATAATCCACGCAGACGGTATGAGATGTAACTTCATATGGCGAGTACAGTTACATCTTACTGGCCATCTGCTTAATTACTGTTCTTAAAATTTCGACATGACTGCATCAAAAGCAAATGCCTTATCCTGTCCTGTCCTTGTTCACTTTAGTGAACAGTCGATTGACATCCTGTGAGGAGTTCAGATGTTCTGGATGGATTATGAATGAATGAATTTAATATCATATGCAGTAAAATATTCACAGATCACGTGCCTTTCATTTTTAAATTGATGTACACAGAATTATTAATTTGTGAAATTATTTGTTATTATTTATCACAATGCTACTAGGCCTATTTTATTTTTATTCTTTATTTTTACCTTAATTTTATTCATTGAATTATTGTTCTGGATTAGATTTCTATTTTATTATTGCTGCTACACTATACCTGAGTATGTCATTTCATTCCCTTCATGCACAACATGTTTTGGAATGACAATAAACATGCATTACCCTTAAAATCAAATTTCCACAACTAGAAGCAAACCTACATTTTCCTGCACATACCTATAACTTAACAGTCTACAGCTGCTACTATACTAAAGTCAAGTTCTGGGTTTTATTGTCACATATGTTCGAGGGAACACAGTGAAATTCTTGTGCCAGTTTCAGGGAAGGTTTACAAGTGCATGTCAAGGTGACCTCTTAATCACAGCAGATTGGCCTACTTTGAAAATGTGGGAAATTAATTTATTTCAGATTATGTGTGCTTATTAATTTGTAAGGAACTTTAAAACGGAACATAAACATACAAATGTGGCCCTTTGCACAGGTAAAACAGCTAAGAATATACCCCAGCTTTATAGTATAAGTACCCATGGGTCCTGGCTGTATGTGTATAAAATGAAATGCTCTGCTGTCTGCACCCTCACCCTGACCCTGTTACAGCAGGGAATGGCGCAGGGAAAATCAAAAACAAGTATACAGAACAAAAACATAGAGATAAACAATACGAAACACCACTGATAAAATAAAACAGGTTAGGCAAGCCTCAAACCCATGACTGGGGGAAATATCAACCTCCAAGCCACTCACTCAACCCATAGAGCTACAAAGCAGCATACTGTAGGGTGCAAGGAAACACATTAGGGACTTAGGGCTACAAGATAGAGAGAACAGGATGGCCAGCAACACCTGCTGGCCAAATGGGGCCAAAACAAATGTGACAGGGCCAGACGGGCACCGAGCCTGATAGACCCTAACTGTAGCCCTAAGCCTTTCTTCTCCTGCCGGTTCCTGAACTTCGTCCTCATACATTTATACCTGCGTACCCCCTTCATGGGCTGCTGTGCCTTCCTCTTGCCCCATCACATTGGCTCTGGCCTGGATATTCAGCCTCAGGAAGGAGCCCCCGACCCTGGACTCCAAACAGGACAAGTAACCCCATGGACAAATATCCATGCCTTCGGCCGCTCCTGTACGGACTGCGATAACCCCCATCAATACTTGCTCGTCCATCCTACATGCCAGTGTGCTCAAATGTTCAGGTGTGTCCTTGGGGATGGAGCTGTTTCGTCTCCCCAGGTGCCCAGGTCCCATACAAAAAGCTTGCCTCATTACTTGAAAAGTTTGTTCATCTAAGCGGACAAGCAATTGCCATTAATCTAAATACCTTATACTTGAATATAATGTTATAGCACCCGTTATTTTACAGTTCACTAGACCATGTCTGGGTATAACTAACAGCTCAGACACCTTTTTCCCATAATTGTACTGTATTGTGCAATTGTACTGTTTTAGTAGATATATAATGGGTGGAATAAAACAATCAAAGCACAACAATTAGGCCTAAATATCCTTATTTTAAATCGGTCTATTCCTTTGTCCATATTCTGCAGACCTCTCATTTATATCCTACATTGGAGAGTCACATTATCTGAACTATGAGCCGTGCCGTTATTGACGTATTATTCCAATGGAATATGGATTTCTGCCTTGCTACGCGAATGTACAACAACTTAATGATGGGTTTCTAATAGAGGCACTTTTACAAGCATGAGGGTAGGCCTCTTTGTAGGACAGCGAGGCACTGAATCAGTTTATCTTTGCTCATATTTCACATTTCTAAGTTTAAAAGCTGTTGAATGAGAGATGACCAGCCTGTATTTCTTGGCTATGTGTCATGGTTTTTGGTCTAAGTATAAATGTTATAGAGTAGCAACAATAATTAAAAATATTTTATTATCGTAGGCATGGTACTTTTACTACATTGAGCCAATTAAAGACTTGAAGTTATGTTTATTTTTTTAATTATGTGAATCAATTTCGGTTTTACATATAAGCCTTTACTTTGCTTTCACCTTTTAAAATCGATTCTTGGACCTAAAAATAATCAGTGGTCAGTTTTGTTAGTTGTGTTTTTATGATGTATTTCACAGTTAAACAAGCTGAATTTGTGAATAGCTGGTAAGGTAAATACACGAGTTAGCGTTTAACAGAGCGGTCCTTGTGTCGGTTGTTGGGGGCTGAGATAATGATCACCTCATAGGGGCTGTGCCTTTTGTGATCTGTGTGCTCCAGTTCAGCATAGGTGTGATAAATGGGGGAATGTTCATCATGCACTGTGTTGCGCAGAGTTGAAGCATCTGACCAATGAATGTCTGGAACCAGCAGTGAAATGACAGTTGTCACAAACTGTCTGGTTAGGTCAATGAGGCAGATGTTTATTCCAGCAGTGCACAAAACATCAGCTTCTGTGTTTATGTTTATGTCTGAGTATGCGCGTGGTTCTAAAATAGTAATACACACACACACATGTCGGGTAAACATATCTTTATGGGGACTGCTCATTCATTTCTATGGGTGAAATGCTAACGCTAACTATGACAACCTTAACCCCTACCCAGCCCTAAACATAACCCTAAGTAACCAAACAAAATACAAGAGTTTTTGCATTTTTAGTTTTTTCACTGTAGTCACAGATTTTTATAAAATTGAGTTTTCGCTTATGGTCTCCATAAGGGAAAAAAAACGGGTACTCATCACGTTGTTGTCCCCATAAGATAAGGTATACCCGCTCACACGCACACACACACACACACGCGCACGCGCACGCACACACACACACATGCACTATGTATATATGCATTATATACATAGTATCTAATAATGAACAATATATGATATACAATTATTATAAATGTGTTTCAAAACAGTAACTCCTTTACAGGTCACTTACAAACTGGAAGCCAAGCAGGAATATTTCCTGCATTACTAATATTGACCTCAAGAGGGCTGAATGTACGATGAGGTTTGTACCACAAATAATTAACACTTTTATCGTGGCCGACAGGGCTGAACGGGCCAGCTGCCGTACTGGGCATGTTCCCAGTAAGCTGATGGGTTAGGGGCCCCAGGGGTCCCCCAACAGATCTTACACGATTTCCCCACAGAAACAAAAACGTATGGAAAACAAATGCTGCAAGGATGTCACTGTAATGTTTTGATCAAAACAAGAAAAGAGACTTCATTTCTATTCCATTTTACTTCTGCTTGTAACCCGCAGCCAACTAACATGCACCGGATTGGTTCCTTTTCATTACAGTGAGAGGGCAGGCTACATAAAACCTAGAACTGGATTTTAGATAGTCATCAAGACACTATAGATCCCACAAAACAAATGACTTTTTCTTGTTAACTTAACCTGATTACTTTAAGAAAATGAAAGTGCTCAAACTGTTTTTCTTTCTTTCACCCCGATTGTCCAAAGACACAGAATGTAGAATGCACACTGGGGACGCAGTGAGAAGACATTTCATTTTGTTCTCAATAACAAACAAAAGTGGGTGGAGGTGCGGACTGTCACATTGGCATTGAATAAAGTGAAAAGAAAGAAATCGCCCAGCATCCAAACAACAGTCGATTGTTTGTATTACTTTTGGAAAACGGATCGACGCTGCAAATAATGATTTAATGTTGACATGTTCAATCACAATGGAAGGAACTCTTATGTAGGACGACAGTAAAGTATTAGATTAAATTTACACGCACACTAGGAAAACAGCTAAGCTTTATTACACCACAGACAATTCGAAATCAATAGAACAAAACTAGAATTACTGGCTACTCCATTAGGTACACCTTGCAAGTACCGGGCTGGACCCCCTTTTGACTTCAGAACTGCCTTAATTCTGCCTGGCATAGATTCCACAAGGTGTTTGAAAAATTCCTCAGAGACTTTGGTCCATGTTGACTTGGTAGCATCACGCAGATGCTGCAGATTTGTCGGCTGCACCTGGATGATGCGAATCTCCCATTCCACCACATCCAATAGGGGCTCTATTGGATTGAGATCTGGTGACTGTGGAGGCCGTTAGAGTACAGTGAACTGTCACATTCAAGAAACCAGTCTGATTTTACATGAGCTTTGTGACAGGACATGTTGTCCTGCTGGAGTTAACCATTATTAGCTGGGTGCACTGTGGTCATAAAGGGATACACATGGTCAACGACAATACTCAGGTAGGCTGTGGCATTTAAGCGATGTACACTTGGTACTAAGCGGCCGAGAGTATGCATAGAAAATATCCCCCACACCATTACACCGCCAACACTAGCATGAATTTTTTATACAAGGCAGAATGCATTCGCACTTTCATGTTGTTTATGCCAAATTCTGACCGTACCATCAGAATGTCACAGCAGGACACTGACCTGACCAGACAGAGTTTTTCCAGTCTTCTAGTGTGTAATTTTGGTGAGCCTATGCCCACTGTAGCTCCAGTTTCTTGCTCTTAGCTGATAGGCGGGAGACCCAATTGTAATGAGTTTATTATTTGAGTCACTGTTTGTTCACCAGAAACGCTTACCAATCTAGTCATTCTTTTGCAACCTCTGTCATCAACAAATATTTCAATGGAGAGAACTGCCGCTCAGTGAATGTTTTTTGTTTTCAGTCCATTCTCTATAAACCCTAAAGATGGTTGTGCGTGGAAAATCCCAGTAGATCAGCAGTTTCTGAAACCCTCATACCAGCCCATCTGACACCAACAACCATGCCACATTCTAAGTCACTTAAATCACCTTTCTTCCCCATTGTGATGTTTGATGTGAACATTAACTGAAGCTCCTGAGTTGTATTTGCATGAATTTGTACATGGAGCTACTGATATATAATTGGCTGATTAGATATTTGCTTCAAAGAGCAGTTTAACAAGTGTACCTAATAAAGTGGCCAGTGAATGTATGCTGCTCTTAAGGATATTATCAATTCATCCGTAATTTGGACCCCTAGAGAGACCCCCAAGAACAGCAACACAAAAAAAACTATAGTATCTACAATAAAACTACAACCCAATCCGGGTAGCCACAGTACTGATTCAAAGCTATGAATTCTAATAAAGGTAATAATGAAGTTTTACAGCTATTGCTATGGACAGATTTGTTAAACGTACAACAGAGGGGTGGAGTCGCATAAAAAACAGCCTGGAATTTGCTGACAAGCAATTCCAGTGGTCACCTAGAAACTGCCTTTCACTTTCACTGACCCAGCATCCTTCCGACAGCATAAGGCGAACATAGAACTCCAGAGGACCTGAGAGCAAACTTGCCAATTATACTGTAATATAATTGTATTACTGTTGAACCTGTAGATCACAGTCCTGGTTGCGGACGAGTATAAAGCTGGCGCATATTCACCAGACATCTAAAAGGCTTTATTTCATATGCCCTAAGTTCGACTTGCGTGGTTGCATGTGGGAGCGCTGTCTGCTGTTCCCTCGACGCAGGCGCCGTGGCCCCACCAGGAGCCGTAGGCATCATCCGCGCGGCAGCCCCAGTGTGCCCCGGTTCACGGGAGAGAGAGGGCACGCTGCACGGATGCATGGGCGCATTACGCGACACCGACCGCTCCTGAACACCACAGCAATTTCACTGCGAGTCCGGCTCGTCTGCATGAGGTGTATTTAACGGAAAACACACCCGCGGAGGTCATGGAAATGAAGAAGTCTATTTCGGAGAGCAGCCGACCGCCCAGGAGCTACGGCTCCGTGCAGACGACTGCGTGGCCGGGAGACAAATGTGAGCGTAAGGCTTGTATGATCCCAAAGCATCCTGCAGATTATGAGCAACGAATAGCCCGATTTATATGTCCGAATGGGGACTGTGAATATTGTTTTCGTTTCTATGCGTATGTGTCAGCAGGATGCTGTCACACTGTGATTGCATGTGCTGAGTTGCAATACAATAATAATGCTACGCCGGAATGTACCGCTTAGTGATCAGACCGCACTAACCGCTTTTGACCGTCGATATAACGTCAAACATGGACCGGGTAGGATATGTTTTTTTTTCCTACTACTGTCCATGGTTGGCATAGAGAGAGCCACCCAGAGCGCTAATGGCTTAAATATACAACAATACGGTTGCGCTGCTTGTTCCTGCAGCGTTTTCACATAGTGCCAGTTAGCCTATCCTGGGAATACCTTTGTGTGTTTTGCTCTGTAGTTGAACCTGACGGGGAGCCGCATGTTGTTTCTTGTGCACCTCAGTGTAATACGAATAGCGGCTGCTTTGTTTAGCCTGAGCAGCAGCAAAGCGGCGCTGGTCTCGCTGGTAGTTGGAAATTGTAGACTGAGTATTAAAAGGATTCCAGTAAGAAAAGGTGATGCAATTGACATTTCATAACATTAAGACTATAGATGGACATGTCGCTGTTTGATCAAGACATTTAATTCTGGCAGCCTATCATTAATGGTTAAGGGCGGGCGGAATGCACTTCAGTATACCTGCGTGACGTTAATCTCGGCTTGCACAGGCAGGGCTGCTTTACATCAGTCTGCACCCGAGACAGGCGAAATGTCTTTCTATGGGTGCGAATATAAGAGAAGGTGCTGAAGAAGTCACGTTAAAGTTTTATTTGTCGCATACGCAGTTATACTCACAGCATAGTGCAGTGAAATGCATGGCTGCCCAGCTCAAACACTGAATCAGGGGACATAATTATACGAGACGTAATTAAAATCGGCTCATGCGTATCAAGAGACAAGACATGAGTCTATAAACATAAACAGTAATCATAAATATTCACAATATGCAATTAGCGGCAAGATAGAATTTATAAATGCAAAAGCTGTACATGTGTAAATTGAGTGGGCTGTTGGAGTATTTAGGCTAATTCGACAGTAGACCCGTAAGGAACTTTTGAATATTACGTTTGATTTTTGTGGATCATTAACGCCCACGTCCTGTCTTCCGTAACCCATTACCGAAACATCCGTCACTTCAATTGCATTCGCTTCTTTTCAGGATGTTAAAATTGATCCTACAATGGGCACCTGTAACTCAGTCCCCTGCATCTCTAATTAATAGTTTGTTTATGCCTGTGGTAATTGAGTCCCACCATTGCGGAGTACATAAATGAGATTTCGCCCAGCGATGTGGCAACTGCCCATTTCAGCACTAGCCAAATGAATTTGCACGCCGGCGGCAAATGCGATTACGAGCCGGGGATTTATGGCTGGGGAAATTAAACCGCACAGAAGCGGCAGCGGCCGCTTAAATGATCGCACTCGCGTCCGGCATGTTTGCAGCAACCAGACGCATGACCTTGGACTAGTTTATTGTTTTTCTGCCCTTATGAATTACAAAACAAATATAAAGTATAAATAATTTTTCGACTTTTATTACCTGCTTAGTAATCTTTATGCAAGTCCCCTTCCCCCACCATGAGAATGTTTCGTCACATCCCATCTCACTAGTGCCTCCACCTTCGGATGCAGAGCATAGGGGCGTAGGATACGGGAGGGGGGGCGGCACATGATCACTCCCAGCATCCAGCTGACTGACGCCGGCCCATGCTATTCCTGTCCCAGCCCAGTCGGACACGGTGTCCATGTCGGAGAAGTCCCTGACGCCGGAGCAGCTGGAGGCGGAGATGGCGCGCGTCCAGCGCCTCCGCGAGGTCCTGGTGCGCCGTGAGTCCGAGCTGCGCTTCATGTGAGTTGACACGGTGATGTCTGCTAGTGGCACCCTCTGGGTTTATACCACCACTCCAACCGTGCATTTGCATAGAGCCCCCAGTGCAGACAGCTGTGATCTTCTGACTCTGCTTGTTAATTATTTATTTCATTTTCAAAACATCTCCGGAGGGGGGAGTACCCCCAGTGGAGAATGGAAATATAAGAGGATGGTGAGGACTTGGGAAAGATGTCAGGCTTCAGTACTGTTGAAAAGATTTAGAGATGATCCCCGGGGGGGGGGGGGGGGGGGGGGGGGGGGGGGGGGGGGGGGGGGGGGGGGGGGGGGGGGGGGGGG
>JAODKC010000048.1:3500923-3517717 GCA_026777985.1 Mormyrops attenuatus | reverse complement strand
CCCCCCCCCCCCCCCCCCCCCCCCCCCCCCCCCCCCCCCCGCCGCCCCCCCCCCACACCCCCCCGGCGGGCGGGCAGGAGTACTTATCAGGGCACAACTTTTTAAACTTTCTGTTCATCGTACTATACTTTGTTCAAGTTTCGTATTTGTCTAGTTTGATCCCAGCAGCAGCAGCTGTGTGCTTTGTGTTCAAGACCGACCAATTAGCATCACGCTAACAGGCTCATTAGCTGGACTGCGCTGGCGCACCCACCACACAGCCCACCTACACAGGCTGAGCGCACTATTCAAAGTCAATAACCGCACTTTGAGATGGCTGCCTCAGTACAGTGTGTACGTATTGCAGTTTTTTTTGTTTTGGGATCATTATGCAGTTTTTATAGATTTTATGAACCTGTCATTAACAGACATTATTAGCTCACTGACTGAATTAGCACGACTGTAATGTTTTTACTAAAGCAAGTGAAATCTCTACTTTCTGTATGATAGCATGAAGTAGTCCAGAAACAAAACTGATTTGTCACTTTTTAGGAATCTGTAATGTAATGCAGTCTCTTTCTTAATATCTTTACAAAATTTTACTCTGTAGTGTTTCACCCAGTTGCATCATTTTGTTCATCTATAAATAATTTCAATGATTGAGATGATTTTCTGTGCCAACGGAGTCCATTTCAGGTACTTCAGGAAACTGCGTCATCAGGCATGTTGTACACCTCGAGGTTCTTTTGTCTGACAATTGTGCATTTGTTTAAAATGCTCTAAACTCTAAAGCTTAGGTTCATGCTCCTGTTTGCAGGTGGGTGAGGATTTGTGTTGTTTTCCAGAAAGATGAAAGATTGACAGCATGGTAGTTACTCATGCATTTTATGTTCCATCTCAGAATAAAATATAGTCCACTGATTAAACGTCTTTCCTTTGTACCTGGGCTCATTTCGGCGCTCATTTCGGCGCCATTATTGTAGCCTGACCCCTGATACCGTTGGATGTCCACTTTAAGGCACTGATGGTTAAAGGCCTTTATTCTACCATTAGAATTAATTAATAATTCACATGGCATTGGAAGAGAAATGGGAAAATGTGGAAATCACAATGACCACTGCAGGCAATGTAAGGGTGGGCGCAGTCATGCTCTGCGTAATGATGTTTCAGTCAATGACGGATCACATAATGGACATTATAACATGTAACATTATAACGGAGCTGAAAAATTCCAATCGCATAGTAACATCTTAACCGTCATAACATCATAACGTGATGTCACACGTGTTTGTGGTGATGCTGGTGTAAACACGCCGCCGTCAGTGTTAATATGTAGCACATACAATTGTATGCTGTACATAATAATTGATAATGACAATAAACAACTATTATTGTTATTGGTATATGTATTTACCATACTGATACTTTTTTATCGTTACTTAGCTATACCATAAAAGGCTAAGTATCTAGGTTTGTGTAAGTACACTGTACGATGTTCCCACAACAACAAAATGGCCTAACGATGCGTTTCTCGGAATATATTTCCACCATAAAGTGACACATCATTGTGTTCTTGCAGGAGTCATTAGACACCATTGCCATCATTGGCTAATCTGTTTATCGTGCAGATTGTCAGCAGAGAAAGAGGCTTCTCCTCTTGGCTGCACCGTAACACAAATAAAAACAGCCTGAAGTGTTAATTGCCCGCATTTCTCTGCATTACCGCCGCATCAGTGTCAGGGGTCCTGCAGTGACTTGATTTCCATTATTCACCTGAGCTCGACGTCTAGGAAATGTCTAGAGAAGCACAAGTCTTTGGACAGCCACTGAAACTTAGTGACTCAGAATGAAGGTTTGCTCTCGGATCAGCAGATCAGCACTATAACACCAGAAACAGGAATAAACTTGAGATTTCTTCACAGATCGCCCAAGCTGAGATTCTTTCCGTACTTTTTGCCCATTTACCTCCTGCATCACAGCTGCCCCCCCAATTTAGATTGGTGATCTTTATATGCTCCTTCTCAGCATCCTTGCCTGGGATGCTATTGGATTGGAGTACAACGTAATTGAAGGCTGCGTACCATGTAACTACGGTACATGTCAGTGTGCATTAAAAACACTCTTGATGTGAAAATACCCCATGAAATTCAGATTGTGCTTTAGAGCAATGTTTCCCAATCTGGTCCTCGGGGATGCACAGACGGTCCACGGTTTTTGCTCCCTCTCAGCTCCCGGTAGGAGGAAATATGTGGACTGTCTGTGGGTCCCTGAGGACCGGTTTGGGAAACACTGCTTCAGAGGTACAAACCAAAATGCAGTTCCACAAATACTGTTGTTTGAAACAATACAGGGACACAAGCAGCAAATTTGGTTAGCAACAATCTATAAAACTGAATAAATATATCAATCAAGAAAACATTTTTTGCAGGAAACTGAAGAACATCACTGACTTTCAGACCCAGGAATCAAAACACCCTACAGCACATGAAAGATTCATTTTAAGCGTTTATTCTGTCACTCTTGCAACCTGAACGTTAATGCATATCAGGACATAGTAGCTTATATGTGGGGGCGGCAGTAATACAAACAATGAAGGGATTGTAGCAGTTTAGAAGAGAATAGCTAGAACATCCAATGAGAAGAATCTATTAAGGCTTAAAGAGGACTGGAAGGGAAAGCTGGTATCTGTTTCGGAGCCACAGGAAACGTGGGCCTGGCTGCTGTAGGATGCGTGGATGGCCCTCACTTCTCGCCTGCCTTGGTGTCCTGCTCTTCTTGAACAGCCTTGCCAACACTGCTGCCCACCCTCCTGGACCCAGAGCGCCGAAAAGAGCCGAGAGAAGCTTCGTTCCCCTGCCTGAGAAAGCCAGTGTCAGTGAGGAACAGAGAGCAGATGTCGAGGTGTTTGGGTGAGGAGCACTTATTAGGACGGAGAAAGAGATGCTACAGACTGAGGTTAGAGAGCGGCTCACCTACAGAGGTCAAGGGGATAATAGCAACTCAGAGACACATACCAGCAATCCTGGACATCCAAGCATTGCACGAGAAGGACTCAAAGAGGAGATAGAGAGGACTGAGTGAGCTGCTGGGACGCCACATGAGCCAAAGTGGCTGAACTCGCCCACCTGAGTCTGCCCTTGAGGGTGTTGACTTCCCGGCTCATGGTGTCGTTGGCTTCGGTGGCCTCGTCTAGCTCCCTCTGCAGCTTCCTGCGCGCGGCGGTGGCACGCTGGGACTCCTCCTCCACATCCTCCAACTGCTGCTTGAGCTGCCTCACCCGAGCCGTGGCTTTGTCCGCCTGTGGCACCAACATGACATGTGACAGGTACCTCGCTACTTCCACGCCATAACTCCTATGCTAGGCCAGCGATGCTTGCCCCCTACCTGGTCTTTATGCTGTTCTGCTTGCTTGTGCTCGTCCTCAATCTGGAGAAGTAGGTCTTTCAGCTTCTTATCCTTCTGACGCATTATCTTGGCAGTGGCCTGCTTCTCCCTGAACAGAGGAGCACCAGCAAGGATACCAAAAAGCATAACCAAGTTAAATACCATGAGCTCGACTAAAGCTGACAGGTGACCACACCTTATCAATATATGCAGTCAGTCTCTGGGACAACCTTCTGTTTAACATCAGGTCCCTTTCATCAATTACCGATTTCAAATCTCGACTGAAAACTTATTTGTTCAGACTGGCTTTCACTCCAGATTAACTACATCTTAATCATTTTTATATCTCCTTTCTCACTCCAACGGAATTATCGTTTGGCTGGCACCATTATCGCCGTCCGATTTTGTCTTTGTTTTGTTTTACTTTTTGTACAGCACTTTGGCACTTTGGCACTTTTGGTTGATTTAAATGTGCTTTATAAATATAATTGTACTTACTTCAATCACATGTGAAGTTATGCATCTTGGCATTTTATTATACCCTATTTTTAATTTATCTGTAAACGATATGCCTACATAATAAGTCGTTAATTACAATGGTAGTAAAAACTGTTATGGTACCAAGACTGATGGGGGCCCCTTCTCACCTGTTCTCCTGCTCCAGCTGATCCGCTAGCTCTTGAACCCTGGCTTCAAGGGCACTGACAGAGCTCTTGACCTTGGATTTGGACTGGCTCTCCATGTCCTCCAGCTTGGCCTTCAGTTCTTTGTTGTGCCTTTCCAGCGTCTGCTGCGTGCTCTTGTTCCTCTGGATGGCGGCACGTGCTTCCTGAAGCTCATTGTTCATCTGCTCTGCCTTGAGAATGAAGAAGGGAAGCATACAGGTGGTGTGAAACATGTATGGAAAAGAGACGAGCTTCTGGATTTGAGCGTTCTTACTTGCTGCATGCTCTTCCTCAGCTTGTCGTTCAAGGTCTCTATGTTGGCCTGTTCTTCCTCCAACTCGTCCTCCAACTCAGCGATCATTGTTTCCTGATGCCTCTTTTCATCAGACAGCATAGACCTGTTCCAGAACATGTATGGTTACCTTCTGAACTGCTTCCATAGATTATACATCAAGCATGTCTCTGACTTACTTTTCAGAAGAGCTTCTGGCCAGTTCCGCTGAGAGCTCATCCCTGTCAGTCTCAGCCTGCTTACGAGCTTTTTCTGCTCTTGCCAGCTCCTGATACATCATGAACAGACACAGAATCATCAAAACCTGTAAGTTAATATTACTTTAATCTGGGAGATCATAAGCTCTCTTGTGTGGCTTGATACCTCCTGCATCTGCATCATGCTGGCTTCCATGTCATTGGCCTTCCTCTCAGATTCCTTAGCAGTGGCCAGTAATTCTTCCCGAGCAGTCTGGGTGTCTTCCAGCTCCCTCTGGAGGTCCTTCATCTGGGTCTGCAAGACATGCCATGGGTCAGCCAGCGAGGGGCAAACGAAGATGCCAAAATACAATACATATTCTTTATTGAGTGGCCACATTTGTGGGATTCTACGGTTCTGACCTGGATCTTCCGCAACTGTTTGGTGGCTTCATCTCGGCTTTTGTCGGACATCTCAGTTTGGGCCTCCATGTCCTTCAGATCTCCTTCCAGCTTCTTCTTTGCAGCAGACGCTAAGGCTCTCTGCTTGCGCTCATCATCCAATTCTGTCTCCAGCTCACGTACCTAGAGAGGTCACAGATGAGAATTTATGTCCAAAATCTTACAGGTTTAGCTCCCAAAAGGGATCCATCTGATCTACTGTTACTTTGAATGAAAATGATACACCAATGATGGCCATATTGATGTTATCCTTAGTGTTGTCGTCAATGGCCAGTACAGCCATGAGCTCCTCACTCAGTATAACTGACGTGAGACAATCTCAGCACCTGTTTGACCAGCTGCTTCCTCTTCTCCTCTCCCATCTCATCCTTGCCCTGTAGGTCACGCTGGAACTGAGCCTTCATGGCCTGCATGTTGACCTGCAGCCTGAGTTTGGCATCTTCGGCCGCCTGCAGCTCATCCTCTAGCTCCTCCACCTGAGTCTTCATCTCTTGCACCAAAGCCTCCAGGTTGCATTTTGACTTCTCAAGGTCATGCAGCTACAGGACAGGAAGCATTTAATCTAGATTTCTTCAAAATAATGCAGTGAATAGTAATTCAGCAAATACCTTTTATTATGTGCATGGAGTTCCAAATAGCTTCCTCAGCAGTAGAAGCATGACTCACATTCTTTCCTACATCATCCTTAGAACTGATCAGCCCCTCCAGCTCTGAACGCAGTGCCTTGTTTGTTCTCTCCAGCTCCTCCTGAGTGTCTCGAGATTCCTCCAGGGCCTGAGTCAGTGATAGCACCTTGCTTTCCTTATTCCTGGCCTCTGCCTCGGCATGGTCACGCTCCTCTGCATATTTGCTGGAGATGCTCTTCTCGTCTGCCAGCACCTGAAAGGTACAGGGAGGGTGAGAGTGACAGTGACAGAGAGACGGCAAAACAGCTACATTCAGAAAAATCTGGACCTACCTGGTCGAACTTTTTCTGCTTCTTCTCTAGGTTGGACACCACTTGTCTCTGGTTGTCCAAATCCACCATCAGGTCCTCCAGCTCCTGCTGCAGACGATTTTTGGTCTTTTCCAGCTTTTCATATGCTGAGGTCTTCTCCTCAATCTGAGTAGTTGCTGCCTCCAGCTCTCGTTGCAGCCGTTTCTTACTCTCTTGCAGAACTTCCACATTGCTGGCAAACTCATCGATCTTCTTCTTAGCATCTGACAGCTGGGGACACAGGAAGGAAAAGCCTCATTTATAGCAAAGGTAAGCAAATGGAAACCAGAGGAGACCCAACCTCAACTGTACCACTCAGGGGTCAATTGACTTCTCTGGGGGGGGGTCCAAAGCTGACGTCAGCATGGGCACGCAGATGTAACTAATTTAACTAAATGTTCAATACTTCCCAAGGCAGAGTGGGGCCTAGATGTTTGCCAGGGCCCAAGGCTTTAGCCTAGGATAGCCTAAAGTGCTTCTTACCAGGACCACCAAATTTACCTGCATGTTGAGAGAAGATGCCTGTCTCTCTGCGTTTCTCTTGGCCTCAGTCTCCTCTTCGAGTTGCTCCTGCAGTCCGTTGCTGTCCTCCTCAGCCTGACGCAGCCGTGTGGAGGCACTCAGCTTCTGCCGTGTCTCTTCTGCAAGCAGTTCCTGGAGTAAAGCGGAGATAATGCTAAAGATGCTAAAACGTGCTAAAAGGCTCTCAGGTGCAATTGTGGCATTTTCAGAGGGAACAAAGAGGATATACCAGAAGCCTGGCAAGCATGTAAGCAAATTAAACACCTGTGTGTCCTGGAGCTGCGACGCCAGGCTGGAAACCTCTTTGGTTAACTTGATATTCTTGCTTTCAGCTTCATTGAGGAGTTTTGTTGTGCTTTCTTGTTCCATCTATAAGAATTGGACAGAACCTGGCTCAATGGAGACCTCTCTACAATCATGCCATTAGCTGCTTTCTGATGGTTGTCACTGATCTTGTCAATCTCTGGACTAAATGAGTTACACATGATGTCTCAGGGGCAGAGGCAGTATGGGCGGAGCCAGAGGGTTCACTTACCATAACTTTGGAAAGCTGCTCCCCCAGCTCTTCCTTCTGCCTCTCGCTGTCACCGAAGCGAGCCTGCAGCTCAGCCAACTGGCCCTCAACCTTCTTTCGCTTTTGCTCTACCTCCTGTTTTGCCGTGGTAAGTGATTGGACGGCTGCACTTAGCTCTGCAGACTCCTGCTCCAGTGACTGCTTTGCCTTGTCCAAAGTAGCTTTTGCCTGCATTGAAATCATCAATGAGCTTGAAGCCTTGCTCTGCTTTTAGTTTTCCATCATCTAGTTACTTTCATAATCAATGTAGTGCAAATAACCTTGAACTATTCTTCAACCATTGTTATATCTATATAGTTCCTGAATTTAACTACAGCTAATAAACCTGAACTAAAATGGTTTCTTAAATGAATGCCCATACCCGTTTAGACTGCTCCAGCTGCTCGGTAAGGTCCTCCATCACCTGGGTGTGCTTCTTCCTCATCTCTTGTACCTGAGCCTCATGTGTTCGGCCTTCTTCTTCTAAGGCTTTCTTGAGCTGAGTTACCTCGTGTTCCCGTTTTGCCCTGGATGAGGATACACTGCTATATTTACAAGACTTGACATTTCAATTTTCATATTGTCATTTATTGCTGTATTTCATTGTTCTTTGTCAGAGCCGATTAGGTTATGGGACATGTAGTAACCGGAGGTCTTGTTGTGTAGCAGTGTTGTCCAGGGTGTCCTCTAGCTCCGAGCGCAGAGCCTCCAGTTCCTCTCCCAGGTCACGCTTGGCCTTCTCAGCCTTGGTGCGAGCAGTCTGTTCTGTCTCCAAGTCCTCCTGCAGTTCTGACACCTTCCCCTCCAGTTCCCGGATCCTCTTCATCATGTTGTTCTTCTGGAGAGTCTCCTCGTCTAGGCTGTAGGGCAGAGGTGAACTGCTCAGATCCAGAAAGTAAAATTCCAGACCAAAATTTGGTTTCAACTAGCCAACTGAGTATAAAAAGTCACCATCACCAAGAACTCAACTGATTAGTTGAAAGAAAATCTTTGTTACTTTCTGGACCTGAACTATCCACCTCTGCTGGGTACAGCTGCCATCAGCTATTGGGCCTTCAGCTGCTGTTCTTAAGTGCAACCTCTGTAACAAGCTTTGGTGGATGTAGTAAAGCTACTGTACTATCAGGGTGCTGGATATCTAATGCACATGAATGTCTAACTGCACTAGGGCACAGTTTTAATGAGAAGACCACAAAACATCTGCTTGGAATCACAGGCCAAAGGGCACACCGTGCCACGATGGCTTCCAGCTCCTGTTCCTTCTTGGCCAGCTGGGCCTTCAGCTCTGCGATCTGAGCCTGCAGGTCAGCCATCTGCTCCTGAAGGTCAGCGTAATCAGCTTCCAGCTTCCTCTTAGCTTTATCCAGGTTCTGTCGACTCTTCTCCTCCTTTTGCAAACGCACTGCAAGGATCACAGATGTCCCTCAACAATCACATATCAAATTACATGTGTTTCTAATATGCAATCCTAGAACGTCCTAAAGGTAACAAATGAAATGCATCGAAGTTTTGCAAATGTACCCTCTACTTCAGAGATTATGGATTCAAGTTTGGCTTTCAGCTTGGTAAGGTTTTTGGATTTCTCTTCTTCCTCAGTCAGGTTGATGCTGAAGTCGGAGATTCTCTCTTCCATGAGCTTCCGCTCCTAAAAAAGTCATCAAAATTTAACTGACTTGAACCCTTGTGATGTGTAGGACACTACACATTCCTCCAGTTACACGGGAACTGCATTCACCTTGAGCAATTTGTTATTCTGGTCCTCCAAAGCCAGGAGGTCATCCTCCTGCTTCTTCATCTTACTTTCCAGTGTAACCTTCTCCAGGTGGAGTTTTTGACGAACATCTTCTCCTCCCTCCAGTCGCCTCTCCAGGTCCTGAGCAGAGTATATAAGCATCACGCTACCAATAGATGTGTAGTTCTATGGTTCTGAAGGTCAGGTCTGTTTTGCAAAAGCTACCTTTCTTCAAAGAAAGACAGTGCAATCTAATATGTACTGTGTAATTCTGCCTACGGAAAACAAAAGTTTTTTGGGGGATGATACTCAGGGCAACTTTTGAACAATGTTGCTGACCAGAGTTGCTTGGGCACTTTCCCATTGATATTGGGCAACAAATTTCTATTTGAAAATCTTTGATCGGCAGTGGGCAACTTTTTGCAATCATCCAGACCCAGAGTTGCCTTTTGTCTGACATGGCTGGCAGTTGCCTGGCAACATTGCTGAAGAAGTTGCCTTGTGTATCATCACCTTTACTGAAGAGATGTGAAACCTGGATCTGCTGCAGCAACTTCTTTTTCTCCAACTCTAAGGCCTGACTCTGCTCTTCCTCCTCTTCTACCCGTGCCTCCATCTCATGCACGAGCTCCTCCAACTCCTGCTTCCTGACAGCGAGGCGTACGCGCATCTCCTCGGCCTCCATGTGCAGCTCTGTCTCGACCTGCAGCTGCTCTTGCAGCTGATTCCTCTCCTCCATAAGCTACGCAACCCAGGAAGAGAGCAGTCCTGAGTGCACTATCAACCTCGACTCCACCCCTGAGGCAAGCCCCGTACCTGTGCGTGCTTCAGGGTGATCTCCGTCAGTTCTGCCTCTGTTCTATGTGCCAGATCTCTTGCCTTTTGGAGTTCTTCCTCCTTCTGAATCATCTCTTCTTCTTGCCGAGTCACTTGCAAGAGTGGCTTTACCTGAGAATACAGATTGCTCCGTTAAGACAAAGCTCTAAGGCTAAATAAATAAGTAATGGTATCTAAAATCATTTAATCACCTTAGTAAAAAGCTTCCACCACTGCCAGTTGCGCAGCTTAAGGTAGGAAGCACAGTTTCTCTGGATTACCTTCATGGCTGTCATCTGCTGTTGCCTCTTAGCAAAAGCCCTGGAGAGGGGAAAAAGGAATACAAATGCATGGAGCACTCTAGCACCCTAGAGTGTCCAGGAAGTCATGAAGGGAACTTCTCTGTGGCAATCCTGAATCACTGCAGGGCATACTCCCCCAAGTGGCAATTGGAGAAATTATCTCACTTTCTGGCCAGTAAGCCTCGGGCCAAGGATTGAAAGGTGACAATGATGATGGTGACTTTAGTGTCCCTCTCCTCCTCCAGCTGGGCAAGGACACCAGTACGGAAGAATATCTTGCTCAGGCCAATTCGGTACAAGTTCAGGTCCATATCCAGGTGCTTGAGCTGAACAAGGAAGTTGAGGACAGTCATGTGGAAGCATTCTTCTGAAGACACCGGTGTCATGGCACAAGCAGACTTCAGGAGAACATGGTTATGACTTACCATAAGGCAACATGCCTGCTTGCTATCCATGAAGCCCTTGGGAATAGCGCTAGAGGCCAAGATTTCATAACTGTGTGGAGATTTGAATAGTGTGTCATGCATTTTCACCTGCATCAAATGTTATGCTACATTGAATGTGAACATCAGGAGGATCCACTTCTGGGCCAATAACATAAGACCAACCGCTGGCGGAACTCTTGAAAGATGATGCGATTGGGGAATCCCTGCCGACAAATTCGAATCCCCTCCAGTACGCCATTGCACCGTAGCTGATCCAGAACTAGGTGGGCATCTACAATCCCTGCCTGCAGACATTGAAGAAGGGAATTAAAAACAAAAGCCAAGAGAGACAGAGATAATTAAGTCTACACTGCACTGTGTCTTAGTTACCTCACACCACAAATGGCTGCCAAGGGAAACCCTAGGTATGGGAGCTTACCCTCTTCTTGTGGTTGGGTATGATGCAGCGCACAAAGTTGGGCTGTGTGTTGTGCAGCGTGGTCATAAGCTTGGTCAGGGACTCTTTGTAGAGCTGGCCCACAGTGCGAAACATGCCCTTCTTGGTCTTGGAGGATCCGGGCCCCTTTTGCTCAAGTTTTACAATATGATCCACTGTAAGATAAGGGTCAAATAGAAGGCTCATGATTTGCGAACAAGTTAAACTGAGGAAGGACACAGTTCAAGAGCTTCTCCTAGTAGCATCACCAGACCCTGTCCAAGAGAAGAAGCTGGGAGATGGATGGATAGACGGAAAACACGATGACACGAAATACAGTTAAAAATAATAAAGCCCAATAACAAAATGATTGATGACAAAAATGGCCGTAGTTCGGGAGGTTACCGTCTTTCCAGAGATCCTGCACAAATTTACTGGAGGAGTTGGCAAGGAGCTGCGTTACATTGTCGTTGAGTGGGTCCATGTTTTTAGTCAGCCATGAAGCAGCATTGTACTCTACCTGCAAAACAATCACATTAACTGTGGTACTTTATAAAGACGGAAGTATGATAATGTATAAAGACAATGGGTCCCATTCTGAGAAAATGGGGCAGATCCTGGCATTTTCATCAGAAAGCCAGCATTCTTCCCACCTTGCCGGCATAATGAAGCACGGAGAACTCCGTCTTGGACTTCAGTTGCTTAGGTTTGGCAAACTTGCAGTGGTTTCCTTGAGTGTTCATGAGCTTCTCCACAAAGGAAATGTCTGTGGCTTTCGGAAACAGGCACTCCTCGTCCAGTAGTGCCAGGATGCCTGGCGGGTTGCTCTGAAAGAGGGATCTTTGTTAAACATTACCCTAAAGACGGCATAGTTAGAACAGAGAAGGAGACCAACAAGGCATACTGGCTTCTCAATGAGGTCAATACAAGGCTGCAGGTCCAGGCCAAAGTCAATGAAGTTCCATTCGATGCCCTCTTTCTTGTACTCCTCCTGCTCCATGATGAACATGGTGTGGTTGAAGAGCTGCTGTAGTTTTTCATTGGTGTAGTTAATGCAAAGTTGCTCGAAGGAGTTATCCTATGGGACATCACAGCTATGAATATATTTCATCTTTAACAGAAACCAATGTAAGGCTTCTTGGCCACTTGTGGTTACGAAACTGCATCCTGGCCTCTCCTGACTGACACCAGAAAAGCTCTCACCTTGAAGATCTCAAAACCTGCTATGTCCAAGATTCCCAAGAACGTGGCCCCCTGACGCTTGGTTTTGTCCAGTGTCTTGTTGACACGAGTCAGAATCCAGAGAAACAGGCGTTCATACATCGCCTTAGCTAATGCCTCGACTGAAAAATCAGCCTGGAAGAATGAGGCAGAGAATATCTAGTGTTTAGTACAGAAATGTGAATAACAAAAGTATGATAATTATGATAACTAAATATAACTGTCTACTACATGAATGAAAATGTCATTTGATGAAGGACTTGAATCAGTTTGTACCTGTTCTTTAGTCTGGGTCTTCTGGACCAGTTCTCGGCCCACTTTGATGCGTGGGGTGAGAATAGCCCGTGTGAAATCCGTCACATTGATGCCCTGCAGGTGACACACCTTCTGGGCCACTGCAAGGTTCAGATATTAAATGTAGAACAATAAACCAGTTTGAAGGAAAGGACTTCGCCCACAAACCTTGTGCACTTTCGATAAATAAAAGCCTCCTTTGTCACCTGTATTGTCGGGCATGGTGGCCTGTTCCTGGTTCCTCTCACTCTTGAACTCAGTGTTTCCTAGCTGCAGGACAGTGGACACCACTTTCAGGATCCCTAAAGTGGGCACACAGGTGGCCAACATAAGTTACTAATCAGGATTGGTCCCTGAAGCTACTCTCCAGAGAAGGAACTTAAGGGAGAATCATCTTGTGTCTTGGAACATCCCATGAAGGGAGGTGATCCAAGGCATAGACAGATGTGAGAGCAAGGTAAGCTCACCTATCTTCTCCTCCTCAGTGAACCCCATGATGTCCATGGCTCCTAGAGTTTCAGTGAACAGCTCATCATCCTGCTGCCCTGGGATCTGTATGTGTCCTGCCTTCAGGAAGTGATAATCGCTGAAGTTCTCCAGCAGCAACTCCTCTGCAAGACGCAACAACTTTCAGGGTTAACAAGCATACCATACAGAACTGGGCAGATTCCACCTTGACTATCAGGTTCAGAATGAAAGATCTTAGCTGTATAATCAACAGGACACCTATACAAGATTAAGAAATCTATACCTCGCATCCTATCTTTGGCCCCACCGACTAAATAGTAGAAGATGTGAAAGGATCTCTCAGTTTCGGATTGCCGGATACAGCGGGATTTTTCCAGAAGGTCTGTGGTGGTTGAAGAGCTGAGGAAGCATTTGTGGACAGTGCGGTAATCCTGATTTGTGCCCATGCCACTTCTTACAAAGGTTTCTTCGGTGAGCAGTGGAGAAGCAGAGGATTCCATCAGCTTACCAAACACCCCAAAACTTTTTTCATTTTAATAAGAAGCCATGTAAAACTCAAGAAGTGGGATTTTAAATAAAAACATGATTTAGCCCAGCTTTCAGCCTCCTGCTTAATATCTGTGCAAGGATACATGTGTCAATGTTGGCTCCAACTATGTATCCTGTCACGTCAAAGTTGATGCGGATGAATTTGCCCTAGAGAGAGCAAGAGAAGATGTCACTTAACATCATACAGCTGTGGCATGCTGGGTTAATCTTGAAAGTATATTAAAACCAGTACCTAGGAGGACCTTTGGAATGAAAATACATTCTACTGTAAGATAAACGGCATTCAAACTTATATGAGTGTTTACTTACGAATCGGGAGGAATTGTCATTCTTGACAGTTTTAGCATTTCCGAAGGCCTCCAGGATGGGGTTGGCTTGCAAGAGTTGTTTCTCTAGCTCCCCCTAATGGAACCAAAATGCAAATGTTATTTAGCATCAAAGAATGACATCATAAGAACAGTGAACGTGGAGACTTATTCTCGGATAAAGAAAAAGAAATCGAAGTCATGCAAAGCATGAATGAATCAATAGCGCATTTGTAAAGATACATTTGACACTAGTGAACCACTAAAGCAGGGCTTGAAAATATCCATCCACCTGCCCATTCATCCATCCATCCATCCATCCGTCCATACAGACATAGATCCCTCCTAGGGAGGGCTTGGGTTTGGGTAAAGACCCAAATAGTCATGTATCGCAGTTCAAAAGGAAGGACCAGACCCCACTGGACCCAAAGACCCCAAACCAGAATGTCAAACGCTGAGCGGCTACCACCACGCACTACTGGGTGAGTTCTCACCTTCAGAGAAGATGACTTCTGTGTTCTGTCCCACAAAAATGTCTTTTAATATTCAAAAATGGCATTTGTGTATTCAACTTAATCTGTTCATCCATGGTACTGTTTTATTTTGTTTTTCATTTTTCCGAAAACCGGTGTAGCTGAGATGTAATTTAACCATAAAATGTAAGATGTAAGTGAATTATTAAAATAAGATTTGTTCCGCACAGCCCACCAAAGCAAGGTATGTCAGTAAATTCTGTTACAATTGTCAGAATCCTGAGATTATAATGATGTTAAGGAGTAAACAGTTTGTTCTGCCATGCGATTCTCTGTTTATGAGCCCCCATAGGAGCAAGGGGAGATGGGATAACAGACACTCACGGCGGAGGACTCCTTCCTGCCCTTGCTGGACGAGGCCATCATAGCGAGGTACTGGATGACTTTTTTTGTGTTCTCGGTTTTCCCGGCACCAGACTCGCCTCTGTGGGTGGATGAAACGAATCAATTGGGGGTTGGGTGGGGATGTAATTGTTCAGAAACCACCTCCCTGCTTAACCTGGAATACCCTGACTAGGCAATTACAGGAACATTCCTCGAGTGCTGAATGTTCTCTTTTTAATGAGAAGTTTATAAAACTGCCCACGAGGATCATAGGAAATCCATCCCCTGCCTCCATGTACAGCTCAGTTGATTAATAGATCCCCCGAGCCTTGCTGCCATTGGCTGAATCCTCCCTAGCTCCTGCTCCGTCCGTCCTGGTTCTGTGGATCGGCTGGCACACAGTGGGCTTTTACATCAGGTGGGAGCTCCACCACAGAGTTTGTGTTAGGTGCAGAAAACAACTTGAAAACAAATAAGTCTTCCTGAACTGTCACAAACAGGGAGACGCCATCTAGATATCTTGTAATATTGAGCACCGGCCTGACAGTACCAGCATGTGATGGTTGTAAGCTGAATCTTCACCCGATTCCAGTGAATGGCCTGTAATTTACTAGTGATTAAACTCCCACACATAACCCCGCTTTACAGCCCATCTCCACTGCCGGGCTACAGATGTAATGTGGAAAGGTGGAGGAATGCACTGGAATCAGGTGAAGATTCAGCTTACAACCATCACATGCCGGCACTGTCAGACCAGTGCTTGCCAGTGCCTGAAAAGTGAGTGCCGGTGGTTGTCTGTTCTCACGTGCAGAGGACGGATTGATTCTGCCGTTCTGTAGGGGATAAACAAACAGACGGGCATGAATTAGATGTTATCTCTGTGTCAGGGAATGAGATTCTGACGAGCGGGGTGAGATAAAGCCTATAGTGGACCACCAGGGGGCAGGAAAGGGGCGCTAATTCTATCTCGGAGAACAGGCAGCGCTGTCACCCCAGAGAACTTAATGCTGTTTAAAAACAAAGTTTATTTTTTTTTTAAGTAGCAAAGCAGATTCCCTCAGGGAAAACACGGCTTCTGGTTCCGTGGGTAATAAAATGGAACCCAGGGACACTGTGTCCAATGAAGGCTTTTGGAAGGAGGGCTAATTGCGCCTTGGAGAGGATTTGGCGTCATTCAGAGAGCGACCGTCCGCAGCCTGTAGGAGCATCTAGAGGCAGATACCCCAAACCCAATCGAAGACGATTTGAGAGCACAGTGGCGTGCTGGTAAAACGACCCATTAAAGACACGATGTCAGCTGTTCCCAGAGCAGGGCAAAAATAGCACCTCTCTTTGTTTGGTTTGTGAAAGAGTGGGTGAGAATGGCACCAAAGCATCAACGTGACACACATCACGAGACAAATGTGCGATCACACGTTTCTGATTCTGCTGGTGCATGCTTGGGGGGTGGAGGTGTCCGGCGTGATGCATGACAGAAAGTGTCATGTTTCATTAAAAGGCCCTTACAGAAAGGCATGGACGGCAGCGAGTAGGAAGTATCCGTAGGCGCATTCCAATGAGAAAACCCATAACCCCATTCCATGAGTCCTCCATGTGCTTCACAGAGGAGCCACTGAAGATCTATACAGTTAGCCGGACATCTACGGCACCGACCGGACCCTGCCTGACTCGGCGTCGCGGCTCTGATCAGAGCGGCGCTTTAGTCAACATGCTGAAAATGAACAGAGCGTTCTAATTTTTTTTTTTTACCTAAAGCATAACCTCAATTTACATTATCTAGTTAACCTAGCGTGTTTACATGGAAATGGTGTCCAGGGCTGGCAATTCTCACGCATTTGGTGTGAAATCTATATTATTCCTTTATAAACCTAAAATTAGTGACATCGAAAGCATTGGGTAGTTTACAAACTGTGCAGACTATTTACAAGGTAACTGTTACATTCATGTAAATGTGTGTGCAGACCAGTCTCGAATTGAAAATCTCACACCAGTCAGCTGACTAAAGTTGGCAAGCCTGGATCTCTGCCTTGGCAGTGAGCAGATTCATCCCCGAAATGTGCACTGCATCTTTTCTGAGGTCTGTGTTTTCAAACAGAATCAGCGAGGGGGATCAAGCCGGCCCACTCACCTTGCATCATGTTGCGGTACGCGCTGTCGGTGACGGCGTAGATGTGAGGAGGCACCTCGTGACGCTTATTCCCTTTGTACATCTCCACGACCTGCCCCGAGTAGATGGGCAGCATCTTGTAGGGATTCACCACCACGCAGAACAGGCCTGAGTACGTCTGCGGGGGGGGGGGGGGGGTGGGAAGGGTTTAACACACAAACCCCCGTGACGAAAGACAAAAGGGACGGGGGGCAAAAAAAACCCGGGCTGGGT
>JAODKC010000048.1:3480593-3500913 GCA_026777985.1 Mormyrops attenuatus | reverse complement strand
TCCCCTGGGGCCCCCCCCCGGGGGGCCCCCCCCCCCCCCCCCCCCCCGCGCGCGCCGGGGGGGGGGGGGGGGGGGGGGGGGGGTCAGGGGTTAACACACTCACGCACGTTCAGAAAGAGCAATAGGACTGGGGGCTAACATCACCCTGGATGGGTTACGGGGAGAGTGAGTATTTGGAAACGAGACTCATGAGAATTTTACCTGCTGATATTAGCAGCCATGGTGACGCCAACAGCAAAGATGCGTTCCTGATTTAGGAGGTGCTGAAGCAGCATGTTCTGCTAGCCAGCTACTATCTTCAGATGCTACTCATCAGCTATTTATTTCATTTCGTATTTACCACTGTGAGGAGACAGGGGCCTCAAAGTGATGTTTGTGGTGACTTATCTGACACCGTCAGCTTGGAGGATTGTGCATCTAGCTGTGTTCATGAGACCTGGCCATTGACGGCAGCTTCATACTCACGTAGATCAGCCCCGAGAAGTACCTCTCCCTCAGGTTGTGCAGGACCGCCGCCTCGTTGAGGTACGTCAGCTCGGCCATGTCCTCCACCCTGCTGAACTTGGGCGGGTTCATCTTCTGGATGTCATCCTTGCACAGCGCCAGCTGCTGTCCACCATCCTCCAGTTCCACCAGCACCTCATCGCCGCGCTCCTCCTTCACGCTGGCCGCCTCGAACCCAAGCCGCTCCGAAGGGACCCACACCAGCTTCCGGGCGACCGAGTCGGCCTGGGCCATGGGGCTGCTCGCTGAGTCTCGGGCCAGATGGAGGAAGCTCTCGTCCTTGGTCGAGATGCTGCTAAGCTTCTTATCCATCCTGAGATGTGCTGGTATGTTTGCAGACATATCACATCAAACAATAGAATATTATACACTCCTGGGCAAAAAGATAATGGGCCACAGCTTAATGTTGTGCAATTTGGGTTTTGCCCATTTTTTTGCCCAGGAGTTTATACAGTACCAGTCAATTTTTTTTTTTTTTTAAACCCTAGTCTTTACCGTTTTTGGTTGTAACAAAACATAACAATCTCCAACAGATTTTCAAGCTTTTCAGTCTATAGGCATAGTCAGCAATAATGACAAAATAACGTTCACTTTTACTGGTGTATTTTGGGGTTAGGACCTCATGACCACCTGTCTCCTCCCCATACTCAGGTGATTGGAAGGGTTTTATTTGTCCCTGTCACTGAGGAGTCTCCCTGCCCAGGCCCTCTGCCGTCGCCCTTTTAGCAAACATCCCGGCGACTCCGTCACATACGCGGATATCCTCCACATTTACATGACGATCTTATCAAAGACACTCAGATAAGCGGACAAGCGCCAAGTGGATAGAGAGAGACGCTGTTTTGTGTGTTCAGTAGCATTCAGGACCCCACAGCAGCAGAGGGCAAGGAGGTTGATTTCCCAAAAGTAGCCTGGTTCCGGTGTCTGGTGTTATAAAAAACCCCAAAACCCTATAAAAGCTTCCCCGAGGCTTCAGAACATTCCATAACATTTCACATTTATGGTCGAACCCTTTCATCTGAACCCACTGGGCACAGCACCTGCCTCGGGGTCAAGCTCTTTGGACAGATTCGCGATGACCCCCGTCTATTTGAACAGTCAATTGAGTAAGACTTACTATTTTTCCGATGAAACATTTTGACCTGCCATTGTTTACACATGTCTTATTGAACAACCATTATCCAATATATACACTGTTCAAACACTGAGAATCATATTGTTTTATATATATATACAGTATATATATATAGAATATATGTATGTACCCATACCTCAAAAATACAATACATTGCATCAATATACACATCATTTACTACTTGTCTTAGTTTCGCTCTGACCTATATGGCCTTCCACAATGTCTTGTGTTGCTGTTTTTCTTTTTATAAATTTCATTTCATTTTTACTCTCATTTTTGCACACATAATAATGAGCTCAGCAATTTTGTCTCTC
Organism: Mormyrops attenuatus; assembly: GCA_026777985.1. Classification (NCBI taxonomy): domain Eukaryota; kingdom Metazoa; phylum Chordata; class Actinopteri; order Osteoglossiformes; family Mormyridae; genus Mormyrops; species Mormyrops attenuatus. The sequence continues at coordinate 3,498,960 of JAODKC010000048.1, read as the reverse complement.
TGCATACTTGTATATGGCTGAGATGACAATAAAGTTTACTTTCACTTTGACTTGACTTATTAGAAATCACATTAATTTTACCATTGCCTCCCAACTTTTACCATCACCCCCAGCCAGACCTCCCCAGACAATTTTCTTTGCTGAAGTAGTTGTTGAAGTCGCTCACACTGTACATAAAGCTCAAGACTAAAATCTCCTCACAGAATAAGAGATACGATCAGCCTACTCTTGAAAACAAAGCACTTGGGTGAAGGGGGCTGCATAGGTCTGGGGGTCATGGACCCACAACCCTACTGTCCGTTTCTGATGCTCAGTGTCCAGGGCGGTAAGGCCTCTGTGGTCCAGGCTTTTTTAGCAGCATGCTTCTGTTAGACAGAATAAAGTCTACAGAGCTGGGCAAACATGCCCAAAGGGTTTTACGAGCTTAATGCAACAATTTCATTTAATGGCAGGTGCAACACAAATCAGTCGGTTACTCTTCCAAGCTGGACAGCATAATTAGCACCAAGTCACCAAAATTTATGAACTAACTGTGCTAAGTATCTAAATAAATGGATCAACTCTATGACTAATACTATGACACTATGTGATGATCTTTATTTTCGTAATAAACGCCAACATTAGTGATGGACTGACACCCCCCCCCCCAGAGCACTACCCTGCCTCATACTCGGTGTTTCCTGAATCTGTGGGTGAATGGATGGATGGATGGATGGATGGATGGACAATTATTTTTAAAAATATTGTTAAGAAAGTATCAGACTTTTCTATTAGCAATACAAAACTACTAACTAACAATATCTATTAACTAACTCACTGCAAATTATATAAATTATATATATTAAGTATGTGCGACGTCCATGTGTAAAAATTACCTAAACATTTAAAATCTCAAAACACAGAGGGCTTAACTAAATTATACACCAAGATAACGAAAAACCATGCATAATTATTCGTAGACTAATGTATAATCAACTAAAAAATCGCTTCTTCTTTCAAATGAATCTGCCCAGTTTATCTGCAGAAACGTTGACATTCCTATTCGTTCTGTATAAATACTCACGAGTGCTGAGTAGGTTTCCGATGCGCCGACTGCACCTCCGCAGATCAGCAGCCCGTCGCAGTCCAGTCGGCGGTTAAATACCCGTGTCTCACCACGCCTCGGACCTTCCTCTCCTTTTGCGCCACTGTAAATGCCTTTATGCATGCCGGGTGGCACCTTACAGAATGGCTTGAGATCAAAGGGACATTTTCACCTGCATTTTATTTGACTAGACAGCATCTTCTCTGCTGTCAGCTGCCATTCCTTAGACTATGTTAATTAATTCATTACTGTCGTTTTTATATTAATGGCTCTCCTGCGATCGTGCAGGAATATGCATGTGTCTCTGAAACCCCGTTTACCCCCTGGGGACGTTGGAGGGGGTGAATTGGAATTGGCATCTATCTCAAATATTAGTAATTCATAAACAGTGAGTTACATGATTATATTTGTCGTTAAAAATGGTCAGTTAGGTAATGTGCTATTATGCGTCAAACTCGAGTAGGAAAATCAACACTCGATATTAAAGTATCCAGAATTGGGATAGTAAAGCGAAGAGATGAAGAATTCTTCTCTCAGTTGCAGCATTATTGCAGTCTCTTTGCTGGCTAGTTTTTCTCCACTTCTGCATTTCATTTATCTTTATAATAGATGAGGCATGAAAGTGTTATGTCAGGAAGCTGTTGTAGAAACTGAAACAGTTGCTTTGCACCCCCTTCTATAGAGGTTAAGCGTAGTCGTGTCAAATACTTTTAATGACGGTTGCCTTTATCATCTCATCAGATTAATTTAAAATTTTGATGTAATTTTAGCCATAGATTATGTGGTTTTCTTGGATTATATACACGGCAACGGAGGCTAGCAGTACTGCCTCACAGCTCCAAGGCTGGGAGTGCAAATCCAGCCCCCATGGTGCGCTTCAAGCTTACACGGGCTTCTCTGAGCACTCTATCTGCCTCTGAAGACATGCAGAAAGTGACACCGGTCTTTTTAAACTGTCCATAACGTGTGAGTGCGTGCCTTGAAATCCGCGGGCATTGCCAGCCTTATGGCGTATGCAGCCTCGCATGGGCCCGGGGCCCACGGCGCCCTCTGGTGGATAAGTGTTTGGAAGATGGATATATATATATATATATGCACGTTAGAAGATCCTGGACCCGGGTTTTTATAATCGGACCATAGAGACTCTGGTCTGATTATAAAATCATGTAGCTCTTTTTTATACGTATGCTTAAACGTTTAAAAAATACGGAGACAAATCGTACGTTAGATTTTAAATCGGTGCTGGGTAGCAGGGGCGTCAGAGGGGCACGTATTACCGGGGGGGCACCAATTTATAGGGTTGGGTCGGGTCCCCACCGCCCCCTTCGGCAAAATCTACCGTGGGGGGGGGGGTAGGGTTAGGGTTAGGGGACTCCGAAACCAGAAATTGAAGCGATCAAGCGAAGGCCCGCGGAGAACGTGCAGCGCTTTGGAGACAATCCGTCGCTAGGTGTCACTGAAGTGCCGTATTTTTGCTGACGAGCTTCACTCACCGACTGCGTGCTAAACACGATTACTGGTGTTTATAAGGGTCCTGTAAAACTTACGTATACGAAACTCCTGGATCACATGTTATGTAAAACCCATAATAATTAAAGCGGAAACGGCGCCTTAATACGGAGTAAGCATTTGAGTTTCTCACAGTAGTTAAATTAATGATATAGGGGGCACCAGGACAAATAACATCTTAACTCCTGCCCCACTACAGAGATAAAGGTTAAGGGAGGGGTGCGGATGTGCAGTATTGTACTTTTTGCTGATAACATGCTCGTTGCACGTTCGGTAAACAATTCGCAATATAATATAATATATATTATAATATAATATTTAAAATATATTAAAAGTTTTATTTGCCCAGTTGAGAAATAAAAACGTCATGTAAAACAACTGTTATTAGTTAAAAAAAAAAAAAAAAAGTAGTAGATATCGGTAGAGTGATAGGTATATAGTGATAGTAGGGCGCTCAGTGGGTACGCGAGCTAGTCTGCACAGCAGCGCCCCCTGTCTGTCACCTCCGGCTGCGCAGGCAGAACCAGCAGTGTATAAATCCGAGGCGGTGCGTCACATTATCTGTTACTCTGGATCTCGGCCGGAAAATAATATTTAAAAACCGAGAAGAGAAGAGGGACGTGAAGTGCCGTGGCCGATGACTATTGACAGGTTTTGCAGCCTGGACGGCTCGGACCGCTTCTGGGTGAGCTGCCTTCGCTGTGTGGATCACCGACCGGCTTCCGGCGCGGCGGCGCCCCGCGTTTTCGGAGCCGGCGGCTCGCCGTGTCGCCGTCGGGAGCCGGGCCGGTCCGCACCGGCTTCCCATCGTGTGGGTCTCTAAAACGGGCCCTGGGTGCACCGTGCACACTCCGCTTTAAATGGTCCCTTCCCGGGGGTCTAAGATGATTTATTCGGCCTTTGACTGCCGGCTGCTGTCTGTTTTGGAAACGGAGCATTAAAATAATACAAATAAAAAGAATTTATGACAAAGAGGGCGCCGCCGGATTCTGCCGGATTGTTATTCATCATATGTTAACGTGTCTTTAATTTGACGGTACCTAAGCTGACGTTTCGCTGTTACCGGGATATAGGGGGCATTTGGGGTGTTACGGTCCCTCAAAAGGGGGCGATCCCGGGCCGCAGCACTTCCATGTAGTCCGGACCGGTCGCTTTAAAATGTTCATGCTCTGATTTTGTGATGTTACTTCAGGTATGAAGGAAGTTGCGTTCATGCACATGTCAGGGAACGGCTAAGCGGCCCATCTGATAAGCAAATGTGACAAAAGTGTTTCTCTCGCCGGTATGCGACGTCCCCGTGTGCGCTGCTCGCACCTGCGTGCATATGTTAAAGTCCGGTATGTACCTGTAGCATTTGATGATCTGACAACGGGGATCTTGGGCAATGACTTGCATAAATGGGAAGAACAAGCAGTAGCTGAGGTTTAGTCTGATGTCACTGGTGAGTGAGTCACGTTCTTCGGGGCCACATGTTTGTAGTGTGTGGTAGGAACGCATACACATATGCATGCATACCAGAATCGCTGGCACAAGTTACTTAAAAAGCTTGTGACTCTCACAGGAACCATAAAACTACTACTAAAAACAATTTTAAGTAAGAAGACTTTGGCTGTATTATGTGCTAATTCAGGGGTGGGCAATCTTATCCGCAAAGGGCCGGTGTATATGCAGGTTTTCGCTGCAACTCCTTAATTAGGTCACTAATTTGAGCTGATTGACTGAAGAGTCTTGAACATCTGGGTTTGAACAGTTGACGTAAAGGTTATACCAAAAACCAGCGTACACTCTGGCCCTTTGCGGATAAGATTGGCCACCCCTGTGCTAATTCCCCTCTCTTATTTATTTATTTATTTATTTATTGTAGACGGAGGTTTTTGAAACCTGAACAGTGTGTTGTTGCTGTGATCGCCTCCCCCAGCTTTGGGCGTGGGGGGTGGGGGTTTAGCGATCCTCTTTGTGTAATTGCTGTGCTTACATTTCACTGAAATCCCCTCAGGCATGTGGGTTAGCTGGAGCCTGAAGGGTCCGTGCCAAATGGGAGTTTGAGGATGCAGTTGGTGCTGTAGTAACAGTTTGTTTGTTTGTGTGTGGGTGTGTTTTCGAGCACATGATCAGTGGGCCCTAGTAAGACCCCTAACCCCAGGTGCTCCAGGGTCACTGGCTGACCTCAGGGTCAAGTTTTCCTTGCGTGTGCATCATTTTGGGTTATAGTGTAGTGTTCAGTGGTGCTTTATACCAGTGTTGCTGGTTTGACCCACTCCCCTTGTTCTTCCATCCTGGCTTGGTACTTTAACTCCCTGGTTTCCATGTTGTCATGGTGACACAAGACTGTCCCCTGGGCAGAGTCAGGAATATCAGCACACTGGGATCACAGCTTTCCAGAGCTGATGGTGGAGATGTGGAGTTGTAGATGCCATGGTGGTGGGGTTACTGGGTGGGATTAGACCAGTTAGGCCAGCCTGATGGAACATACGACATCCTCATTTCCATTTGTCCCGTCTTTCTCGTCGTGCTTCGACTGCTCACCCGCCTCGCCGGCTCCATTTCAGGACTGGAACCGGACATGGCACTCCCACAACCCGGACCTGACCCGGTGCTTCCAGCACACAGTGCTGGTGTGGGTTCCCTGCATCTACCTCTGGGTGTGCGCGCCCTTCTACATGCTGTACCTGAAGTCCCATCAGCGGGGGTACATCCGCATGTCCCACTTGAACAAAGCCAAGACTGTGAGTGTCACCGCTCCCCACACAGGGACTTACCCAGAGACCGTGACATCCCCCCCCCCCCAGTACTGCACTTTGTTCACCTTTAAGGCAGGAAATTAACTCAATAACCAAACACACTTGTCACTAAACCAGTCGGCTTCCTGTGTATCAAAGACCTTTTGTGTTTTGAGTGTGCCCTCTCCCCCCCCCTTTTCCTAGAATACAAATCGCTCCTCTTGTGTTGTGGTGTTTTAGTTCCAGTCCATACAGGTCCATACATCTCTGTCCCCCCCCCACACCAGGTCATTGGTTTCCTGCTGTGGATTATCTGCTGGGCAGATGTTTTCTACACTTTCTGGGAAAGAGAGCAGAGGATTTTCCGGGCCCCTGTGTACTTGGTCAGCCCACTGATCCTGGGGGTAACGATGGTGAGAGTGGTCTGCATCTGACACCTTTGACATGTAAATATAATGTAATTAGCAACTAGGAGCCTGAGGAAACAGGTTGTGGTTTGACATTGAATGTAAGGCCGCTCCATCTGGTACGTAAAATACCACCTTCAGCCACTTGTCAGTGACCTCATCTTCTGAAGGTTTTTAGATGGCCTCTCACTGGTGGAAAGTTTTCCGAGCCTCGTAAGACAATCCTGCCTGACGTGCAACCTCTGACCCCTGACCCCCATTCCCCGTGGCAGCTCCTGGCGGCCCTGCTGACCCAGTACGAGCGTATCCGGGGCGTCCAGTCCTCGGGCCTGATGCTGATCTTCTGGCTGGTGGCGCTGCTTTGTGCCTCGGTCTCCTTCCACTCCAGAGTCCTGCAGGCGCTTCATGAGGTGAGAACAGGCTGGTGCATGTCTGGGTCACGTGATCGCAGAGAAAACGGGCTGGTACTGTGGTTAACGTGGTGTCTGGGTGTGTTGTGGAGTTGGTGATGCTGACGCACATTGATGACCTCATCACTCTCTTGCCCTCTCTGTGTTTCCATCCAGCCTGACACCGTGGACATCTTCCGCTTCACTACTTTCTACATGTACTGGGCCCTGCTGCTTGTGGAGCTCATCCTGGCCTGCTTCTCAGACCAACCCCCCCTCTTCTCCCAAAGCGTGAAGGACCCCGTAAGTGAGGCCTCGCCCATGTCCGCTCTGCACCAATCGGCTGCAGTTCCCGCCTTTGAAATATATTGATGTCAGTGTTTGGTTGAGTGCTGAGCCAAAGATGGAACGGTCCCTACGTGATGTCATGTTAGATCATAGGGCTCTAAGTCTCTTGTCACCTCAGACATGTTTACAGAAGTGACTGTGAGTCATTGTCGGGTTATTTTAATGGAAGGCTGTAATGGAGACTACTTTTTGGCGGGTTTGGTCTCGTCTTGAAATTGACTTTATTTTGACTCAGTCTTGTCTCAGTCTTGGACATAAAGGACTCGAGGTTTTATGTCAAGACCAGCCAAGACCGCTCATCAAAACGCCGAAATATTTATTACAGCGCCTTAATATTCATATGTTTGTTAACCATCAGAACGCGACAAATGCGTAATGTGTTGATTTTCTCCCCTATTAATCTCAGGCTCGTAATTTTTTGGATAGGCAAAACATGACATACATGAATCGCATATCTTTACAATCGAGAGAATTTACTCGATCCGGTAGTCAAAGCTGCAGTGTTGTGTGCTACAACATTCCAGAATAATCCTGCACACAATGAGGCGTATATTTTAAACATTTTTTGCGAAAAAGGACCCCTAATAATCCATAAAACATTGATATTATTCATGCTAGACAGAAACCAATGCGCTTCCGCAATGGTCCACGTGCTACCCTTTAGGGAAAAAATATTTATTTTATAATTTATTGATTATAAGCCTATAAATAAAGGGATAGAAAGACTCAAGAATGTCGTACTAGGAATAACAATTAAAAACACAGTATTCTGTTTATTAGGAAGACAATTACTTGATATTTTCGCAATATTTATTCACAAAAGTTTGTATATAAGTTTCTTTGTCGAGCTCTGTCAAAACAGTTGAAACAGAATGCACCCATCGTGTAACTGGAACACCTCCCACATGTAAACAGAATGATGTGCTACAGCGTTGGATTATTGTTTGAGGCTAAACTGCCGACTCAAAGTTTCATTCTCAAATTTCACTGTACCAGTCATAATATATATAGGCAAAAAAACGATAGCGATAAACATTCATATCAGACTCTAAAACTGGTATGTTATGTCCGTGTTTATCCAGTGGATCATCAACCAAACGATGCTTCTCTATTTCAGTTTCGTTCCGAAGTAACACACACACGCACATACATACACTGCCCTCCACAATTATTGGCACCCTTTGTAAAGATTTGTAAAAAGTGTTAGAAAAAATCCACATTTTGGTGAAGAAGCTTCATTTCACACTGAAAGGAAAAAAAAGAAAAAGTCCAGCCTTTTATTGAAATTAATCAATTCAAATCCTTCGTCAAGAATTAACTATTAGATTATAAGAACTATACAACACATGTGCCACAATTATTGGCACCCCTGGAAATTATAGTGAACGCAGTGTAACTCAGACATGTTTCCCTTGGAGTTTTTGAGTTGTTTGGATTGTGTTGGAACGTTCAAGCTATAATCCATGAGTTCCTGATTTAACTGGGGTATATGTTAAAAAAAATCGTCATGGAGACACTAATCTCAATCATGGATTGCATTTGTAGGGCCTGCAATTTCTTATATTAGATGAGATTAAAAACTGAGAAATGTCAATAGGCACAAGTAGTTTTTCCTCATAAGAAGGATGATATCAAGACTGTCAGCATTTACACATGAAATTATGATGTTTCTGGGTAGCCCAGAATGTCCAGAAAACAAAACCATAAAGCATATGTGGCTAATTCATGTATGTACAATGTAATAAGCCTAAAATCAAAGCGACAGAAAGCGATCAAAAATAGATAGGGTTCAAATTAACACAGTACTGTGATTAGGTGTAAAACATCCTGCTTCAAAGTTCAAATGCTTGCCTCTGTCTCTACACTCCGGTCTTTGTAATGACTTGGTTTCGGTTTGGGTGATCATGTGGAATGCCTGCGAGATCTGATTGGTCCCTCTTTCCTTCAATCATAGAATCCCTGCCCAGAAGGTGGGGCTTCCTTCCTGTCTAAGATAACCTTCTGGTGGATCACTGGGTAAGAGGCTTAATTCAGACTTTGGGTGGGGCTGGGTTCCAGTTTGGCGTTCTTATTAAAGGAGGAGTAGGTTTTTTTTATTTTTTATTTTTTCTGTAAAACGCATAATCAATATAAGTGTGGCATCCGCAGTAAACCATGTCACATGACTGAGCAGCTGCCACTTCTGGTCCACAGGCTAATGGTGCAGGGCTTCAAAAGACCCTTGGAGGAGAAGGACCTGTGGTCCTTGAATTCCGAGGATCGCTCTCAGCGCGTGGTCCCAAAGCTGATGCATCACTGGGACAACGAGTGCCACAGGGACACTAGGTCACATCTGCTGCTGTTACTCTGTTAGTTTTCTCCAGCTGGAGGCAGCGAGTCACAGCCTCCTGTCCACTCCCCTTCCAGGCCCCTCCTGAAGACCCTCTACTCCCCGAAGCGGCCGGCCAAGCCCAGGAGTGACGATCCACCCCCGGAGGAGTCTGAGGTTCTGATCCTCAACACGCCCCCCAAGAAGCACCAACCGTCCCTCCTGCTTGCCCTCTGCATGACCTTCGGGCCCTACTTCCTGGTCAGCACCCTTTACAAGATCATCCATGACATCCTCATGTTTGTCGGCCCTGAGATTCTGCGGTAAGGCTCTCGAACGCTGCAGGCTCTGATGCACCATACCTGTTAGGTGACGTTCGGTCCTGGAATCCTGCAGGAATCTGTAGTGCTTTGGATTCATTTCCATGTCCTATCCATAATCCGTGATATTGACAAGTCTGTCTTCAAAGATGATCAAACTGATGGCTGCATTCTTCTGAACCAGGCTGCTGATTAGCTTTGTGAACGACCCCAGCACCCCCTCCTGGCACGGCTACTTCTACACTGCTCTGTTGTTCGCATGCGCCTGTGTGCAGACCCTGATCCTGCAAAAGTACTTCCACGTGTGCTTTGTGACGGGCATGAGGGTCCGCACCGCTGTTGTGGGTGCCGTCTACAGGAAGGTGAGGAAACCATCTTCCATCAGAGGTCCCTTTGTGTTTTTGCCGTGTGTGTTTATTGAGGTCAGAAGTTGACTTAGGAGAAGATCTCAGCAGTCATAATTTTGCTCACTTGACCAAAAACCCCACAGTAGTTTTAAGACCTGTATAGAGAGCTCAACACCTTTGGCATGGTTGTGGGTTCGCATCCCACCTCAGCTCTGTGAATCATTGTCATATTGATGTTTTGCTCGCGTTGCAGGCCATGGTGATCACCAACGCGGCCCGCCGCACTTCCACTGTGGGCGAGATTGTCAACCTGATGTCAGTGGACGCACAGCGCTTCATGGACCTCATTACGTACATCAACATGATCTGGTCTGCCCCCCTGCAGGTGGTGCTGGCACTGTACTTCCTGTGGCAGGTGTGTGGGGGCAGGGCATCACTGGCTTGTGTTATGAGGATGCCCAGCTACCCCTGGAAACATCAGCTTTTGGTGACTAATGGCAGTATCTCTGTCACAGAACCTAGGTCCATCCGTGTTGGCAGGGGTAGCGGTGATGATCCTGATGGTGCCGGTGAATGCCGTCATCGCCATGAAGACCAAGACGTACCAGGTAGGACAGCCTGTCATCTGAGTCTGGGCGCCAGTAAAATTCTGTATCTCCACAGTTGCCACATGGTCGTGATGCTGTCCCTGTCCATTCGCGGTGCCCCCCGCAGGTGGCCCAAATGAAGAGCAAGGACGGCCGCATCAAGCTGATGAATGAGGTGCTGAATGGCATCAAGGTGCTGAAGCTGTACGCCTGGGAGCTGGCCTTCCGGGACAAGCTGTCTGATATCCGCGAGAGCGAGCTGGCTGTGCTCAAGAAGAGCGCTTATCTGAGCGCTGTCTCCACCTTCACCTGGGTGTGCGCGCCCTTCCTGGTGAGCCCTGGGGGGGGGCATGCTTCAGCTACACCGAATGGGGGTTCACACCAGCTTGAGTTAATGAGGCCATCAGCCTAATTTGATGTTGTTGTCTACATAATAAAAATTATTATTTGCTACTCTTGTACATGAAATCACGTTTGCTTATCTCTATTCTAGTATCCATGTGCATTCTGGATAATATCTGAAGTGAACGATCCTGTATCTATCCCTTTCCCCTAACGGTTCTGGCCTACCGGTCCTGTAGGTGGCGCTCTCCACCTTCGCAGTATATGTACTGGTGGACGAAAACAACGTGCTGGATGCCCAGAAGGCCTTCGTGTCCCTGGCGCTATTCAACATCCTGCGCTTCCCCCTCAACATGCTGCCCATGGTCATCAGCAGCATGGTGCAGGTAGGTCAGGCCACGCCCATGGGAGGCTCTTCCTGCTAAATCTCAGCCAATCAGCTCACAGTATACAGTGTATAATCTGAGACCACTGTGTAATCAGTGTGTATATAAGAGAAATTTGGGTTAACCTGTCACTGGTCAAGCAGCCCCGTGAGCCAGTAACTCAGAAGCAGGTTGTGTTCAGGGTCGATCTTCGGTAAAGGAAATCCGCTGTAGATGTTTCGCTGAATCCTCCATTGTTTCCTTTACCCCCCACCCCCATGCTGCAGGCCAGCGTGTCATTGAAGCGTCTGCGTGTGTTCCTGTCGCACGAGGAGCTGGAGGAGGACAGCGTGGACAGGAAGGGGATAACTGGTTGTGAGTGGGCGGGGCAGTGGGTGGGTCCATGGGCGGGGCAGTGGCTTCATGTGGGCGGGACCAGTGGCTGCGGGAGCCCTTTAGGTGATTCACTTTTTTACTGTCATTGGGTAACACAACAAAATTACTCTTGACAACCCCAAGGTGCATTAATAAATACGAAGTAAAGCTAAAGAAATAAATAATCTTACAAAGTGGCCTTCTGGATTCACGGCTGGACGCGTTGGAGTGCTGTACATTTGCTTTAAGGCAGTGAATGACAGCGATGGCTTACCTCACCCCCCCCAGGCTGGTCCTACAAGTTTCACAGCACAGCTTGAGTTTGTATTTGTACAAATGGCTGTTCAGGTCGGGTCAGTTTTCTGGTCCAACAGCCTGGAGGAGGCATGAACTCAGTAAAAATACCAAATACCAGCCAGAACAATAACCGTGCCCCAGCTTGACTGTGATTAATAGTCCCGTGTCTCTGTGTCTCCAGCCTCCAACAGCATCATGGTAGCCAATGGCGTCTTCAACTGGTCCAGCGGCGACACACCCACCCTGAAGGGGTAAGGAATGCTGCCTCCTGGCTCCACAGCCAGTGTGACTTCCAGCTCCTTAAATAGTAGCCAGCAGCTCCAGTATGTGTCCCTGTTATTGCCTCCTGCCATAAACTGTGCTGATTTTTGTTTGAAGAATGATACCCCCCCCCAACCCAGTTCCACATCGAGCCCCCCCCCCGTTTTGACAGCTGCCCTCCACGTTTCCGCAGGATCAGCATACGCATTCCAGAAGGGGCGCTGGTCGCGGTGGTGGGTCATGTGGGCTGCGGGAAGTCTTCTCTGCTGTCCGCCTTGCTCGGGGAGATGCAGAGGCAGGAAGGCTCTGTGTCAGTCAAGGTCCGTCGGGGTCCCGCCTCCTCCTGTTTCCTCAACACTCCATTGGCCCAGGGCTCCTCTGCTTTGCTACTTAGACCCTCCCCTTTTCACGGCACGCCATTGGTCCATTTTGCCGTCGCTGTCTGATAATCGCTTACCCCATTGGTTTCTTCCAGGGCTCGGTGGCTTACGTGCCACAGCAGGCTTGGATCCAGAATGCGTCCCTGCGGGACAACATCATCTTTGGGCGCGAGAGGAAGGAGGACTGGTACCAGCAGGTGGTGGAGGCCTGCGCTCTTGGACCCGACCTGGAGATCCTGCCAGCTGGAGACGCCACTGAGATCGGAGAGAAGGTCAGGAGGCGTGGCCATTCCAGTCATGGTATTTTATGTAGAGACGATCTAGTAAAGGCAGAGCTGGTGGGGGGTGCTTAGCAGACTGACTGGGCAGCCCCGTGTCTCACCGCCGCCGTCACCATAGGGCGTGAACCTCTCCGGGGGACAGAAGCAGCGGGTCAGCCTGGCGCGGGCCGTGTACTGCGACCGCTCCGTCTACCTACTGGACGACCCGCTGTCCGCCGTGGACGCCCACGTCGGGAAGCACATCTTCGAGGAAGTCATCGGGCCCCGGGGGCTCCTGCAGGGCAGGGTAGGGGCCCCGGTGTCACCAAGCGCATGGTTCCTCACAGCCACTTCGACATAATTAACTGTCTAGCCTAAGTAGAACGCTTAGAAGATAAAGGGGGATCTTTGTCCAGTAGCAATAAATACGACAAAGGATACAGTAAGTAAAAGGGCCAGAAATATAAGGAAAATCAGTGATTAAAATAAGCACAAGTCATAAAAAGCAACTAAGAAAACTTGGATAAGCGTTAAGCAGATATGGAAAGTTCCTGTCCAGAAATTACAAGTCCAGACCAAGATTTTGTTTGAACCAACCAGTTGAGTATAAAGAGTCGCAGCCACAAAATACTCAACTGGTTGATTGAAACAAAATCTTGGTGTGGATTTTTACTTTCTGGACCTGATCTGTACACTAATGGTGTTGAGTGTGTGTGTGTAGCTGTGGTTAGGTAGGTCGTGGGTATGTTTTGCTGTGCTGATGGGTGTGTGTGTTGTCTGTCACAGACGCGCATCCTGGTCACGCATGGCCTGAGCTTCCTGCCGCAGGCTGACCTGATCCTGGTCATGGTGGACGGTGAGATCACAGAGACTGGCTCGTACCAGGAGCTGCTCAGCCGCCAGGGCGCCTTTGCCGAGTTCCTGAAGACGTATGCCAACAAAGACCAGGCGGAGGCCCCAGCGGGTAGGTTGCCTGGCCCTGGAAACGCCCATCTTTGTCTAGTCATCTTTTTTCCTTCTTTCTTTGTCTTTCCATTTCTCCTGTTCATATTGTTTTTGTCACTTTTCCTTGTGCGGTCCAGAAGGAGAGAGTGAGGACCAGGAGGATAAAGGGAGAGAAGGAGGTGTGAGGGTGTTGTGTTTCGGGGGCCCTTTGAGCCATTCGCAAACCTGCACGTGCTGCATGTTGAAATTTGCATTTCCGGAACATTCCATGAGTTTAAGATGTGCCACTGTTTTTATCAATGCCTGGTGGACCAGTAGGGACCTGTCAGAGGCAGCTGTGGCCCATCTCAGTAAGACCCCCTCTGTGGATGTAGCAGGTTGTGGCTCCTGTCCGCCTGCAGATCTTAAACTTTACAAATCAGTGATTGATATTCCAGTGCAGCTGCAGTATCACATCCACCAGGGAGCTCTTGTATCTTGAGGCATTAGGTGCCTCCAGAGCACCACCTAGCTGTCAGAGAGGGTGATGCTGGACTGAAAAGCATTTTCATGCAATGTCACTGAAGTGGGGGGGGGGGGGGGTGCTATGGAGTGTGAAGAGTGACCCTGATAGTGTCTGTCTTCTCGGGCACAGATGGGACCCTTCCTCAGAAAGGCCTGGAAAACGGAGCTCCTTTGGGGATGCTGAGGTGAGTGTGGTGGATCAGAGGAAAGCACTCTGATTACCTCACACTCCTGTTAAGTATCTTGGTGACTGTGTTATGAAGGGAGATGTATAAAATTCAACTGAATTACATAACTCCTCCAGTATTAGTTGTTTGACCGGGCTGTCCTAATTTCTTCATGGCCGTCATGCAGTCAGAGCAGTTCAGCCAAACCCCCACCAGATGGCACCAGCAACGTTCTTTCGGGAAAGCATGTCAAGGCAGCTGACGCTGGCAAGCTGACAGAGGCAGACAAGGCGAACACAGGCAGGGTAAGCCATCCAAACTGAGTCTGGGACCTTCGCCGCTCCCCCCCTGATTTTTGTATAGGTCTCCATGTCTTCTCTTGCCCCCCCCCCCCCGCCCTCCAGGTCAAGTTGGCGGTCTTCTGGGAGTACATGAAGGCCATTGGCCTTTTCCTGTCCTTCTTCAGCATCCTGCTCTTCCTCTGCCACCACGTCGCCTCGCTGTCCTCCAACTACTGGCTGAGCTTGTGGACGGACGACCCCGTGGTGAACGGCACCCAGCCGTACAACAAGCTGCGCCTGGGCGTGTACGGCGCCTTGGGGCTCTGCCAAGGTACAGAAATGCGGCGTGAAACGTCTCCGGTTATGGAAAATAGCCTGGGCGGCGCCGGTCAGCCCTTTGGCCAATATAGACTGCCGTATAGGGCGCCACCTTCTGAGAGGTTGCCGACTTGGCAAACTGATTTCACTTAGTCTTTGATGGGGGGGGGGGGTGCTGGCAGTGAAGCTTGCCTAGGATACCACATGCGCTTTGACTGATACTGGACAAGACCGTGACCTAGGTGCTAGGTGTCCCTCAAAGGAAGAGTGATGCTTGAATGCTTTCTACAGGAAGTGATGTGTTCTTCCTGATTTTGTTTCTACTCATAAATATGGTTTTGGTTAGGCAGGATTTTATGGTATCAGGATTAGTATTCGGTGTGTAAATGTATTTTTATGCCTCAACTTGGGAAATATAGATGTTCCTCAAAATTAATAGTTAATGCTTATTGTTGGTCAGTCTGTGTAAATGTAGAACAGGCAATTTTGCGGTGACAACCTGAAAGCTGACTGTCCATTGCAGGCCTCGCCGTGTTCCTCTACTCCATCACGGTGTCCCTTGGCGGCGTGCTGGCATCGCGGCACCTCCACCAGTCCATGCTCTACAACGTGCTCCGCTCACCCATGTCCTTTTTCGAGCGCACGCCCAGCGGCAACCTGGTGAACCGCTTCTCAAAGGAGACGGACACCATCGACTCAGTCATCCCCAACATCATCAAGATGTTCCTGGGCTCCATGTTCAACGTGCTCAGCTCCTGCGCCATTATCCTGATGGCCACGCCCCTGGTGGCTGTCATCATCCCACCCCTTGGGCTGCTCTACTTTTTTGTGCAGGTCAGTTGCCTAAACTACTTCTCTGCCTGTTGGTGTTTGAAATAGGGCTGTCAAAGTTAATGTGTCAGCATGTTAATGTCAGTCTTAGTCCAAACACATTCTCTGATTGCATTAATTTTGATACTTCCATGAGGGAATAGTATGAACAAGATTTTAATGGGGCTTTCAAATGTTGGTATTGGTGTTTTGGTGGTGTGTGTTTTTTGTTTTTTTAAATTGGGGATTAATTGCATACCTTGGCAACTTTAATTTCATATACAGTACAGCCATGTTTCAGTAGATGCTATAGACTGTATATTTAGTACAGCCAGCCCTCGTGCATTCGCGCTTCGTGATTCGCGAATTCACACATCCGCGAAAATTTAATTGGAACCGAACTTATTTGCATCTACGATTTTTCGCACATCTGCGAAATCCTCGAAAAACCCTACAGAAGTGTTTCTTTAATTTTTGTAGTAATTTATACATTTTTATGCTTTTAAGTGTGAAATTGGTAAGAAATTTTAGTTAATGAAGATTCTACTGTGTTTTTGGGGAAAGTTCAAGACATACAATATAAATCAGTTAAAAAAAAAAAAAAATCCCTTAAACGTGGCTTTCTTATGGAAATGTTCCTTTTTATGTACATACTGTACTGTACCTTTACAAGATGTGAATCCCATTCGCAAAGTTTATTCCCTTTGGAACGCTAATGGTTACATAAATATTAGAAAATAGCTCATTTACTATTTTGTAATAGTAAGTACACGTTACTGTAAATTCAACGCACAACAATTCAAAATTTCTTGAAAGGTGCTCATGTTTATGTACATAGCAAATGCGTCGTCCCGGGTTTCCCTCTCGAGACGCATTTGCTTAAACACTGAAAGGGTTCGTTTACTCATTTTACCTGACTGTGAATGCAAAAGAAAAGGGCAGCCAATGCCGTGTTCTATGAATTAGTGGGGGTAACATTAGTATACTGTACTGTAAATGTGCTAGTGTGACAAATATCCGTTAGGCCATACTGTACTCTATTTTTACATCAAACATTTTGTTTTTTTAAAGGTAATGTATTAAGCTAACTTTTAAATGAAATTAAAGTGTTTTGGGAGCATGACTGGGGTCATATTTAGGGTTTTAAACTATAGAAATAAGCACATATTACCATTTTAGTGACTCTACCAAACATCCGTGAATCCTCCTCATTCACGACGGGTTCTGGAACCTAACCTCACGGATGTCCGAGGTCTGACCATATCAGTTATTTGTTTATTGAATCAAATTTTTTAAAGCACAAAGAAAAGAATTTGTGTTATGAGTTAATGTGTTAAGATTGAGAGCTCTAGTGGGTTACAGGCTCAGTCCCCGTGCCTCTCTGACTGGGCCGTGCCCCTCCCTCCCCAGCGTTTCTACGTGGCATCATCTCGCCAGCTGAAGCGTATGGAGTCAGTGACTCGCTCCCCTGTCTACACCCACTTCAATGAGACCCTGCTGGGCACCAGCGTGATCCGGGCCTTCGGCGACCAGGAACGTTTCATCTCCGAGAGCGACCGCCGCGTGGACTACAACCAGAAAGCGTACTTCCCCAGCATCGTGGCCAACAGGTGGGCGGCCCTGCCCTGCCCCTGGGCTTGGCTGGATGACTCGTGGCCCCCCTCGAGTGACCACCCTCCTACTCCGCCCCCAACAGGTGGCTGGCTGTGCGGCTGGAGTTCGTGGGGAACTGCATTGTGTTGTTCGCTGCGCTGTTTGCCGTCATAGCCCGGGAAAACCTCAGCGCGGGCATCATGGGTCTTTCGATATCATATGCTCTGCAGGTGAGCACCAGGCTCTGCTCCCCTTACACCCCCTCAGCCCTCTCCTGCTTGGCTAAAGCCTCTGTCTTCCTGCCCCTCAGGTTACGGCCTCCTTGAACTGGCTGGTGCGAATGTCTTCAGAGCTGGAGACCAACATCGTCGCTGTGGAGAGAGTCAAGGAGTACGAGGGCACTGAGAAAGAGGTTGCTAAAGGCCCCGCCAATCACCTTTCAGACTGCCGCCATCTTGGCTTTAAGTACCCTGAAAAAGCCAGCTGTTCAGCAAATATTTAACTGCAGCTCCAAAATATCCTGCATTTTTCTCTCCCGCTGGCCTCTTAACACTGCAAACTGTTATTGAATATGCTCAGTTTAAATCTGTCTGTTCCTCATATAGCTGGGGATCCCCAAGGGGAAGTATGACAGCCAACATTGTAGGGTATCACAGCAGCAACCTGCACAGGCACGGTCTGTTGCTTTAATGCCATCGATTTGAAGCATGTGGCCTCTCCTTTCCTCCCCAGGCGGCCTGGCAACTGGAGCAGTCCACCCTCCCCCATGGCTGGCCCACTTCTGGACACATCCAGGTCCAGGGATTCGGGCTGCGCTACAGGGAGGACCTGGAGATGGCGCTGAAGAACATTTCCATCACTGTGGAAGGTGGAGAGAAGGTGGGGAAATCCTGTCTGCCAGGTCGTCGACAGACAACATTTTTGTGAATTTTTCAGTATATTTGGAGAACTCTTTTTACAATATCCCATGACCCTATACTAGACAGGCAGACAGAAGTTGGATGCCTTTTCTTTTTGAATGAATGAATGAATGAATGAATGAATAATGTGGCTCCAGGTTGGCATTGTGGGACGGACTGGTGCTGGCAAGTCCTCCCTGACCCTGGGGCTGTTCCGCATCATCGAGGCTGCCAAAGGGGAGATCCTCATTGACGACATGAACATCGCCAGGCTGGGTCTCCACGAGCTTCGCTCCCGCATCACCATCATCCCTCAGGTGGTCCACTTGTTCTTGCCAACCTCTGAAGGCTAGCCTAGGTGTTATGAGGATCAAACAGGAATAGCGTTCAATGTGCTGGAGAAGTTTATGAAGGGAATCCTCAGGAAATAGCTTGGTTTGCCCAGTACAAGTATACTATGAAGCAGGAACATAGCATCTTCAGTGTGTGCCTGGTAGGCGATCTGACCTTCTCTTGATCCCCTCCCCATCAGGAAAGCCTTCTGCTTCTTC
>JAODKC010000048.1:3436304-3450930 GCA_026777985.1 Mormyrops attenuatus | reverse complement strand
CCTAACCCTAACCCTAACCCTAACCCTAACCCTAACCCTAACCCTAACCCTAACCCTAACCCTAACCCTAACCCAAAACCAAAACCTAAACAAAAGCCACACCCAAAAAAGGAACCACAGCCGAAGACGAAGGGAGGGGGGGCGGCGGGGCGCTGCAGATCGCATCACCTGCGTGTTTTCCCTGGTGCACTGTCTGAAAAGCAGAGGTGACACCGTTCTGCGATTGCGGCTGCATCTGTCCGCTGCTGGTGCGCAGTCTGACCATGATGATAAAAGCTGTCGACCCGGGAAGGGGGGCGGTGACAGAAAAAGTTTACTTGGGGGCGGGGAGTGGCCCTGAATCATATTTGCTCTTTTTTGGGGATTCTTGAGATTATTGTATTAAATCGCAAATGATTGGTTAAATTTGTTCTGTCTCTGTTGGGCGGGGCACTGCCCAGCTCCAGACATCGCATTTCGTCAGCCGATTCTGGCTCTCTGTGCTCCCACGATCCGCCTGTCCGTGGGTGTCACCAGTGCCCTTCCCGCTGACCCTCCCCCAGCTCCCCTGCCCGCTCAGCTAGAAAACCCCCCCCCCAGTGTTTGCACACCTGATTTAGCGGCACTTACCTCACATACGCTGGAATGTGCGTGGTTACCGTGTTATTTTGCCAAAATACTTTAAGTGTTGGTCATTTTCAGTGCCTGAAAGTCTGCCTGCCTCTTTCTCCTGTAGAGTTCGACCCCTGGTCCTCAGAACCCAGTTATGTTACAGCCCGATTGCATTTTAATTAGTGCCTGACTCAGACTTGGAGTGTCCCAGCTGAGCAGAGAATGAGTTCTGTGAAGACAATTTGGATCGTCTGAGGTTTGAGCAGAAACTGTTGTGTGAAGCTGGTCATGTGTATGCTGCAATGGCTGATGGGTAAAACCGGAGGATCTAATGCCCGCCCCCCCCCCCCCTACCAGGTGGCTAAGGTGGAGTACGTGAGGAGGAAGCCAAGACTGAAGGAGGTTCTGGTGAGGTTGGAGGACCATCTGGAGTGCATGTGCACACCACAGCACCATGTGCTGGAGCACTCCGAGGCAGAGCCAGGTAAGCGGGGCCTGCCAGCACAGTACCGCCGTCGTCATGGCGACGCCCCAAGCATGTGGTCGGTCATGAACTTGCCCTGGGTGGCCTCTTTAACTGCCAGCGTGAAGCCGAGGTGCGGTACGGCTGCATGTTACTGCAAAGCGTCACACTGTTCTCCTCCATGCGCCTACGGGTGCATTTGTCTGCCATTGTTGGGAGTTTTTTGGGGGGAAAAAACCTTGAAAAAACATCTTGCGGGCGTTTTTTGAATTTTTTGAATGAATCCGACAGGACCATTCGGTTTTTCGACTGTGATGTGCTGCCAAGTGGTGGAGTTCGGGTGTCAGGCATCACAGGACGAGAGTCAGCATGTCCCGGTGGCGGGGCATGGATACTGTGGCAGATTCTGGGAGCCCTGCATTTTACAGGGGCCCCAAAGTAAAAATTCAGGGGCCCGGTTGGTGAAATCTATGCAGTTCAAATTTTTTTGTATAGTGCATTTTCACAGCATTGCATTGTCTCAAAGCACTTTACATTATCCCCACAAAAAGCCCCCAGTGAGCAAGCCAGAGGCAAGAGTGGCAAGGAAAACTCCCTAGAAGGAAGAAACCTTGGGAGGAACCAGACTCAAAGGGGGGAGCCCATCCTCCAGGGGCCTGCAGCAAAGTCCCAGTTTGTAAAGTAAAATTGTATATAGTCCCAGGTATAAATGCGGAAGGTCCAGCTGATGTCAGGACAGGCGTGTGAGGAAGCTGCTTCCGTCAGCAGGATGGTGGGGTGGTGTGGGCCGCTACTTGGGGGCCTGAGGTAACGGAATTGGTATGAGTGTATGAATAGGTGCGTGTGGTGTACCCTGTCCAAAGACTGCCTGGGACACGAGCTGCTAGATCCTTGTAAATTCCCTGATCAAAAGCTCTCCAGGAGAGATAAGCGGCTGATTTGGACAGATAAGCCATCTGAAGTATTTACTGTGTGTCAGTCTGAGTTGGCGTTCTTGTCCCCAGAGGCCTTTATGTAAATACCCTGCATCTCTCTCTGCCCTCCCAACTTGTGTTTACAGGCCGCAGTCTGGCTACAGGTAAACAAAGGAAACGCAAAAAGTTAAAGCCAAAAGGAATTTATAGGTATCATAATAAAACACACAGTTTGCTAAAGTCCGGAGCACCTGTAAGTCAAGCAGGTAGGACTTTAGCATGAGCGGCCAATAAAACGCTTGCTGGCTCACTGCCAATCGGGGCACAGAGAGGCCGATCACAGAAATGAGCCACCAATCGAGCACACGGAAGCAAATTCACCAATCACCAGTCACCAATCACGGTTGCTGGAGAGGCCAATATCACGCAGTCACTCTACCCCGGCTCAGTTTTCCCACCCCCAGAAAATGTGCATGTGTGTGCTACTCTCGTCCAGCTCCTCTACAAATCATCCCGTCTGTGTGTCGCTTCTCCTCTATCACGCGCTGTGATGGCCAGGTTTGCTGTCCCTATTAATTTGTCCCTTTGTGTCCTCACCTGAATGCGAGGCCACTGCTTCTGAATGATCGCATGTCATGCAACAGTTTTAGATGCATAAGTGGGTGTTTGTTAAAGTCCAAATGTCCAGGCCCTGAACCTCCAGCAGATGAGATCTGAGCATGTAGCCTTTGATGAAGCTCTCCAATTGGTCGGGAAATCCATGTGACTCGTGGAATTGTCCAATGAGTGGCCGTGTCACTGACGTCTTCCCTTCTGCCTGTCCAGCCGACGTGAGGTGAGACACTGGATCTTGGGGGCCTTCAGCGTGGGACAGGACGAAGAGAAGGGGCCATCAATGTGCTTCAGCTGCTCCCCCCCTCCCTCCCCACCCCATCTGCCGCCTTTTAAAAGCAGTAATTTAAAAGACTAAAACAGAATTCAATTACCAAAGGTATTACTTACCTCAGCTGGTGACAACTTAGTGTGGTGTCCACACCCAAAAAACGGAATGCCGATGGTGATGGTGATGATGATGATGGCGATTACGTCAGCTGTGCTGAACTGGCGACATCCAGGATGGAGGACGACCATTTGCTGTCTTTCAATGCAGAAGTACGCAGGCCAGAAAATGACTGACACTGTGTAAGGGGACCAGGTGCATGATGGGAAAACTGAAAGGGCTCGTTCTGCATAAATGCCAGTCATTGCTGGACCCTTGTTGGGAAAAAAATGTGACCGATAAGAGCGAGGACCAGACTCATTCTGGAATTTTTCCAAAGAACCTTCCGGAATCGTGGGAACGTTCTTTAAACTGGCGATGTTCAAGCTTGGGTTCGGTTTGGATATTTTTTTTTTCCATAAACAAAAACTTCTATAATCTTTCTTTTATAGCCTCTTTGTTATTCATTGGATTGTATGTCAGTATGGTCTATGCATAAAACAGATGAGTTCTTTACAATAATTGCTACTAATAAACTATTTATACATTTAATGTTTTTGTGCTTCTCCGCGCTGCAGATAAGCAAGCATGTGTAAAAGTGCCGACCCGCGTTGGCCGATTTTTCTCTCTGCTGTGACCCGCAGACATTCATTCGCGACGCTGAATTGTAGATCTTTCCGGTGTTTATTGTTATTTTACTTTGTACTGGGGAAAAAATCTCAAGCCTAGTGTAACAGCTGGAAATGTGTGACGAAGACGGGAGAAAAAGGAAAGTGCTTTATTTTTGGTAAATCAGGAAAAAAAAAGAAAAGAAAATATATTATGCTTACCTGTATTCAAGCCAGGAATTATGTTTTCTTTTTGTCTTTTGTGGGGGTGAGACGCTATTATTTTAAAAAGGAGGGGGGGGTGTCTGTACTGAAAAGTTTTGTGGTGTGGGGGAAACGGCAGTAAGATCTCCCGCTCTGTGACAGGGCCCCTCGCTTGGGGTCATTTTTGGGATAAGTGGTCATCAGTGTGCAGATATTGTTGTGCATGGGGAGTGTCTTTTGTTGCAAATCATCCATTCATAGGGCCAGCTTCCACTTTTCGGGAGCCCAGGTACACACGGTTGGGGCCAATGCTCACACGCACGCAGGCACACTCGCAGCCCCCGCATCGTGTGAGGCCGTCACCCCCCGACGTCATGCCCGCCGCTGATATCGCGGTGTCAAGTCCGCCACAGGCTGAGCTGCTCCCTCGAGGGGCAAAGTTCTCTGCCAACAGGTGAATGAATGGCCTCCTTGTTGCCTGAATGCTGCTCGTCAGGGAAAGCAAACATCCTCACTAATCCCTTAATCACTCCTCCCATAATGCACCTCGGGGACAAAAGGAGGGGCTCGCGGAGCAGCCTGGTGGATGTCAGAGGCGCAAGGGTCCTGATGTTACTGCAGTTTGTCGGTGTGCCTCACTGATTTAGTCGTCCAAAGTTACGCCTGCTTTTTTTTCATTCTTTTCTTTTCTCAGTCAGCAAAATAGTGGTAGAACGGCATGGCCATCACTAAAAACAGTGAAGGCCGCGGTGCTAAGGTCTTTTGTTTTCACTGGTATTCCCGCTGCACTAAAATGACACACGAAGCCTTCGCCGTCTTTCGGCCCTCTTCCGGTCAGAACAGCAACGATTACTATTTATATATTTATGTTTCAGTAATAAATATATTTCTACTCATTAAACTTTGTACAACCTTTGATTCCAGTAGTTTCCTTGGCGATGAGACCTCATTGATGAGGTCCATGTGGTCAGCTGGGGTGGGTGGGGGGTGGGGTCTGGGGTAGGTGGAGCCATGTGTCGCTTAAGTGGGGTAGTGCTCGTGAGACGGGGAACTGAGCCATTGCTGCATGACAAAAGAATAGTTTGGGCAACGTTGTGTTGAGCATCTGACACCCGTTTTGTTCAGGCAGAAACTCCCTAGAACACCACTGATGTTAATCTGACTCATCCTCTGCTGATCGTTCCCTGTCCCCTGAACACACACTAGGCAGCCGCCTGTGCGGACACCCTCCTGCCTGTAATCTCCCTCCTGGCCATTGTCTCCCCAGGGAAAGTGCCTAACGTAACTAACTCTCTTGGGTTGGGGTGCTTCTGAAGACCGGAGAGGAGGAATTGGAGTGAGGAGCTTATCCCAGAGGGGTGTCTTGCTTCAGCAGGAACCATGACAAACCGTCGTTTTTGTTTTCCTAATCCCCTCAGTCCCCACTCTCATTAACACCCTCCCCGGTCTGTAAAAACCCTTTATGAATTCTTTTGACCCTCATTTGCTTGTTTGCCTGGATGATTATTTCTTTAGCCTTGGATATCTTCTCTTCCCTGCAACGCCCCCCCCACAAAGTCATGCACTCGACGGACACCTTCAGAGAGGAATGGGGCTGCAGGAAAACACCAAACTTCCCGGAGGCTGCGGAGGTGAAATGTTCTGTTTTTAATTCTTTATTTTTGGGGAGAGGGAGGAATTCTCTCGCCTCCAGACGGATGGAGAGTTATGGCTCCCTCTGATCCTCCAGGGCTCGGGAAACATGAAAGTGGTGCAGCTCACAAGCTCCCCGGTGTTTTATCCTGTATGCTAACCCGCGAAAACGGAAAAAAGGAACTTGAAAGGAAAATGAATATATTGCATGTCTGCCAGGACGCCAAGGCCATCTGAGGGCAGAACAAAGAGCGTGTCTCTCTCTGGCTTTTCATAATGGCTTCATTCCTGTCCTCAGCCCCTCCTAAGGACAAAGAGGGATTCATGGATGGGGGGGGAATGGGTCAGAAGTGAAAAGGGCCAAGGGGAGGTGTTAATAGAGAAGAGTGTTCAGGATGTTAGTTATCTCAAAGAGAACGAGCGAACAGACAGGCATGTGGCCAGTAACAAAGCGGGTTGTAAACACAGGGGGTCCAGTGTGGCGTCCCCCGCAAACACGAGCCACGGGAATGCCGCCCCCTCACAG
The DNA here is from genome assembly GCA_026777985.1 of Mormyrops attenuatus. NCBI lineage: Eukaryota > Metazoa > Chordata > Actinopteri > Osteoglossiformes > Mormyridae > Mormyrops > Mormyrops attenuatus. Next base: position 3,445,013 of record JAODKC010000048.1, on the reverse strand, counting down.
AACATTGGCTGTCACCTCAAGAGCCGGCGTTGTGGGGGTCAGCGCTGAAGGGTCACAGGTCAGGTGGGAGAGGACGAAACTCGGAAAGAAACTGTTGTCTCTCCAGTCAAAAATCATTCACTGGCCTCGAAATCAAACCTGTGATCATTTTATTCTGTCTGTCCAGCCCCCGCCGGGTGGTTAACACGGGGTGATTGACGGCGGAAGGTGATGGGGGGGGTGACTGCCCCTCGTATTTGATTCCTGATTGGCCACAGTGGTGAGACTGAACCACCTCCCTCCCCCCCGAAGACCTCATACATGACAGTATCATCGATGCGCTTGACTCTGCCTCTTTCATTCTCCCGAGTTAAAGAACGGCAGGCCACCTTGAGGAATCACAGGGGCAACTCTTTGGGGACACTGTGCCTGTGAATGGGGGCCTTTGTCCTGCTGAGGCAGGCACTCACACTCTGGGTGGAGGTGGGGGGCAGGGGGCGCCCGCAGGGACAACACGCTAATTATGCGTTTACAGCTTTCCACTGCTGAGAAAACAGGCCTGGACATTACGGGACAGGCCTCCTGCGAATGAGAGCTCGCCGGAGTGCTTTGTCTGCCTTTTGGGAGGGGCCGGGGGGTGGGTGAGGTTTGCAGGACTCCTAGGAAGCCCAAACAGAACACGGCCTCTGAGATTCGCATCACTGGTCACCTGACGGGACATGATCCCCAGGGCGTTGGGCGTAAAACAAGATGCACAGGAGATTGTGTTAGATTGCGTGGCTGATAACCCTGAGAGGGACCTCCTGTCCCCCCTTGAGTGACCCCGCCCCCCCCCTCAGATTCCTGTGGCCGGCTCGGAGGCTCTCCCACGATCAGCACATAAAACACCCCCCTTTGCTTTTCTTTTCCCCTCATCCCTTCTTTTCTGCTGGGCCTCCCTGAATCCGGCCACCAGTCGCCGGCGGGAAGAGACGCCGCTTTGTCAGGAAGCCACTGAGCCTGCGCGCGGCCATGGCTCTCTGAAGTCGCCTTTGTGATGGCTGCGGATGACCTGGTGTGCTGGGGAATTTTCTGGAAGTGCAGCTGGGCTCGTCTGTGAAGCCAGGCGCTCGTGGCATTGGCCTGACCCTGGGGAGCCCGTCAGGGTTCTCCGCCGTTCTCTGTGTCGTTAGTCAGGATGACCGTGACGATGACTGTGCAGAACCCTGTGAAAATGACCATGTGAGGATGTGAATGTGACATCCTGTATGCTGTGGAGGCCCCGGCCAGCCTCAGTGCCTGACCTGCGATACCCCACCCTGTCTCTCTCTTTCATTTCAGAATTTAGTGATCAGTGTTGACACACCACAGCACACAGTGCACAACAACGAAATGTGTCCTCTGCATTTAACCCATATGTGACAATGTGACATAGCAGGGGGCAGCTAATTCACCCCCCGGGGAGCAGTGCTTGGGGGTGGTACCTTGCTCAGGGTCCCTCAGTGGTGCCCTGCTGGTCAGGGATTTGAACCTGCAATCTTTCAATTACAAGTGCGCTTCCCTAATCGTTAAGACACCACTGCCCAGCACCATGATGGGCTCCTCATACACTATAATAAGTATTTTTGCTTTTTTTCTCTGTTGAGTGAGATGCAGAATGCAGATCTTTTCTGTTGAGGATGAGTGTGACCTCGTTATCTGAGGGTATAATCCTCCACCATGTGTGACATCCATCCGGCGAAAATCCGACATTTTTCAAAGCCTTACAGTCCTACGATAAAACCACCTGCCCCCCTACCCCCCCCCCCACGCCCTGTTAAAACGAACCTGATGATTTTAGTGTCGCTGGGACAGAGAGGCAGACAGAGTGAAAGGGGAGCCCAAGTGGGTGGCAGAGGAGCAGAGTGTGTTTGGGGATCAGCGTGCGGAGAGTGTGCGTCGGGGAGCTGCCGTACACACACATAGGTGCACATATACACGTACACACACATGCACACGTGCACACACACACACACACACACACACACACACACGGACACACATGTCTCTGTGGGACCGCCCATTCATGGGCAAAACTCTAATCCCAACATCATGACCTTAACCCCTTCCCAGCCCTAACCATAACCATAAGTAACTAAACATTCTCAGATTTTTATAAATCGTGGGGGGATCCCACAAAATGTCCCCACAAGGTCAAAAGCTACAGGCACAGACGCCCACCCCACCCTGGCATTGGTGGGACTTTTGAGAATTTGAACAGTGGGTGGAGCTATAAGTGGTCATGGGTTCGAATTGTGGAAGGTAACCTGAGGTGATCTCACATCCTGCTTTACATACCGCATTGTGCTGGTTTAGTACCCAGGAGAGCTGAGGTACAGGGTGTTACTGGGCTGTCTATCAATGGGTCCCGATGGTCAGTCTGCCTGCCCTGGGGGCCACTGCCCCCGTCTCTGGGAGCCAGTCCTGGCCTGGGGTCCACTGCCCTGGTCTCCGGGGCCCAGTCCCGCCCTGGAGGTTGCTGGCCTCGTCTTCGGGGGCCAGTCCCGCCCTGGGGGCTGCTGGCCTCGTCTCCGGGGGCCAGTCCTGCCCCGGGGGTGGCTGGCCTTGTCTCTGGGGGCCAGTCCTGCCCTGGGTGCTGCTGCTCTGGTCTCCGGGGGCCAGTCCCGCCCTGGGGGCCGCTGGCCTCGTCTCTGGGGGCTAGTCCCGCCCTGGGTGCTGCTGCTCTGGTGTCCGGGGGCCAGTCCCGCCCTGGCGGGCTGCTTGCCTCTTCTCTGGGGGCCAGTCCCGCCCTGGGGGCCACTGGCCTCGTCTCTGGGGGCTAGTCCCGCCCTGGGTGCTGCTGCTCTGGTGTCCGGGGGCCAGTCCCGCCCTGGGGGGCTGCTGACCTCGTCTCTGGGGGCCAGTCCTGCCCTGGGTGCTGCTGCTCTGGTGTCCGGGGGCCAGTCCCGCCCTGGAGGCTGCTGTCTAAGGAGCTCCAGTGTGTTTAAGGTCTCTATTATCCTAGCGTGCCAGCCCTGTGCTGCGTGCCAGTGTGTGGTGGCCATTACAAAGACTCCGGCACTAAAGACACATGCAGGCTGGGGCATCCTCAGCCTTCGATGGTACAAGTGGTGGAGAGAGAGGCTTGTTGAGGGGTCAGGGGTGATGGGGGGGCAGGTTCAGGGCAGGCGGGCAGGAGTAACACTGACAGTGTGTTAACATAGCTGACAGGCCGTGTTTGCTCTGTCTGTCCCTCAGTCTTTCTTCTCTCCTTTCTGCTCCCCCCCCCCCACAGCCCCCCCCCGCACAGCCTTCTTATCCTGCATGAGGGTCACATTGCACACATTATACTGCTTTTCATCTTTCTCTTTTTGTTTTTCTCAGTTTCCTCTAGGCCTGGTCCACTGAAACGGCCCCTATTGGGGGCCATTTCTGTCGGGGCGGGTCCCTCTTCTTCACTGCATGTTCTGGCTCAGGTAAGGCTTGCTGCCTGTTCCTCACATGTATCAGTGGAGAACGGCCGACTCGACTCAGGAAGTCTCTGCAGACCATCTATGATGTCACCGCAGAAAGTGGGGGCACCACCCCCTACCGCAGGTCCCCAACAATAACTTTTGTTGAATCGGGGAGGGGAGGGTCAATCCTATTGTTAAAATTGTATTTTTGCATAAGAATTGCTTCAGAATGGGAGACCACATTTTATTTTCAGTTTATTCCTCAAAATCAGAGCATCTTCCTCTTTTCTGTTTTTATTTGCCATTTTTTAGTTTGTCTTCATCCTCTTTGCAGCCCCCCCCCAGTTTGCACGTGAACACCTGCTATTGAAAACAAGCCCCCAAGTTCCACCACAACCGAATACGAGACAGCTGGCTTCGCGATCCACGTGGGATGGGTACCTGGATTCTGGCAGTCTGGTGGTCTTTGGAAAACGGGCCGGATGAGAAACTAAACCAAACCCGTGCCCAGCGCCCAGCGGCTTGCGATTCACTTTCTGCATTTTCTTTTTGTTCCACTGTCAGGTTCTTCGTTTAAGCCACAGCCAAGGCAAAGCCCAAGCATCTTGGACCACAATCCACCTCAAAATACTTTTAAGTACACGTCTCCCAGAGTGGGGCTGGGCGGAGGGGCGCCGACCTCCAGGTCCCCCCGCTGCTGGGCACTGCCCCCGGATCTGTGCCCAGACCCCACCCTGAACCTCTGAGAAAAACTTGGCTATGAGTAAGCATTCGGGCCTGGCAATTGTTAGTCCCAAGTTTATACTTTGGGGGGGTGGGGTTCATTTGCAAACCTCTGACTCATCTCCCCTCCCCCTTGGTCAATAGCCCCAGGCTGTCCTTACTTCTATTCTGAAGCTTCTAGCTGAATGTGGAAAGGTGAAAGGTGTGTGTGTCTGTGTGTGTACCTGTGTCTGTGTGAGTCTGTGTGTGTGTGTGTGTGTCTGTGTGTGTGCCTGTGTCTGTGTGTGTACCTGTGTGTGTGTACCTGTGTCTGTGTGAGTCTGTGTGTGTGTGTGAGTCTGTGTGTGTCTGTGTGTGTGTGTCTGTCTGTGTGTGTGTGTGAGTCTGTGTGTGTACCTGTGTGTGTGTACCTGTGTCTGTGTGAGTCTGTGTGTGTCTGTGTGTGTCTGTGTGTCTGTGTGTGTGTGTGAGTCTGTGTGTGTCTGTGTGTGTCTGTGTGTGTGTGTACCTGTGTGTGTGTACCTGTGTCTGTGTGAGTCTGTGTGTGTGTGTGAGTCTGTGTGTGTCTGTCTGTGTGTCTGTGTGAGTCTGTGTGTGTCTGTGTGTGTACCTGTGTGTGTGTACCTGTGTCTGTGTGAGTCTGTGTGTGTGTGTGTGTCTGTGTGTGTGTGTGTGTGTGTCTGTGTGTGTCTGTGTGCCTGTTTCTACCTAGAGAGCATGATTGCAGACACACACGCTTCCTCCCCTCGAATTGTCACCTTCATCATTCCTGCTGTTTTTAGCCGCCATGTAAAGGCAGCTGCGGCTCCCTGGAAGTGTCTGGAAAAGCTCTGAGCAGGAAGGTGAGTGTGAAGCAGCGGCACATGTGTGCTTACAGTGTTACTGAGACACACAGAGATACACGCACACACGCAGACACACACACACACGCAGACAGACAGACACACACACACACACACACACACACAGACATACATGCACCCACTCCCTGAGGCCACCGCTGCGAGATTCACATCTGCGCATCTTGGAGACAATGGCCAATCAGAAAGCACTTACTCCCTCCAAAGGCCTTTGTCTTCCATCTTTGCTTTTAAATAAGCCGCCATTCACGTCTGCCTGCAGTTCCCAAAACAAACATTTGGCCATTTTCACTGAGGACCATAATACAATAGAGCGCAGAGATGGGGGGGAGGTTGCTCAGTGCTGAAAGCCTTTTGGTCTTTTGAGCTACGATGAGGCGGCCGTCTGGGCCCCTGCCGCACTGACTCCGGCCCCCCATGGGCCCCGCTGCCCTGTGCTGTTCCCTGAGGGGAATCCACGCCAGAGGCTGGAATGAGCACCGTCTCTCCCAAAGGCTGCATCAAAGCTGCATCGAGGCAAGTTGCAATCGTTTCGTGCACAGCGTTTCTGAAGAGTATCTGGCACAAGACAGTTTGAATAGTAAATACCCGTCCATCCATCCATCCATCCATCCATCTTCTGCATCCACTTGTCCAATTCAGGCTCACAGGGGTTCAGGGCCTATCCTGGAGGCCACGGGTGCAAGACAGGGAACAACCCAGGATGGGGCGCCAACTGATTTCAGGAGAGTCAATAATAAATAATATAAGAATAAAACAATAAATACTGTACAATAAATACTGTTCAGTAAACAATTCACAGCAGAATAACAATAATACAAATAAACTGTAGGTGCATATAGAGAACAGTGTAAAATAACATTATAGTGCAAATATACAGGCGGGGACCTTTTCAATCAGTGTTTATCCACGGAAGTGAATGTTTTAGCCCCCATCGCTTCAGACAGTTTCTGTCATGCAAACATGACAATGCCGTTATTTTTTTTTGCAATCATTTAATTGCGACATGGCTATACAAGTTTATGTTCTTCCGCAGTGGGACTCGGCAATCTAATTAATGAACTCTGGAGACCAATCACTCATTAGTATATGAATTTTTGGGGGTTGATTATCTGTTGATGGGTCCAAGTGTTTTCCTGTCTTTTTTCCCCATAAGACACCCTGGAGCCTCTCAGATCGAGCCTCGGCGTCTCTGTGCCGCGGTGCAAAGGCTTGAGGAAACCGCACTCAATAAAATCCCCAAGCTAGCAATTTGGTTCGGCAGGAACCATGCTGTATGATTTAGGCTTATCTCTCTTTATTTTTTAAGATAAGGGAAAGCGGCGATGCCAGGGGATCCGCGGGGGAACCTTTCATCACGTATTCGGGAGAGACAGAGCGCCGGTTAGGCCCGGAGGTGCAGGCTGGTACGGCTGTGCTCAGCGCGGCCGTCATTAAGGCATTAGAGCTGTCGAGCTGCAGGGAAAGGTGCGTATCTGTGCATTTCTGTGAGTGCGTAAAGAGCCGCGGAGAGACGACGGCCTGAACAAAGAGGTGAGTGGCAGGGGAGATGCTAGCGGTTGTCTCACGCTTTCGACCCACTCGGTTCAAGAGCTATTAAAAGTCCGGAGGGGATTGGGGCGCTCCTCCAACCGATGACAGAAGTCCGGCTGCTGCAGGGCATCAGATAAGGGTACAGAACTGGGGGGGGAATCACAGGGGGTACCTGCCTCGCTGATCGATGGAGAGGAGGGGGTGCCAGACAGGCACCCGGGCACCTGGGAATGATTGGCGTGATCTCAAAGCAGCCAATCCCAAAGCTGCCTGCATTATGTGGCATGTCCGGCCCCCTCCCAGTATGTAACAGTCACGGCCCCCTCCCTCTCCGTCTCCCCCTCAGAGATAAAACACAAAGACATGAAATCAAACACCACATGGCCCATGGAAAAAACATTTTTTTCTGCCTTTTTTAGGGTCAAGGTTCTGAATGGATGGCGAGTCGTTGCTTCTGGCCAGACGCCTCGCTTAGGTGTCGCCCCTTCAGGGCGATTCCACGCTTTTCACGTTTACATTCTGCATTTTACAGCTGAAGCTTTTTCATCCAGTGTTTTCTACACACGGACTAAAATGTAACATTTCACAGTATAGTCAGCTACCGTTTGGAGCAGCGAATAAAGACTGACAGTGATCATTAAGTAACTTAATACACATGGCTAATTATGTTGTGAAAATACAATCATTAGTTTTGAGGGTTATGGTATAATCAAATGCGTTTAGTCTTTAGCCTGTCACAGAATAGGTTGAAAGTTTTAGATTGTTTTTTATCCCAGATGTATAATGTCGATCACCTTCTGGAATCCCATATACACAGACAAAAAATGAACCCCGATTATTTGCTATACATGTTTTGCCCCCCTGTGCAGCCTCCTGTCGGGACGCTGCGTTCCGTCTAATCGCAGTATCCCGCTGGCTTCCTCAGTTCCGTCTCCCCCCTTGCATTTCTCTTCCCCCCCAGCACTCTGTCTGCTCCCGGTGTCCCATCTGTTCTCTGCATTCCAGAACCTGCCACAGAAGCCATCCTGATTATGGCCGAGGCAGACAGGTACCGATGGAGCGGAGCCGTCAAAGGTATTATGGGTGTCAGGTTGCATTATGGGTGTCGAGATATTGCCCCAAGAATACGAAAGATTAGGGAAAGGTGGAAATCATTGCTAATTTCTTATTAAAATGACTGGTGCAGTTGCACAACGTCGATGAATCATGAATAGGCCGTACTGCTATGGAGAGTCATCTCAGTTTTGCCCTAATTCTGTGTTCCGGTTCATGTTACACATAATCTGTTTGGCTTAAGGAATCTCCGCAGCCAATGACATTCTCAGTATAGGATGCATTCACAGTCCTAGTTTGACATCACACCTTTAGGTTGAGATTTTAATGGTAAAATGCTCCTAAGAAAAGAAAACTGAGTATTTAAAAAAGGAAAAGGAATGCAATACAGCCAACAGGCCAGGACAGAGACTTCATCTTTGGGTTGGGTGGGAGGAGAGACCTGGGGTCCCGAGATCACACAACGCCCCTCTCCCTCTCTCTCTCTCTCTCTCTCTCTCTCTCTCTCTCTCTCTGAGCTCACCTACCACTGAACAGGTGTTTCTGTTGCCAGGAACAATTACCTGATATCAGCTTCCCACTCTAGTTTAACATCTTATGTTTTCCAGATCTGCTCAACAAGATGTAAAACGGTAATCTGACATTTCTCCGCTTTCCTTTCATGCCTTGTAATTGCATTTCACACGTCTGCCCGACTCCGGAGATTGTCCAAGATCATATCCTTCAAACATGCAAAGGCAAACGGGAAACATGACAACAAGCGCAAAAACAACAACAGAAAACTCTCTGTAGCAGAGGCTCAGCTGTCGTCCTCCGCTCAGCATTTCTGGTACTGAAAGATGAAACCTTAGAGGTGCTATTGTTCCAGAACATTCTGTCACGTCTCTGGGCTCCGTATAACACACATCTTGGGTTGACCGGTGGGTCTTCTGGAATTCTCCACTGCCGGGTCACATCGCTGGCTTCAGCTGTGACCCCCGGCCGTGACCTACCTTATTTATTCCTGCAAGTTAGTCACCTCAGTGATGCTGAGCAAGTCACCCCCCCCCCAAGCTCCTAACAAACGGCCCCCCCCCCCCCCGGGGGGCGGGGGGGGGGGGGCGGGCGGGGGGGTTGGGCCCGGGGGTGGGGGGGGGGAGGGGGGGGGG
>JAODKC010000048.1:3392566-3408968 GCA_026777985.1 Mormyrops attenuatus | reverse complement strand
TGTCCCGTGGGTCACCCTTGACACTTGTCTTGGCCTGCCTGCCATGCCAAGTCAGCCAGGGTGATGTCAGATTCCGCCTGACCACACCTTGACCACACCTTGACCACCTCCTATCGCCTGGCTCTTTGCCCCCTGTTTCACCCCTACCCATGTCCCCCCCCACCCCTGCTGAGGGGTCTCTCCATCATAATGTGAAGCAATCTGTATGGAGATATTTGGCAGGGATACAGCAGGGGGAGCAATCAATTCTGCCTGTGTCTGGCTCTGCCGGGGGATGCTGGCTTTGCAGCACCTGTTCTCGCTTATGCCCTCAGTCACACTCACACGATTCCTGCTACTAATCCCAATTCCTGTCTGGAGGTCCAGGCAATCCAAAAACCTAGAGGAGATGCTGACCTGAGACCTCCGGTTGGAGGAGATGACACCATGTCATCTTCTCCGCCATGCAAAGGGAAGCAAGAGTGTGAAGTAAGCAGTGGTATAGGGTTGGCAAACCCAACCATCCATCCACTTTATAAGTCTTTATCTGGGACAGGGTTGCAGTGGGGTTGTATCCAATCCAGGCATGCAGGACGCAAAGCAGGAGCATCCGGGACTTGATGCCAGTGGATTGTAGGGCACGCACTCGCTTACTGTGCCCTACTCAGAGATGCCATCTTTTTGTTTTGGACTGCAGGAGAAGGAACCAGCACAGAGATTCACAACAGGGAGAGCGTGCATGCCACACAGATCTCCTCTAACCCCCAAGACATGAGGCACCAGGGCTATTCTCTCACTGGAAACCTAGCTACTGAAAATGATCCATTGGTAATTTGTTACATTAATATGGCTCTTGGATATTCAGACATCAGATACCGTGGTATTGCATACAAGTGCGTGAGTGTAAGGTGAATATGTTGTTACTCTCGTTGAAGAATTTGTTAACCTTGTGACAGTGGGAGACCGGAAGGTTCAGTGGTCCCAGTACTGACTTGCAGGCCCCTTAGTGGCCCTTGGAGCACACACACACACACACACACAGACAGACACACACACACACACACACACACGCACACACACACACAGACACACACAGACACACAGACAGACACACACACACACACATGCACACACACACGCACACAGACAGACAGACACACACACGCACAGACAGACAGACAGACACGCACACACGCGCACACACACACACACCCTGTCACTGGTCCCTGCCTTGTGTGACATCACTGAAGCCATAAATCTTGTGAATAGAGATTCTGAGTCTGGAGCAGAGTTTACCTCTTCCAGATGGCCGCCATACCAGCGTTCAGGCATATTGGAAGAACGACTGAAACATTTCAGAGGGAATCGGAGGTGACATCTGACAGATGGAAAATGAAGAAAATGCTCTCAGCACTCTGGGGTGGGGAGGGAAGGATGTTGGGCGGGGGCTGTGTTTCCTACAAACCAGCGATCAGGGGCCAGCGGACCCCCCCCCGGCCCTGTCGACGCATCCATCTGCTGCCGCGGGGAGGTGCTGACCACAGCGACCTCAGCCCCCCCCCTCCCACTCGGATCCAAGCCATCAAATATTGAGACAGCCTTGGCGGTGAGGGTGTCGGTGTGGGTCCCCCCCGGCTGATGAATGGTCACGTTGACTTCTCGGAGATGGCTGGGAGTTCCCCATGTTCCTCCGTGACCCCCAAAGGGGTTCAAAAGCAGTCAACATATGGTTGGGGGGCACAGGAGGGTTAATTCTCTATTGGAATGTTCCGGACTACAGAAAGCAGAAGTCGGGGTCACTCAGAGTAAAGCTGTGCTGTAAACTAACAGCATTTAGACCCCCCCGATTTACCTACAGACTGTAGTATCTATCAGGCTTTTCTTCAATGTGCCAGGTGTTTTATTTTACGCCCCCATACATACAGACACCATGCCCCTCCCCCTTCTCGCAGCACCATGCTGTGCCTTACCCATAATCCCGGTGCATTTTCGCATGGGGAGGGGGATTACACCATGGTAGAAGGCCCTGTCCACACACAACATCCCGGCCTGACACATCGCAGCAGCGTGCAGGACGCCTGTTAGATGTCAATGAATCATGCAAATAAACAGGCTTTTTCATTATGGGTGAATGCATTGGATTATTTTGCTGATGGGTCTTAAATTCTTCGATTTCCTTGATTTGATTCCGGCAGTATTGGTTAGCAGTGTCACCCGGCGCCTGCAGTTCAGCTGGCTAAATTGTTAAGAGTTTAATTGTGTGTAAGTGATTGTGAGTGTAAGTGTAAGATAAGCGGGCCTTACCGTCACGCCGTCCATATACAGGTGTAAAGTGGCACACAGGACCACGGTGTGACATACGAAGAGAAAGTGCCAAGAGGGGTGGGGTTTCACATGACTTAGAGTGGAAAACGCAGGGCAGTAAGAGCCAGGAGTGTCAGACACATGGCTTTATGTCCTGACGCCCTGCGCACTCATCTTAAACACCACGCTCTTTATTATCAGCCCTTGAAAGGACTCACACAAATGGGAACCACACTCCGACACATGTAATGGTGTAACACAGGGAGGTCCCATGGCACACAACAGGTCACACACACGGGGAGTGACTAGACATTACAAAGAGACACGCTAGGATCAGGCAAGGACTGAGTACAGACACAAGTAAGGGCTCACGTGACAGTCGCATCCACAGGAAGCCAAGGCTCACGGGCATGCTGGGAAATGCTAACAGGCTCCGCTAATGGAAGGCAGCTTGCTGACACTGCAGTATACTGCAATGTGTATGTATGTAAACAATAAGTACTCCAGCAGGGGCATAACAGGGTGCAATAAATTATAGCTAAATAAGTAAATAATAATAGGTAATAGATAAGTTGACCAGTGTCAGTCTGGGGTTGACGTGTGAGTGACCTCAGGAACCAATATCTAGCACTTGGATGCAATGACTAAGAATGCAGGTATGCAGAAACTAGCTGCTAGTTGCCATTAGCATGGCCTGCCTGATGTCACATGTGCTGTTCTTTTTAACCACATCCAGCTTTTAAAAACATCTGAATGGAGACAGTGGAGGTATTTGGCCAGTCGAGTCCCTTCCCCTCCTGCCTCTGGACCCTTGGCATCAGGTCAGACCCTCGTCCCACTCTGAGGAAGCCGCTGACATCATGTCAGGTTCACAGAGGCCGTATTCAATGACCATGCCCCAACCGCTGTCCAGCAGGGCTCGATCAGCTGAAGAAGAGCAAGATGGAAGGAGGACGAAGTCAACACGTCGAATGAAGTGAGGGAGGCTGGTGCCTTCTTTGAGCTCCAGACCAGTAACGACAGAGTTTAAGGTTATTTCAGACCACTATTAGCAGAGATTAAAATAATACCAACCAGGCATTAACAGACCTTCAGGTCATTTTAGAGCAGTATTCCCAGAGATGCAGATCATTCCAGAACAGCAGAAAGAAAAGTTCAGGTCATTTTTGGCTCACAGTAACAGAGATTAAGATCATTCCAGACCAGCAGTGAAGGATCCAAACCGGCCCACTTCAGTCAGGGATTGACTGACTACTGAGGAACATGGTTAACCGTGGACCAAAGCTATTTCCAGAGCTCGAGCATAAATATCCAATATCTTGGGCCAGAACTTTCCAGAAGGGGTGAGTATTTGGAGAGACACGCAAGGGTCTGTGGCTGCAGTACTGAGGCTGGGGGAAGGACAGGGTTGGGATGCCAGGTTGGGCGCGGCCCACAGAGAACAGAAAGGGAGGTCAGTTTCCTGGGGGTCAAAGCCGATCAACTGGATACTCCACTGGCACATGGGGGGGGTCACAAGGCTCTGTCAACTCCCCCCCCCTTTCAGGATGCTCCTGTCACTGCTCTGCCATCCGTCACCCCGTGAACCTGTCCGTTTCAGGTCCAGAGGATGAGAGACACAGACCCTGAGGCTGAGGGGGCGTGGCCTGACTGCCCTGCCTGCATGTGAATGGCCCTGCATGTTCACATGTGACGGCCTCATGTGTCATGTGGTCAGATGCAGCTGGTACGCCTGGGGGCATAGCAGTGTCACACCACTGTAACACACACATGCATAAAGCCAAGACAGAAAGGGATTTGGATACTGGGCACTGAAAGGGCCAAGCGCCAACGTTAGAAATTAACTTGGCACCGTCTTCACAAAGTTAACATTCAGCCTCAGTCATCACATAGAGATGGGTACAGACCGCAGAGCCTTACACCCATAATACCCCCCCCCCACCAGTGACAGAGGCTGATTACACTTTCTTGGAAGGATTTCCCAGTTTGCTTAGGACTGCAGTCCCCTGAATCCAGCCATCTGACCCCCAGTGAGCTCGAGAGCATGAAGAAGATGAAAGGGTCATGTTCCTACAGCATTTCACACCTCACCTCATCTGCTCCTCACACGGGGATTATAGAAAATGTTTCTTTGTTTCTTTGTAGAGAAACCTAGCTGAACAAAGGGGCTGTGACATCGGTATGAGCTGATTTCTGCTCCGGACAGCCTTAAATGACAAGGATAGCGGCCTGTCCTCAGTGCATCGTTCCACCAATGCAGTGAGCTGTCACCCCGGAGCAGAACACACTGCGTACGCACTGCTGCGCTCTTATAACAAAGTTATGCTTCTTACGGTGCAGCTCTGTCATCACACTGTCAGGCCATGGCTCACAGACTGGACACGCGGGAGGTTTACGGATGTTTCTGCAGGTCTGTCTGTAAAAGCACGGCGTGGCTGATTCCCCTGCAGTCCTCTTTGATTTCACACGACTCGCAGGTCTGTTTTGGTCAGCATGACTGCTTCTCGCTTTCTGTCTGGAAAGACCAAAATGATACATTCAGACCATAAAAATACAATTTAATAAGCAGCAATTTGGTTTGTGCTGCAATTGGAAAGTAGCAATTACCAATATAAAAAGAAAATAATGATGACTGAGTTCACAGTTTAAATTAATTTCTTTATATTTCTACTACAGAATATGTAAAAAGAGTCTTTACTCCTAAAATAATCTCTGTTTGCTGATTCTGCCCCCTGCAGGTTGGCCTATGTCACGCGGTAAAAGCCCGTGCTGGTTCGTCTTACTAACTTCTTCTCTGTCCTTTTACTGTGTTTGAAAAGCACCTCACAGCCTCTCCAATGTGGTTTTATCGCTCAGGATCGAGGAAATGTGTGACTTGCTGTTTGATTTGGCTCATGAGTCCCCCCCCCCCCACGCCTTCTGCTCCAGTCAGGGATGAAAGGCACCTCAGGTGGGACTGAGGTGTATCCTGATGATCACGGGCCTGAATCAGCTTTGGCTGGCATGGTGACACCATGACTGCTGGCCACACGCTCACGAGCACACGAACACGCACACGAGCACACAAACTTGCTCAGGAGCACACGAACACGCACACGAGCACACAAACATGCTCACGAGCACACGAACACGCACACGAGTACACGAACATGCTCATGAACACACGAACGTGCACACGAGCACACGAACATGCAAACGAGCACACGAACACGCACACGCAAAGCAAACTTCGAAGCCCTCTCAGCCAGGCCAGGTCCATGTGCAGCGTATCGCTCAGTTTTATTCAAATATCACTCCTTTTGGGTCTTGGTGCGGCAGAGGGCAGGTGAAGCACATTAAAGAAAAGCAGTGTTTGCTCAGAGGTGGGGGGGCGAGGCGGTTTATTTGCCCAGCAAGCATTGACCCACTAACTGATGAGTGACAGCAGTGAGAAAGGAAGGGGCTGGGGGTGTTGGGGGGGAGCTTTTCAGGTAACTGCACATCTGGGAGCTGGTGCAAGGAAGCGGCTGTGCCCAAGGCCCCCAGTCACATGACAAGCTCCCGGATCAGGTGATCACTCTCTTGGGGCCCCGAGAGGGGGACTGAACGCAAACACAAGTGCTGCACCCTGACTGTGCCCTTCTGGGGCAGGACGCCCGGCACACTGAAGAGTGTGTGTTCCTGTAACCCGAGCACGGCCCGCCTGACCTCAGAGGTGTATCTATTTTCCAGCTGATTCCTGTGTATTTGTTGTTTTTCTGCTGACTCAGAGCACATTTGGTATTAGGAAAGTTCCCTTTGGTACTTACCTTTATCTGACAAGAAAAATACATTAGCGGGCATGCAGGCTAAGGTAAACAAACAGGTATAAAAAGGGCACAGAGCCGGCGAGGGGCAGGCGGTCCGGCGGTCAGGGACTGTCAACATGAGTCAGGCCCTTATGCACCGTCAAGGCTCTATCTGTCCCCCTCTGTCTGCTCCATGCGTCATCCGCTGTGACTGAGAGTCGTCCAGGGCCATGGGTTCACCGAAAGGTCTGAAGCTGCTGCCCCGTGATCCACCCAACGCGGGCTCATGGGGCGGCCGCTAGGACCAGCCGACGAGGGCTCACTGGGCGGCCACTAGGACCAGCCGACGCGGGCTCACTGGGCGGCCGCTAGGACTAGCCGACGCGGACTCACTGGGCGGCCGCTAGGACCACCTGACGCGGGCTCACTGGCCGGCGGCTAGGACCAGCCGACGCAGACTCACGGGGCAGACACTAGGCCCAGCCGACGCGGGCTCACTGGGCGGCCGGTAGGACCAGCCGACGAGGGCTCACTGGGCGGCTGTTCGGACCGGGAGGACACCCAGTGTGGGCTCACTGGATGGGTGGGGGCGGGGGGAGAGTCCACCCTAATAATATGTATTGTCAATTCGGGGGTGTTGTATATTTTATAGATTTTTGTTGACCAGGGAGGTATCAGCCTTGGAACGGTTTCTCTCACGGTAGATTTTGACGACTGGGAGGGAGGGAGCACATATTTTGGAGGGGGCCTTCAACTCTGTAATTTTACTACTTTTCTACATGCCTGGTCAGGAGAAAACAAATTTCTGGGGGGGGGGGGAGAAGTGCAAACCCCTAATTTTACTATGTGGCTACATGCCTGCTGTGAATCCCACTCCAAGTCGTATTGCCATGGACTCCGTCACCCACTGGTTTAGACTAATGACAGTCAATAAAGTCACCAATGCCTGCCTGTTATTGACAGTGCACTATAATCCTTCTGGTGTGAGTGTCAAAGCCTCATTTTAACCCATCAGTAGGGAGTAAGATGACTGTACTGCAGCTGGAAGGGTCTAATTCTCTGAGGCTAAACAATAGAAAAATATCCTCTTGCAGGGCTCCAAGTATTCTGCAGACACCATTAAGTCCTTGCATTGTGGGGCCTATTGTGTATACACACACGCGCATACACACATGTATTCATATTATGTGAGGACTCTCCATTCATTTCTATGGGAAAACCCTAACCCTAACAATGACAACCTTAACCCCTACCCAGCCCTAACCTTAACCATAAGTAACCAAATAAAATACAAGACTTTTGTCATTTTTAGTTTCTTGATTGCAGTCATAGATTTTTAGAAAATTGAATTACATACATATATGATCCCCCCCCAAGTCTGTCGGCACTCTCGGCATTCAACAGCACTCTGCAGGGTGGTCCCCTGCCCTCGGACTCCTCCCGCAGTCTCGTTCAGCACCACTCAGCATCGGGTTAATGGGTCACTTTGTGAAACCGGGTCTGCAATGACATCACAGGGCAAAGGAGGTGTGGAATGACGAGAAAAGGGGGTTGAGAGATGCCGTTGTCAGGATCCTGCCTTCTCCTTTCCCTGCCTGACCAACAGGTGTCAATGTTCACCCCTTTATCTAGTACTGGAGTCTTTTGTGATTTGTGAATTGACCACACCTGCTTCCCTTTAGTCTTTAGTGTTTCTTTGATTGTAATGGCTCACACCTGTTCCTTGTTACCCTTGTGTGTATATATGTGCCTAACCTTGGTTTGTGCCCTGTTTGGTTATTGTGTTTGCTTCCTGTGTGTCCTTTAATGTGGGTAGTCCTGTAATGGTTTATAGGTGTCCTGCTTGTGTTCCCTCTGCTTGCCCTCTTGTAGTTCCAGCCTGTGCATTTCCTTGCAAAGTCTATCGGCCTTCGTTTTGACCCCTCCTTGTCCTGTTGTTTCGTGTGTAGTTTATTTTCCACTGAAGTTCCCTGTTTGGTAGTAAGTTGCACTGTGGATTATTCCTTCACCATGCCTGTCAGTGACAGCTGTGGGGGTGCGCCTGCACATCTCTGCTGGGGGGCGGCAGCTGTCATGCAGACATCACGCTTCACCATCATTGAAAATGTGTGTGAGGGTAAGACAGTGCAGACAGAAGCCGCAACTCTTCAAAGCAGTGTTTCCCAACACTTTGGGGACCCACAGACAATCCACATTTTTGCTCCCTCCCAGCTCCCTGTCACAGTCCACATTTTTGCTCTTTCCCAGCAAAAACATGGACTGTTTGTGGGTCCCTGCGAACAAGATTGGGAGACGCACAGTTCCCAGCCTTGCACTCGCTCCTGTTCCTGCTGGCCGCACTATTCGCAGTTTCCTGTCTGTCCGAGCGCTTAACTCTGGAATGAACCAAATCCATCCCCAGCTGAACTAACCTAGCTTGGCTGATGGTGATTAAAGGCAGCTGTTTGCTAACAGTCTACAGGTTATTGATTAATAAATCAGCTTTGCAAATACATGTACAGGAATTATACGCCAAATATTGAACAAGCGGGCGTGCTGCTCTGATGTGAAGGCAGACATACTGGTATCTGTTATGGTGACACTGCGGCCAAAAATGCCTTGTGAGCTAGAGACACTGGGTCAATGAATGATGGTTGTTTTTTTTTGTTAGTTTGTCTTTTTTCAATAAATCAGAGGGTAGTGTAAGTGTACAGTGCTCCCTAGACCATCAGGTACCCCAGTTAGGCCTGGTTTGGAATGCTTTCCCAGTTAGGGTTTTCCTGTTTGCTCTTAGGCCTCTGCATTTTTGGGAATAGTGTTCTTCCACTCGTTGTTACAGGCTGCATTTTTGGGTTTCCTGTCCCGGCCAGCTAGCGCCTCACACCTGTGGATAACAAACCTGTACAAATCCCAATGCGGGGATTCTGGGAGACTGTCAGCCGCACAGCTAGCCGTGTTTATTGTGTACCTGGCCCCTCCCACAGCCAGTCTGCATACCTGTGCACTGTTACTGCCTGACGGGATGAGGATACCGGCTTGCTGCGTGTGGTGCTGTGAGAGATCGCAGAATGCTGAAGGGAAAAGGAAGATATCAACGTCAGGAAAATGGCAGAGTCACACAAACAAGTAAAACTGATTTACAGGAATTTTCAGCTAATATTGGCTGTTTTTGCAGTTTCACCGGTAATCTTATACGATTGCTGTGTTCCTCACACGTGCAGTCTGTCCCGCTGTGGGACTGGGTGAGGGCGGCCTTCCCGAATAATAGCCTGGCTCCCATTGGCCAGTCCAGGTGTCCCGATTTAACACACCACAGCTGTACCAGGATATGGGGAAGGAGCCACGCACTGGGATTGCATCACTGAAATAAATTGCATCAAATTCTTAACAGAAATGACTGTCGTCCACTACGTTTAGGGCCGGCTCAGCACCTTTGTCTCTGCTGAAGGTCTATACTGCCCTCTGCTGTTAGAATTTGGTAGTAACCAAGTCAGTATTACAACAGCTATTGTTTGTGGAAGGGTGAAAAGATCTGAAAAATGGATGGATGAACACAGTATGCTTGTTGCATTAGTCTATCACAAAGATTTATTTAGAAATAGTCATCCATTTTGTAAGCCTTTGTAAGCAGTTGTCTTATTCAGGGTCATTGGGGGCTCCGGAGCCCTTCCCAGAAGGCAGGGAATGACCCAGGATGGGGCGCCAACCCATCGCGGGGCACAAGGCAGGGAACGACCCAGGATGGGGCTCCAACCCATCGCGGGGCACAAGGCAGGGAACGACCCAGGATGGGGCGCCAACCCATCGCAGGGCACACTCACATACCATATACTCACACATGCTCACCTACGGGCAATTAACCTCAGCACGTTTAGGACTGTGGGGGGAAACCAGAGCATGCAAAGGAAACCCCACAATGACACGGGGAGAACATGCAAACTCCGCACACATGGAGCCACGGCAGACGCTTGAACCCTGCTCCCAGATGTGTGAGGTAACAGTGCGAACCACTGCACCACTGTCATTTACAAGCATAATGTTTTTTAAAAAAATCTTAGTGCCCCTTAATACTTTTATTACAGGTCGACGAAAAAGAAAAACAGGATGATGTTTGCAGTGTTTTGAATCAACGCTGGCTGGGGCTGCGATTTCGGCCCCCATAACCCTGCGACGTGGTATGTGCCACTCTGAGGGGTAGGACTCTGTGCTTGTGGTCAGAAAGTCATCAGGTCAAATCACAGGTTGGCAGGGTGATTTCGCTGATTGGGCGATTCAGCAAGGCCCTTTACTCCAATCGCTCCTGGCTAATTCTGCTTGCTAAATTATGCTAAATACGTCCGCTAAATAAATAAATGTGCTACATCTAATCTTCCTGTGAATCCTGCAATCTCAGACAACTATCCATCCATCCATCCATCCATCCATTTTCTGTATCCACTTATCCTATTCAGGGTCACGGGGGGGTCCGGAGCATATCCTAAGGCACCAACCCATCGGCGGTCCAGGAATATTGATAGTTTCAGTTATCACTTTATTATGACTAATGAACTCATTTAAAAGAATTATGTAATTGCTTTCTATCCAGTTTTATTCATGACTGCATTAGGAGTCATTCCTAATAAATCAGTGACTAATTATGACCAGTATCATCAATACTGACAACCATCTATCGGGGGTGAGGGGTGGGGGAGACGCAACGCAGAACTTGCCAAGCTTGCCAGCCCCCATTAGTGGAATGACATTATATTATCTTCTGTGGAAAACAAAAGATTGATCTGTGGCCCAGATATCATAATGCAAACGTGGTGCTGGCCTCTAATGAGTCAACAAAATCCCTTATCCTCCACCAGAGAAAATGATTGCCCAATGCAATCATCACCATTATTTCAGTAGCTGTTTTCAGCTCTGTTCTGGAGAGTTAATTATTAAGAATGGGCACCAATGCAGTCAAATAAGTTGCTAATGTAATCTGAGATAAAACACTCTCATGTATAAATGACCCACAGGGTCACTGAGGACTGAGATGTAGAAACCATGGCTGTACTAGAGGGACTTATCCAGGTTCCCAGTGTCGTCACCCTGCTAGGTGCTGTACTGGTTTTTCTGGTCCTGTATCATCTCTCCAGTATCCATAACAAGGGAAAGGAGCCCCCAGGACCCAGACCTTTGCCTTTCATAGGAAACCTGTTGCAACTGGATCTCAAGAAACTGTATCTCAACCTCTTCCAGGTATATTTTGTTAACATCCCGCATTTACACGACTGGAAGAAACAAGTTGACTTTGAGACGAGATGGTCATTAATTGAAATTTTGAGAACTATAACGTATGTAACCGGGGGCTGTTGGGTCAGTATGCAGAGGTCAGAACCTAAAAAATCAGAACCAATACAGTAACACAGAACCATAATAAACACAGGGGACCTCATACCAAAAATATCCAACATAGCTATTGCTCAGACCCATGGTGCTTAGCCACACACTGCGACAGTCTGCCCATGCAGTGGGACTGAAAGATGAATCAGATCTAGGGAAACACAGAGAAAAGAACGGGATGGACAACGACACCTGCTGGCCAAATGGGAAACAACGGATGAGGCAGGGATTGATTCAGAAAATAACTTGATGTACTTAATAAAGTGGTCACTGGGAATTTCATTTATTGAATCAAGCATAGTTGTTTTGATTGCAAAATTATAATGCAGAAATTTTATTTTTAAAATTACAGTCCCAAGTGTTTTGAAAAGGAGTTGCTTTAAAAGTATCAAAATATTAACCCTTTAAACTGAAATTGGAATGTTAATTTCAAATATTGTGGAACAATTCTGACCAATAAGTTAATAATCTGAAATGACTTTTGGTCTCCCCACTATTAAGGATTTGGCAGTACCAAACAGACCTAAGTCAGTCTGGGGCAAGATACTACAAACACTTATTAAACAAATAGAAAGAATGTTTCATGTCTGTTAGTGCTATGTGCAGAGTGGGTGTGAAAGCTTTTAAGTCACATGTTTGACTTTATGGATCTCGTGTGCTGTCATTGGTTGATTCATTGAAGGGGCTGAACTATGAGTAGAAACACTCTCATGTATAAATGACCCACAGGGTCACTGAGGACTGAGATGTAGAAACCATGGCTGTACTATAGGGACTTATCCAGGTTCCCAGTGTGGTCACCCTGCTAGGTGCTGTACTGGTTTTTCTGGTCCTGTATCTTCTCTCCAGCACCCTTAAGCAGGGAAAGGAGCCCCCAGGACCCAGACCTTTGCCTTACATAGGAAACCTGCTGCAGCTGGACCTCAAGAGATCGCATCTCACCTTCTTCCAGGTACACTTGATTTACTCTCCGCATTTTTATGATTTATCATTTTTTCATGCTACGCTTCTAGAATTTTGACTGGAAGAAACAAGTTGACTTTCTGAGAGACGAGATGGTCATTAATTGAAATTTTGAGAACTATGACGTATGTAACCGCGGGCTGTTGGTAGTCATGCTGGTAGTGGAAATGCTGGCTTTAAGGAGCCCATTACCCTTTCTAAGTTCTAACTGACCACAAGAATGTGGAATATGTATGTAACAGTAAGAGCCTGAAAGCTTGCAAAGCCTGATGTGCATGTTTTTGGGATAATTTCCAGCTCACATTCACCAACCTGCCAGTAGAGAGGAATATCAAGGCCGCTGTCCCCTCTGAGCCCTCTCTGAGGTTTGACCCAGACCGGAGCCCCCAACCAGATGACACTATCTTGCCCTTAACTCTTTTTGTATATTTCAGATAAGATCAAATATTTCTCAGTACTCATACTACAATTATTTTTGACTGGAAGAAACGATCTTCTGACTTTTTGAAAGATGAGGTCTTTTACTGACCAGACTGAAATTAAAATTACATGGTACCTGTGATGCTGTAGAAAAATAAAGAGACGAACAAAGAATGCAGATTATTGTATAGGTAAATAAAATTAAATTAATCAATTCTTATGTGCTGCGATGGGCTGGCCCCCCGTCCTGGGTTGTTCCCCGCCTCGTGCCCATAGTTTCCGGGATAGGCTCCGGACTCCCCGCGGCCCTCTGGGATAAGCAGTTTGGACGATGGATGGATGGATGGAATTCTTATGTGAATCAGTAAAATGTACAAGTTTGGGCTAAAAATTTTGCATGACTCTGACCAGGATAAACCATTTAAAAATGGATGGATAAATTTTGTAATCATTATTAAGTTTTGATAAATTATTCATTCTGAAAAGAGACACCTTATCATTTGTGGTTGAAAATGACCAATATTCGTTGCACCAATTTCAAGACTTGCATTGGCTGACAGCTTTAAAGTCATCAGGTATGAGATGAACACAGATAGCCATAATGACTAATTAATTTCCATCATTTTATATATCGGCTGGGGAGTTTTAAAGATATATTTTTATATTCAGTCCCTTATGACATACGGTATTAAGGATATGTAGAACATATTAATTATTTGAAATGTCCAAACTAACTTATTGCAGATATAAAAAATATGAAATAAATGCATAGTAAACACAGTGATTGACAAAAAAGGAATTTCTTTTACTGGAAATAGTTTTGTGGAGGATTTCTCAACTGGGGTCAAAACTCAGTTTACACCGGGGCTGGACTTCTCGCCATGCACTTTGTCCGACAGCAGAAGGGTATGGGGGCCAGCAAATTTCTTGTGGGTGATCCCTGACTCCCGATCGACAAAATTCATTGGGGGTACATATGTGTAGTGGACCTGTCTGGGCAAATGATCGAATTTGATTTGTAATCCCAGTCCAGCTCTGGTTTAGACTGAGCTGATGATTTCAGAATGTTTGCCCACGATCTAAAATTTAGTGATTAATTGTTGACACACCACAATGAAATGTGTTTTTTGCATTTAACCCATATGTGACATGGCAGATGATAGCTAATTCCGTGCTCGGCGAACAGTATCTTGCTGGTTTGGGATTCGAACCTGCAATCTTTCACTTACATGTGCGTCCCTAACCATTAAGCCACTGATTAATCAGTAAGAAATCTGAATATTCTTCTTGGATTTTAAGGGAATTATTTTAAATTGACTTTTGATAACTTATTGACAGACATTCCACATATATATGACATATAGAGCTTTGCAAACTGTCAGGGTCTGTACCCATCCGTCCAGCCTTCTGTGCTCATCTGTCCAGCCTTTTGTGTCTCCTCCTAAGTCTTCAGTGTGCTTCCCCTATTCTCCAAACTGCCACATGGCTCAATGAGCTGAGTGCATGGCTATCAATAAATCCCTCAGTCATGTGTTCAAATCCCACTTCTTTTGTGTTTGTATTTTGCAGATTTTGTTCCCTAGTGTTGCATTTGTATCAGTTTTTCTCGTTCCTGTGTTTTGTGACTTGCATTCGGTTTTGGTTTCCTGCTTTGTGCCCGTGGTTGTGTTTTACCTGTCTGTTATTCCCCTAGTATTAGATTCTTGTTTCCTAGTTTGAGTTTCATGATTCAGTTTATTAGATTCACCTGTGTGCTGTTTCCCCCTGAGCCTCCTGATTGTTCTCACCTGTCCTGTTCTTCCTTGTTAACCCTCTGTATATAACTACCTAGTCCTACTCTGTTCCCTGTGGAGTCTTTGTGTTCTTGTTGAGTGTGGCGCCCTGATTCTGTGATGCTTGCCTGTTCTTTGTTGCCAATTTTCCCCGTCATTTTGTTCTGTTAGTTACTTTGTACCCCTTTTTAATGTTGACCCCTTGTGATCCTTTTTGTTTTGTAGTGTTCCCAGTGTTCTCATTTTTTGTTAATAAGCCCCTGTGTTCTTGTGGAGCCGGAAGTGGATTGTCCTCCTCCTTTACCTGCATGTACCAAGCCTCGTCCCTGTGACAGAGACTCTCGAATTCCTGACAGCAAGCATTTTTAACCCCATGTTGAATGATCACATGACACACACACACATTCTTTGGTTCAGCATTTTTATTGGTCATCATCTCTTATGGTAAATTCCTTTCATTTTTTTTGTTCTCCAATTTCTCTGTTTCTGTGTTATTCTCTCCTAATGAGAATGCAATTGGATAGCAATAAAAATACTGTCAGGAAGAAAATGTGCTGGTATCATTTCTAACAGGCAAATCTGATCATTTTAAGGGGGGGTCAATACTTTTGATGGGCACTGCATATATGGTTTCATGTTATGAATCCCAGAATACACTTTAATAGTACAGTAACTGAAGTTTCTCTTTTTTCTCTACAGCTTTCGCAAAAATATGGGCCAGTGTTCACCTTTCACTTAGGCTCAAGGAAAGCTGTGGTTCTTGCAGGCTTCAAGACGGTGAAGGAGGCCCTCACTAACTTTCCTGAGGAGTTTGGTGAGCGAGCCACATTGCCTATATTTCATGATTTAGCCAACGGTCACGGTATGTGAATATCTATTGAAGTATGTTGGGTGATTAAAGACTTTGTGAATGACATCATGGGGTCATTTAGATGTCATGGTAGATATTTTTAATCAGAACGGCTTTTTATTTAATTAATTTCAGAAAAGGGATAACCGTATATTGAAAACTGTAATGCCATTTTAAATTTTTAAATTCGGGGAATGTTCACGGGACAAATGTAGGTGTGTCACTGGTCTTTAAGCTTTCTGTTGTTGGACATGGGACACTAAGTTAGGTGTGGTTTCAATCCTGAACAGGATACATTGTGTACAGAGGTATTCATGGTAACACTATGAATGCTGTGATCATACTGGCATAACTGAAAGTCTCTCAACTTACACAGGAATCCTGTTTGCAAATGGAAACTCATGGAAGGAGATGAGACGCTTTGCTCTAACCAACCTTCGTGATTTTGGGATGAGCAAACAACAGATGGAAGAGAAAATCATGGACGAGATCCACTATGTCACAGAGGTGTTTGAAAACTTCAAGGGTGAGATAATGCTGATGTGTGGCATAGAATGTAATTTTATTTCTGTAAAATAAGTGTCATGTCGGTGGGAGAAAGCATGCGGGAGCAGCAAAAGAAGTTTTATTTAACTCAAATGAACAATAGCTGAAAATAAACAGGACCTTGAGGGATCTGAATGGGAGGAACGGAGGAAGGCAGAGAACAGGCCTGTTCACCAGTGAGGAGGAATCCATCGGCTTCAGAGGACCAGTGGGGCTGGCGGGTACCGAGGTGCCACCAAGACTGGAAGACACCGAGGGGACTGCAGGACAGGAAGGCGAAGACGGGACTGCAAGACTGCAGCAGGAGGACGATGAGGGGACTGCAAGACTGATGCAGGACAACAATGAGGGGACTGCAAGACTGCAGCAGGCGGACGATGAGGGGACTGCAAGACTGATGCAGGACAACAATGAGGGGACTGCAAGACTGCAGCAGGCGGACGATGAGG
>JAODKC010000048.1:3364426-3382085 GCA_026777985.1 Mormyrops attenuatus | reverse complement strand
CGGCTGGGCCGCGCACCCGCCCCTGGGCTTTTATTTGGGCCCCCCCCCTCCCACTATCCCATCCCCCCCCCCCCCCCCCGCGGGTCTCACTTTCTTGCTGCCTCGTGGGAAACAGCCTCTCATAGATGTCAAGTCTCATGGCTTCCCCGCAAGGCAAAAGTCTTTTAGCCCATGGTCCCATCTTTATTTGTTGGCTCACTGCTTTCACCGGATTGTTCTGCTTTTTTATCACCCATCTCACTGTCTTCACTGCAGCTAGGTTGACGTGTATGGCCACTGTATGAGAAAATAAATCCACAGGGAACCATGATGTATGCTTCTGGAATGTCCTGGATGTTTGTCAGTATAAAGGATGCATTTATAATTCTATAAATAAAAATACCTCATTTTCCAGATAGTTGAACTTAATCCAGAGAGCTTCATGGAGCTGCGCGTCTTTAAATATCTTAACCTGAATAAAGTCAAGCTGAACACCCCCCCCCCATGGATAAACTGTAAAGGTGTGAGGTTTTCCCATTGACTCTAGGCTGCCCCAGTGTAGCCACAGTGCATGTGAATTCTCCCCCGCCCTCTTTTGTCACCCTGGTTCCATGGCCTGACACTAGGGGGAGTGTTTTATGAGCTGTGGCATGCGATAAAGCAATGCTGAAGGTTACCGTGACAATGGGCCCCTTTCACATGTATCCTTAGCCCCTCCCTCCTGTGGCCTGTACTACGAAGCGGGGTTACTGGCTTATCAGGGTAACTTGTCGGACTTAAGGCACCACAGTCTAAATGGACTTCATATTCGTTCACTTACATTTTACCCAGACTACCTTAAATCCGACAAGTTACCCCGATAAGCCAGTAACCCCGCTTCGTAGTACAGGCCACAGGAGTCACCCAATCCCTTCCTGTGTTTACACACATCTTGCTACAGCTAAACCTACTACATTTTTTTCAGTCAAACGAATTTCTTTTGCTTAGTTAAAGGGAACAGTTTTACAAGAGTTATATATCAGGTAGTATTTCCCAAACCAGTCCTCAGGTCACACAAGACAGATCCACAGTTTTGTTTCATTCCAGTTCTCAGCACACCTGTAAGGTCTTTAGAGCTACTGATTGCTGGGGTCAGGTGTTCTGGGAACTTGTCAGAAAAAATGAGTCTAAGTGGGGGATACAAGTATTTGAAAACAACGAGTACAGTGACACCGAGCGTTCTGCAAAAACGACAGCAGCCGTGCACTGGAGATTCGATAAGGCACACGTGCACACCACTAGTGCACACCACTAGAGGGCAGCATGGCACCTCTATATTGCTTAATTCCAGGAAATTCATGTAACTACAAACCAGACAGCGAATGTAAATGTACGTGCATATACAATATACATTCCAGGGCAAAAAAACGGGCCAAATCCAAAATTGCCCTGGTCAGAGTCCAAATTTGATTCCTATGGAGAATATTTAGTGTCACATTAAACACAAACTAACCAGGAAAAGTCCTTGCCAACTGTTTGAAGCCATTAACATTGAGTGGAACAACAATTTATTTGCACAGGAGTGTATATGTATGTGTGTAATCATCGGTGTGACTTAGATACACTCAAAATAACATAGACCTCCTTCGCAGCACAGTTAACCTAGACCTATCCCCTTAGTGAGAGATTAGTGTGAAATCGTCACACCAACCATTGCAGCTGGATGCCTACATACATTCCACAAGAGCCATGCACATAAATATCTTATGTACCCAGACAATCAAGACAGATCTCCCCCACAGAGCAAGGAGACCCCCCTGTTCCAAAGAGTAGGACAAGGGAAATAAAATAACCTCCAGGTAATATAACCTACAGAACTGAAAATATTGACCCCAAATGGTCTATCGCTGCGTAAAACATTTGAAAGTGTGCCTCTTTATTCTGGCCCACAGCCCTATGACCTCTGAAAGCCTGAAACACTACCGAACGGGCAGTCTGAACATTATGTGCTGTACCTTGGAAAATATTCAGATCAAACATGGTGTAAAGTAATCCATTTGTCAGTCTGCTAATGCGACCAAAGCGAGATCTGACCTCTGTAGGCATGCTGGGTTGTGTATGGAGTCTGGTGTTCATCAGCATGAGGCAGGACTGCAGATGTACATCTGCCATCAGCCTGCTTTTTGCTGACATCATACCGACTGCAGGAATTTCAGACCTGAATCGTCATAATTTACCACACATCAGTGCAAGGGTGTAGTAACTTGAATTGAATTCAGTTGAATTCAATTCAATTCAATTAATTTTTTATAGCACATTTTTACAATACTACATTGTCTCAAGGCGCTTTACATTGTCCCTGCCCAAAGCCCCCAGCCCCAGCCCCCAGAGAGCATGCCAGGGGCGACAGTGGCAAGGAAAAACTTGTTAGTAGGAAGAAGCATTGGGAGGAGCCCAAGCTCCTGGGGCCGGCAGAGGAAGTCCAAAATGACAAAATAAATATGCAGCAAAATAAATATATAGAAATTCTGCTGATGGGACTGAGGGGACAACGGCAGTGGTGTCCCTCGCTGAATTGTCATCCACACCTCCCCCAGAATCAGACCCCTCTGAGTCTTTGACATAGGGCACTTTGCTCTCTTCCAGTGACAGCACTGATGGAACATTACTACCAGTTGGTGAATAAAATTTTTCAACATCAGTAAATTCCAATGGGTTACCCTTGAAGGTGACTGTCCCTTGAACATCGTTTATTCCCATCTGTTAGCAACTTTTATCTTCCCTATTCTGCACCGTTTGTCAAGAACAAATGGTGACCAACCTCGTTGTTGAGCCTCTTAACTTTTGCGTTTAGTCTACTCCCTTGAGGCGTGTTCTTGTGCTAATGCCACGCCACCTACAGGTCTTCGGTGAGAGCAGCAACATACTTATCACAGCTGACCACAACTGTGTCATACAGCACTGAGCAAAAAAGGGCATCCTATTACATTAAGTAATAGGATGTGTACCCTGTCGTTTCATGGCTAGTGTTATTATACAAAAAATGTCAAGGCCACTTGCACTTCACCTCTGGAGACCAAGCATGGGTCATGTTTCCAAGAGTTCTATTAAACCTTTCCACACTGTCATTCCCCATAGACTGGTATGGAGTGGTTTGTGACTTGCTTAGCAGACAAGGCATGTTTGTGCTAGTCTGGAAAACAGTCAGCACTAAAACATCCAGAATTTCCCCCTGGGATCAATAAAACTTAATCTTAATCTTAATCAATGCTCTTATTTGTGACCTCTGTTGACCAAAAGTCAATACAGAGAAGTTCAAGCAGTGGACATGAAGTTCTCAGTAGAGCTCCACCGACACCTACAAGTTTGGAGGACTGATTGACTGAAGTCCTCACACCTGTGTTATCCCCAGAACCTGCTTACCCACCAGCCCTTTCTGGATAAGATTGCCCACCCCTGCTCTAGACTGACTAGACCCTCCCCCCACCTATATAATTTCAGAACAGATCATATATTAGTCATTACAAAAATATAGTAAAGATTAAAATACTGGTAACACTTAACTTGAATGTCTTAGCTTAATGCATTATAGTTACTTATAGATACATACAGAGCCTGTTCATGGTGTATTAAACTGTGAACATATTTTATTAATCCATTCCCTCGTTTTAGTTAAATTGTTCCCATGATATATATTTTTTTATCAGTATGGTATGAGAGAGGCTCTGTAATTATTTTGCATTTGTGTGTTCCTGTATTCCTGTATTGGTTCTTACATTGTGCCTTTGTTCCTGATTATCCCTGCTCATATGTCGTTTTGTAGTTAAGTCTTCTTTAACCTTTGTTCCCAGTATCCCCTAGTGTTTGAATCCTTAGCGCTTTGTGATTGTTAATTACCCTCACCTGTTCTTTGTTACTCCTAGTTCCTAGTGTTTGGTTAATCTATATGGCACTTGTTTCTCGTCTTGACTTCGTTACCCATTTGCTCTTGCCTCAGTCCTCTGTTGATCATTGAATATGCATCAGTCTTCCACTTGTTTTCTGAATGTGTAGGTGTTATTAGTGCTGTAGATGTAGGGTGTGTTACTTGTTCAGTCAGTCCTGCAACAATGCGTGATATCACACTGCAAAATCTGTTGTAATGTGATTGCAATACAGTATATCCTCCTGAGACCCAAGGAAAAAAAGTCTTTCAATTTTAGGTTATTTGTGATTTTCTATGTCTTTGGAGGAAATAAAACATCTTACAATTTAGATTTTTTCAAATGTATTTTTATTTTTAATTTCACAGCATGTCCTCTTTAGTGTACAACAGCAATAAATAAGTTTTCTTACATCAGTGAAAAAAAAATGTCCACTACAGAGGACACAAATGAATGGCCCGGGTCTCAGGAGGATATTTTTCTTGTGTGTGTCCTTGCGTTTAGCTCTATCCCCGGTTAGTTCTCAGTTGCCTGTCTTTGCCTTTGTTTGACTCTTGCGGTTTCTTTCGTTTCTGATTTCGTATGTGTGCAGTTTACAGTGAAGTCCCCCAGTTGGCTGTAAGCGGCTCTGTGCATTTTCACTCCTCCCCCCCGCCTGGTCAAGACAGAATCACTTTCTATGATGCTTTATTTTTTTGAGTCTGTCTTTAAATAAATTTTTAAAATCTGAAAAAAATTGTTACGGTAATGGGTTTGTGACAATGTGCCCCTCTTTGTGTAAATTCTACGCTCGTACATTAATTTGGGGATTCACTGTGTGTGTGTGTGTGTGTGTGTGTGTATGTTTAAATATTGGGTGTGATTACTCATGATTCATCACAGAAAATGGTGTCATTTTTTAATATAGTCCAAGCCCTAGTTATAACCATTACAGTATTATGTTACTAAAATGAAATTTGCGTCGGGTGCAAACTACATAATATGAGAGATCTACTGTCGAATCATACACAATTAGTAAGCGAAATATTTGACGTTTGGCATGACTTTGTATATGTATTTTATTAAGAATGTAATAAAATTGTTTTAACATTAAAAAAGCATAACATTTTGAATAACAAAGGTCATTAAATTAATGGAGTGCTGTTGGTATGCATCCCACCCCTGCCATGTGAGTGTGCGGTCTGCATGTTCTCCAGGTGTCTGGGGTGTTTCCTCCCACAATCCAGTGACGTGCATTTTGGCAAACTGCTGTCCCTGTGTTTCCAGTTTGCAGTGTGTATTCTTGTTGGTTTATGTGCCTCGCAACGGTCCGCCATCCAGTCCACGGTGCGGGAGTTTGGCTCCACGCCTCCATGACCCTGATCAGCACAAGTCACTGGGAAATGGATGGATATTTAAACTTATGTGCTTGTAAATCTGCACGATTGGCCCATTATTGCTATGCTATCAGTTGCAATGCATGCTGGTACACAAATACCCACGAACCATTGCTCGCTTAAATACGA
This sequence comes from Mormyrops attenuatus, assembly GCA_026777985.1. Taxonomy (NCBI): domain Eukaryota; kingdom Metazoa; phylum Chordata; class Actinopteri; order Osteoglossiformes; family Mormyridae; genus Mormyrops; species Mormyrops attenuatus. The sequence goes on along the minus strand of JAODKC010000048.1, from coordinate 3,376,699 downwards.
TTCCCCCTCCAAGATCACATGATCAGCAAATGTTGGACAGCCTATTAGGTCAAGAGAATATTTAATGATTTAAGCACAGGTTTAGACTAAATTGTGTTTACGGTGTTACCTTTTATCCAATTAATCACTCCCTGGGAAAATGTTTCCTCTTTTATTATGCTGAAACTTAAATACCTGCGACAGGTCCCAGTAGGGACCAGGGACCACACAGCTCATTAAAAGCTTAAATAATATGAAAACAGGCATTTCACACCCAAGCCATTTAAAATGGTAACATTTTAATTTTTCAAGGCATAAATTATCTTCAATCAATGAAAGGTTCTTGTTTTTTGGGATAGGAGCTTACATGAGTAACTAAGGCCTGTGATATTTTACAAATAATTGTTGCATTAGTTAAGCTATGAGAATGAAATTATACACTGAATATTCAATTTCATATTTTAATCCAACAGGGCCCTGATCAAACATACTTATTCTCTTTGTGAAAATTTCACAACAACATGCTGTGATGACTGCGGAAACATGGACGACGGCCGTGTTTAAATAACAGAGCAAAGGAGAACAAAGATGAAACAGGACTGATTTAACACGCTGAGACGGATAATTACAGAGAGGAAGAAAATTACAATCAAATAAGGCAATTCGTAGAAATTAGATTGTTCCACAGTAAGACGGGTCACACTTAGTGTTGCACTATAGGTAAACGCGGAAAATTTAATGCTGACATTCTGATCCAGTTTGCCCCCCCGATAAGGACGGACGTGGAGGGGGGTTAGCAATAGGACAAGTTGGTCCGATGACCAATTTAGTGTGATCTCAAGGTATAAGAAACAATAAATAAAAGGTTTAAAATGATAACAATAATAGAAAAACATTAAACATACAAAATACTGAAAGAAGAAAAAGATGATAAACAGCTTAAAGTTGACCACTCGAGGCCCAGACGATACTGCCCTGATGCTCGGTCTGTACCAATCAGAAATCAACAATCTGCCCTGATGCTCGGTCTGTACCAATCAGAAACCAACAACCTTCCCTGATGCTCGGTCTGCACCAATCAGAAATGAACAACCTGCCCTGATGTTTGGTCTGCACCAATCAGAAATGAACAACCTGCCCTGATGTTCGGTCTGCACCAATCAGAAACCAACAACCTGCCCTGATGTTCGGTCTGCACCAATCAGAAATCAACAACCTGTCCTGATGCTCGGTCTGCACCAATGAAAAATCAACAATCAGCTAAACGGGTCAAAAACCATCTCTATGGAAAAACTCATTTAGTGTTTTTTCTGCCCTGCACAGCACCTTTGATGAGGACTGAGCTCTTCTAGCCCCCGGAGCCCCCCCGGCTATTTCCCTAGCTGTCACAGGTCAGCTCTAGCCTAGATAACCATGGAAATGAGTCAGTTAGTTTGATCAGACTGTCCAGAGCCGGAACACAACGAATGTATGGAAGAATGTGGGGCAGCTTAAAGACAGCTGGGGGCTCAACGGGATTAGAGCATCCTCGTGATCAGGATCAGGGTCCTGATCACCATGCAGCCATCCATACATTACCCGCTTCTGTGCAAAGCCCTCACCGCGATTTCCTGTCTCTTTCCCTGTGCCACGTCCTGCGGCGACTCGGGGTCAGAATGAGGCCAGATTCGCCGACAACAAAAAATTCACTGCAGGCTAATGAGAGCGTTAGTGAGTCAGCTGGTCACTAGTGGTCCACGTTCCTCTGCTTGGGGTGACGTCCACAAGCTGTGTCTATAAAACTCCCCCCCCCACCCCACCACAAAGCAGCACCATCAGGATTCACACCATCGGACACCTGTCAACATTATGGTGGACGAAGTGTCCCTGAACTGAGATCTGTCCGAATGCACAGTGTTCACCTCCTGAGGAATAAACCTGGACTGACCCCCCCCCCAAATTTGGGCCCCTGGGGAAAGTAAGCTATCGGAAGTTTGACAAACTGAGAAACACACACAGAATTGCAATTAAAAACCCCAAGACACACATGTAAGAGAGATGTAAGGGCTATGTCAGTGGAGTGGAGTGGGGGGGGATGGACCCAGCGATGACCTTTCACCCCATGTGGCACCAGTACTCTCTTTATATATAGGCCACGCTGTGGGGTCGTCAGAACCAGGAGGAGTATTGTGTGATTTATACACAGACATGCTACTCTATGCCTGACCTCCTACCCCCATCGCCATGGCCCTGATCAAGACTTATTCCAGATTTATTTCATTTCTTAGAACATAGGAGCTGACAATGTTCCACGACAAGCATAGAAGGAAGAGAGCGACCGCGAAGGGAGTGTCGGAGAGAGCAAGGGCAGCTTTCTTTGCAGCCATTACAGCTGAAATTACAACGGAGGAATGAAAGGGGGATATGGATGAAGCTGGGGGCGACAGAGGTGGAGAGGAAAGGAGCGGAGCAGAGAGGAGCGGGGAGGTGAGGAGCGGAGAGGAGGGGAGCGGGGAGGAGAGGAGTGGAGTGGAGAGGAGCGGGGAGGAGAGGAGCAGAGCAGAGTGGTGTGGAGAGGAGCGGAGCAGAGCAGGGAGGAGAGGAGCAGAGAGGAGCGGAGAGGAGCGGAGCGGGCCTTAGTCCGTCCAGTCCTTCTTGATGTTGAGAGTCCACTCCCAAGAGAGGTGATCATGCTTGTCGTCATCGCTGAAGTGGGACTTGATGTTGTACGTGCCTCGAGCCAGCATGCCCTTGGGCGCCTCCTCCACGGGGGTCAGGAACTCATACTCAGCTGGCCGCGGGCCGTAGCTGCCCACCATGTAGGCCGACTTGTCGACTGTGTGGGCGGGAGGGGACAAAGTTACAGAGAAGCAGCAGCTGCGGTGAATGAGGTAACCTAATTAAGCTCCGGATTCAACAAAGAGCCCATTTAATGATGGCTAATGGCGGGTGGTCATGCTGTGATCATGTGATCTAGCGACTGATTAAAAGCGACTGTTTGTTGTGTCCCATGTATGATCTGACTTTTTAGGTTTTAAACCACTGGGCTGCTCATTATCTAGTAAGTGATCTGCACCAGCCAGTCCCTCTACTGGAACCGAACGACGTTACATTTATTTAGCTGATGCTTTTATGCAAAGCGATGTGTAACTGAGAGAGCAGGGCCAGCCAGTCCCTGGAGCTGTTAGGGGTTAAGGGCCTTGCTCAAAGCGATGTGTAACTGAGAGAGCAGGGCCAGCCAGTCCCTGGAGCTGATAGGGGTTAAGGGCCTTGCTCAAAGCGATGTGTAACTGAGACAGCAGGGCCAGCCAGTCCCTGGAGCTGATAGGGGTTGAGGGCCTTGCTCAAAGCGATGTGTAACTGAGACAGCAGGGCCAGCCAGTCCCTGGAGCTGATAGGGGTTAAGGGCCTTGCTCAAAGCGATGTGTGACTGAGAGAACAGAGCCAGCCAGTCCCTGGAGCTGTTAGGGGTTAAGGGCCTTGCTCAAAGCGATGTGTAACTGAGAGAGCAGGGTCAGGAGAAATAATGAGAATGATATTGCAAACAAAATGGAGAAACTTACTTTTAACTCCTTTCCTGAATGTCTCTTGTATGTACTTCAGGCCCGAAACAATCTCTCTGTTCACCTGCAGAGACACCCGTGCATAACCACCATTTGCAATAAGAGCTTTTTAAAATAAAATATTTTTAGTTGCAAGCTTGCTTGGGAAAGTTCCTGCAAATATTCAAGTATGACAGAAAAAAAATCAGCAATCAAAGGGACTACAGGAGATATAAAGAGACCTCCAGCAATTGTGCATATAGTACCATCGCACATGTTTGAACTGATGCTACAACTTAAAATAGTTTTTGATGAAGTGAAAATTACTTTAAAGTTGATTTTTATCCGATACTCCACGCCCTCCTTCAGCACAAAGAACTGCTTCTTCAAAGCCTCCAGGTCCTCTAGACAAAGAGCAATGACACAGCAGGGGCTGACATTCATACTGAAGGGAAACATCCAAAAGCCCCACCCCCCAACCCCAACCCCCACCAATGATGGTTTACGTGCCTTTCGGGCCTCTGGTCAGAACAGGCCGAAGAGACAAACCAAGGAACGGTTCTCCCACTCACCCTGCAAGTCGATAGTCAGGGCATCGGGAGCCGCCTCACACACCAGAGTCAGTTGGGTTACCTGGACGTTTGGGATGCCGGGGTCAGCTGTAGGTACAAAAAAACGGGGTGAGAGCCTCTGTGAATGCCTCCCTCCGTGAGGAAGCACAGTGTCACAGACAGAAGCCCGAACGCTCTGTGCACGGTAATGTAATGTAAATAGACCTTCAGTGATATGAACATGGGTGCATGTGAGGTGGCTGGGGAGTCAGACGGGCCGCAGGGAGTCAGACCGGCCGGGGAGAGTCAGACGGGCCGCGGGGAGTCAGACCAGGCAGAGAGAGTCAGACCAGGCGGGGACAGTCAGACCAGGCAGGGAGTGTCAGACCAGGCGGGGACAGTCAGACCAGGCGGGGACAGTCAGACCAGGCGGGGACAATCAGACCAGGCGGGGACAATCAGACCAGGCGGGGACAATCAGACCAGGCGGGGACAGTCAGATACGCTAAATGAGCAGAAGACTTCTAGTTGGCATCTAGCTGGAAGAGGATAGAGGAGTACAAAGATCTGACCTGGGATCAGTGTCAGCAGTGCGCAGCAGTACAGAGAGACGGAAGCCTGGGGTACCACCAACACACGTACACGCGCCGATCCTACCTTCTGGGACGGACTCCGAGCCCAGCAGGGCCTCCTTGTATTTCCTCAGGCTCTCGTCATTTTTGTCCAGCTCATGGATCTCCTGCAGGGACTTCTGGGCCGGCGCACGGTAGTTAACCATCTCCGCGGTCTCGTTCTCAGCGGCGATGGCGGCCAGTTGCTCGGGGGTGGGGTCGTGCTCCGCCATGATCCTGGGAGGGCATGGAAACACGAGCGTCAATATCCCCCAAAGTCACAATCTACGACGCCCCCTACTGGCCACTGATGACCAGTTGGTTGGTGAGGCTTGTCCGCTGTCGTGCACGATTCGCGTTCCTCAGTTTATGCCTCACCCTGGTCAAGTTTACAGTAAGTCGGAGTGTGTCCCATCTCTGCTTCCCAGGACCATTGCCAGAAGAAAGGGGGTAATGCACTTTCTCCTGTTGTCAGAGTAGCCTAAACAACATGGTCATGACCTCAGCTGGTGTTAAACAGCAGACAGCCTGTCAGGGGGCCTTCAGAGACTGGGCCCGGTTACCGAGAAGATGACTGTAGCTCTTAAACCGATTCCAGGCCAGAGACCTGGAGGAGCCTGTCAGTCCTGCCTCTGCTGTTTGAAAGTCTCCCCTTTCTCCTACAGTCCCTTGGACCAGGGCCTAGCAGGTTTGATCAGGCCCCAAATCCATTCAGGAGGCCTGGGAAGTCTTATGGGCTAAGGTTGGGGGGAGTGAAGGTTCCAATAGGGACCTTTCATGAGACAAAGAGGACTTGGGGCGGGCCTTCTTTACAAAAGCCAGGGGGGGCGGGGCTTAGAGAACAACAGTGTCCCCCCCCCAGCACCACAGAGCAACAATGGCAATGGGTAACATTCCAACATGGAAGGGGCAAGATCCCGCCAAATCCTTTCTGGAAAGGGATTCCTTTGTGTGGTAAGATCTCCCAGGACACTGTAATCAGACACATGAACACAATTGCAGACAAATATGCTCACAGAATAACAAACGACGCATGAAGAATGACTAACTTTTAAGGGAATCAATCGCAATTACAGACGCAGCTACGAAGTTGAGCGATTTGAGGCTGAATGACAATGAATGGTGTGTGTCAGCTAGAATAGAGACCTAATACAGGGCACTTTGATATGCGAGCTTTCAAAGAGACACGAGGCAGCTAACAGAGGCTAAAGAGGCCAAGGATTTGGTGATGGGACTGCAGGTGCATCAGTAACCACAACTGCACAATTATCTGTGTCAAGGGGAACAAGAGTCACAGACGTTGCCTAGGAGGAGGAACAGCTGCTTTTAATGGGAAGGCTGCTGAACACCACAAGAAGGCAGCCTGCAAAAAACTGGAATTAACAGGAAGACTGCCGTTCAGAGACAGCTAGCATCCAAAGTCAGTGCACTAACCTGGTAACAGAAGCAGAAGGCCTGGACCCCTGAGCAACGGAGAAAAACATCAGCTGATGAGTCACCTTTCACTGTTTTTCCTGCACCAGGGTGGGTTCAGGTTTGGAAAAAGCCACAGGATATTTTCAGCTCGCAATGTGGGGGATCGGTAGCGGTGTGGGCAGCCATCTTGTGGAAGTCGTTTGGTCTGATAACAGCACCACGGGGTCATATAACAGCAGAGGAATACGAGTCCATTGTACGGGACCATGTGGACCCTGGGATGTAAGCACCGTCCCCATATTCCGGTATAATGTCCCTAGACACGCTGCAAAGCAAATTCAGGAGGACTTTTCTGAACATCTGGCTAAAGTCCAACCTCAAATACCTTTCCAAGATTTATACATCTCTGAAACTTTATAGGAAGTTCTGGAGCACAGTAGTCGCAAAATCCCGCCACACACTAAGGACTGCAGTGGCAGCAAAAGACGGACTGAAACTTTTCTGAAGGCAAGATCTCCTTAGCAGATCTGTTTCTGTTATTCTGCTCACCCACTTTAATTACGCAGATATGAAAGTCTGTAATGTTTGCATTTCTACGTTTAGGTTCCTTGGCTAAGTCTAGATAGATTTTCACAATCTGAACCCTAAATCCAAGGACAGACATAATCCGTTTTCATGTATTTATGCATGTACATATTTACAACCTAATTATGCCGAGATCAGATACAGACCTGAGCCACGGGACGCCCACCTAACTGAAGGGAAAATGACGACAGGGAGTAACGTGATATCTAGCAGGGGTCTGCAAAGCCCCGACCTTGACCATAACCACGCGTGTTCGGTTGGACGTATTTCACAGGTCGACCGCATGAACAGCTGTGCACTGGAACGCTCCCTTTAAAAAGATCACGTCCTGCTCCCGTTGTTTACCTCTGCCTCAGGCCCTGGGCCAGCAGAAAACTCCAAACATTTTCCACAGGGGACCCCCACATGTTCCCATTATGCCATGGCCGGGGGGTGGGGGGGAGAGACAACTTTCTACAGCTCATACCCTGTGTGTGAGTGATTTTTTATAGAGGACACATATTCCACTACTGTGTGTCCTTTTTGAGTCCTGGGTTCCCCTCTCAGGGGTGTGTGTGTGTCCGAGCATTGAAATCAGGCTCAACAAAGTCCAGTACTTACCTAGGATTATTTAACCCCTCAGCCCACTGTACAGTGTGATGGGACGGTCACTGGTTACACAGTCCATACACTAGGGCAATATGGCCACTAGTTAGGTGCCCTGTGAGGTATTTAGATTAGGTACAGTACCTTCCCTGTAGAGTATCACAGAAAGGTAGTTAGTTAGTCACTTAGTAGCATGATCTCCACAGTCCGACACTGACGCCTCTACAGAAATCCTGCCAGCAGGATGGCCGTCGGGCCTCTGGGTGTCATAAGAGTAAACAATCAGCGGAAACGGGCCCACTGTCCGGAACGTCACTGCTAAACGTCCGCCAGACATTCCCTCAAGGCATTTGGCAAATACAACAGAAAAAGAGCACGTCAGGCTGCGATTACGCCATTCATGAGTGACACCACGCTTGAGTCATTGCTCCAAACGGCACTTCACAGGCACAAAGCCCTGGTGGCAGAGGCACAGAATGCTCTTTAAAGTCTGGGACAACACTCCATTCATAATCCCCCGGGCCTCAGCTTCAGATTAACGGCTCTGTCCCCCCGACCCCCCTCCAAACACCCTATTCTGTTGGAAAACATCGGGAACTCCCACCTCGACCCAGTACTGTGCCGATGCGCTCCGTACTGTCTGCACACAGAGCAGCCGCATTCCCTGCAGCTTTTATTTAACGGCGAAATCACAGGGGCTTCGGGGAAGGGAGAGATGAGGGGGAGGCGCAGTTAACAAAACTGGCCCTGAAGCGGCGCTCAGCTCCCCCACCGATCAGCTTAATTACCACACCAGCTCACCACTGTTCCGGGACCAGGACTAGGAGCAGGAGCAGAGTGTGGCTGCCTTTCACATTCCAGGACATTAAAATCTCCACCAGACAGATCCACTGGTCTTAACGTCACTGGGGGGAGGGGAGTAAGGACATCTTGAAGTTAGTCAGATATGTTACAAAGACCCTCCTGTCTCACCGACACGATGATCGAATCCAACGGCCATCTGATCACCACGCGTCGGGATCGTGCCTCGAAAAATGGCCGACTAGGAACCCGGGGCAGAGGACAGAGGCGGTGAAAAACAGCCAGCCCACAGGGGGGTGTAAAATGAGCAGGTACGGGGAGGTGTCTGCTAAAAGGTCACGCCGCCGGGCCGACTTCAAAGGGCCCTGTGGCCCATATCAACAACTTCTGTGTTTCCTGGAAACCGCTGGTTATCTTCCTGTCCCGTGTTACGACAGAGCAGCACAACACTGCAGTGGTAACATTAAGCAGAGGGATACCCGAACCGCAAATACGACCGGCGCGTTTCTGAGAGATGCTGGTCCCAGGCTTCACACCCCCTTATAAGCAACAGTAATGCCCACAGCTGAAGGGGGCCCCTTCTGATTAATCCGAAACATATGGCCCTGTCCCAGACAACGCAAGCAGGGGGTGTCCAAAGGGGCTTTAGTTTGGGTACTGTCTACATCTGCTAAAAGGACACCCTACTGAACGGGTTCTGTGCTGTCGTGGTGACGAAGCCTGGACTCCCACTCCTCCCATCATGCCTTGCAAACGTGCCTGGGTGCAAAACAGAGCAGAGTCCCAACCCTGGCCACCGCAAAGCTGCACGTGGTGGGACAGAGACCCCCAACTCCACGCAGGACATCTCCACCGCGGTTAAAGAAGTACCAAAACGCGAGAAGCTGCTTAAACCAAATGGGCCAGTTAAAACATCCTTCTGGATAAATAAGAGCGACTTGAAAAGAGAGGAGAGACCTGGACCTAGAGACAAGTGATGTATTACTTCCAGACTACCGGCCATCTGCACACAGGGAAAGCCCATTCCAACATTTTACACATTTTATTATCATTATTTTTATGGCAAAAAACCATGAGACCCCAGAAAAACGACAACAAAGGAGAGAAGATACAGGCTTAGTTAAAACTCTACTGAGGCGCCTCATCAGGAGGAACACAAATAAAATCAGAACGTCAAAGCCTGAAGGCTTCCTAATTGGCTATATTCACCCCCCCTTCCAGAAAAAACAGCGGGTGACAGAAATGCCAGACATGCTATCCTTACTTCCAGATGTAGAACATCAACAGGAACACGCTGTGATCCACAGGGACCCCGCCTGCCCCCCCCCCCCACCACCACCACCACCACCACCAACCCCAGAGCATTAGGGTGCCGGTTTTTGTCGACTGTCAGCTGGATCAATACAGGGCCCTACGAGGCTACAGCAGATGGCAGTAAAGCAGGAGTGAGCTGAGGTTATCATCAGCCTAAGGTACTCATTGGCATGCAAGCAATACAGGACAGGATTCTGGGAATGCAGTACCTATACTGGCCACTACAGAGTGCAGTGGTTAAGAAACCAAATTCAGAACTACAGTTGGGGACTCAACATTATTGTTATTAATATCATTCTACATCCATCTACTGACTTCTGATCGACGTCAGGGTAATAACTTTACAACATCCTGCCAATAAATTAAAAAACCGAGTTGGGTAGAAATATGGGAGATAACTGGCCCATACATCAATGACACAGCAACACATCCAGAGTGCAGCTACCCCCTTCCCCCATCCTCTGTAGACTTATTAAAAGGTCAGATCGCCCCACAGGGAGCCATATAAGTACCGTACCTGGGGAGTTTTCTCTCTTTGTTCAGCGTGTGGTTCGTCTTTGAAAACCGGTGCCGGTAGGTTTCAATATAAACTACAGCGTGCGTTTCGTTAACTAACACTGCATCATCACCAAGCATTAAACGGGCACGTCATAGGAATCATCCGTAGAAGGTTTCTATTGCACAACTAAAACAAGGCAAGAATAAGACCGTGGACGAAACAGGGGCGTGCGGTCATGTGAAGTTTGGCGGAGGGACCATTGATGCCGTGCGCAGCTGCACGGCGGGGCGGCCCGGCTGCAGACACCGCCCTCGTCTCCCGCAGAAAGACCTAGAAGCTCCACCGCGGAGATGCGGACACCGCCGGGTACACGAGCAAAAGGCCGGGGCCATAAAGCGCTACACGGATACCGATGCAAAATGGAAAGGGAAAGCGGTGGGTTAGGTCGCCATTCTCGGTCAAGAAAACTGACCGACCATTAATTACGCTTATTGTTTATTAGGGACAGGATGCCGGCCGGCGCATCAGATCACGCCTCGTCAGCTGCTGCTCATCCCTGCGATCTGGCTGCTAAAGGGGCCACGCAGTATGGCATTCTTTCTTTAAACAGCCTTTAAAGTCTTCATTTTAATAGCAGACATGCGCCTTCCCGCAGGTGACATAACGGGTCACATCCCCCTTCTGCAATCGAAAAACCACACCAGGCACAAAAAGGCACCGGAGGGCTTCTTCTCCTCCGGTTGGATTACGGAGATGCATCATCCGAACCGGCATCCGATGAATTCACTGGCACACCGGTGACAAGCGGCCCCCTTTGAAAGAAGCAAACCGATACAAGAACGAGGGGGGGGTCTCTTAAGTTCGTATGGAGTCACACATTATACATCACGTTGCAACAGCAGCACTAGCTGTCGGTGCACAAAACTTCTTTGTTCTTTACTCCCAAGATGCACCAATAATACAGCAACAAAATAACTTTTCCCGTACACTCTGCGACACTGTCTGCGAGCATCACGTCTGCGACGTGAAATTGAAACTTAGGATGCCTAAATGGATTTTTCATTTTCCATACAGCACATCACGGATTGCAAAAGCTTATTCGGGAATTTCCACCCCCGGTTACTTTAACGAGAACTAATACACAGACATCCACCCTATGAAGTCATGAACTTAAACCCGCACTGTGTATTGTCTACACACAATGCATGAAACGAGCATCCACTGATCTGCATACATTAGCCACCCGCCCAAAGCACTGACAATGAAACGCTCCTAGGTGACACTACTAACCATTAATACAATATTGAGAAAAGCCCGACATCCAACACGTAATGTCAGTACCGGAGCCCCAGCAGAGGACACCGCACCAAGCCGTCAGAAAAGCCCAAGAAACTGAGGACCGCGGACGGCGTCAGAGCCTTACCGTGCAAGTGGCTTCCCTTGGTCGTGAATGTGCGCGCTCCGCCGCGACAGAGCCTGGGTGAGAATGGCGATGAGGAAGCGGAGCCGCCCGCCCATGCAGCTTCCGGGGCCGGCGGCGCGCACGGCACGGGCTGGGGTCCTGGGAGACCGGCTCGCGGCCGCGCGGATTGCACATGAACGCGCACGGAGGGCACGTCTACTCTGATACGGCTGTGTAGTACTTCAGGACACTACCGCCGGCTTATAAGGACAGCGCATAAAGAACGCCGAAGACATCAGCAGCCTCGCTAAGTAAGACTCCTATATCCATCCAGCGGGCTCATAGGAAGCACACGCCAATAGTAAACAACGAAAAATCCGTCAAACGAGGGCGACATCTAGTGGTTAGATCCCAGGCTACATCTTTAGAATCCGTCGGCATACAATACCTAGACGCGCATCGCAATATGAGAATGTGCAAAACAACTTCTGAAGAGGCAGACAGCTCAAGGAAACTTAAAGCTAGCGCTATCCCCAAAGTTCTCATAATAAAATGCTGGTTAACTAGTACATGTCTGATGCACCACTTAACTCCATCCGAATCACACCAGCAGGTGGCAGCAATCGCAGAGTACCTTCATCAAATCAGGATGCAGCTTCGAACAGCACTAACATCTAAACCTGCACACATCCAAAATTCAGGCTTAGTATCACATTGAAATACGTGGGACAACATTTCGTCTGGAATAAAAATGAAAGGCTTCATGTAAATTCATATACGTTCGACTCAATTCAGACAGACCATTGTCAAGCAATGAATTTCTGAATCAGAACCAGGCAAATGATCAGTCAGACCAATTAATGTTCACTGCAGGTTTATTACATGAATGGGGGGGGGGGGGGGGGCACACGGGCCCCACCCCAAAAAAAATACAGCCTGACAACCAGTATTTCAAAAAATGTAAAAAAAAATGCATGTAAAATGAAATAAAATTATATTGTTACATGAA
>JAODKC010000048.1:3353088-3364326 GCA_026777985.1 Mormyrops attenuatus | reverse complement strand
CCCCACAACAACCCCCCCCCCCCCCCCCCCCCCCCCCCCCCCCCCTCCGGCCCCCCCCGTCGCGGGGGGGGGGGGGGGGGGGGCCCCCCCCCACACGGGCCCCACCCCATAAACTCTACAGCCTGACAACCAGTATTTCAAAAAAGGTACAAAAACTTGCATGTAAAAGGAAATAAAATTAGATTGATACATGAATTTAAAACTCCTGAATCCACCAATTGTAAAACATCCCATGTCAAATTCAGCAAATCCCAGCCAGTCTGAAGGAGGGGGGCGGAGCAGCTGCCTAGCTTGTATCCATCTGCAAAGAAGTGGAAATAATTACAACACCTGGAATGCAAATCAGTCAGTTTTAAAAGGCTGTTGAAAGGTTAATCTGGATTCAAAGATCTACAGAAGTCTGGATAATTACAATCCAACAGATTAAGATCAGTCTACACTAGTGTTTCCCCTACCCACAGGTGTGTACATTTTTGCTCCCTCTCAGCAAGGGAGCAAGTGAGGACCGTCTGCAGGCCCCCCCCCCCCAAGGGCTGGGTTGGGGAAACAGTAGAGTCCACAACTCACACCATTTACCCACCCCCCTCAGGTATTGTACAAACTGAAGCACACCCCCCGGCTCTAACGCACCCTGGCGTTGTAGGCATCTAGCTGGGCGTCCAGCTCCTCAGCAGACAGCTGCTGTTTAGGGTTGCCCCTCCCACCTCGGCCCCGGCCCCTGGTACCGCCTCGGGCGCCGCGTCGCTGTGCTCCAAAGCCACCACCCACTCTACTCCGGTTCAGCCTGAAAACAAGTAAGCACATCTTCAGAATTCCCCCATGTGACAAACCAAACATGCCCAAATGTAAAATGTTCCGGATCGTTGGGAACTAGCGTGAACATAACCCAGCATACCGGGAGCCTTACCCTTGCATTGGCGCACGCCTTTGTGCGTCAATCTGTGATGTGACAAGCTGGATGTTCATTGGGCGACCTGTTAAGACAGAAAATTAAAAAAAAAATAAAATAGACACTAGCTGCTCAGAACCGTTGACAAATGATCAGTCACCACTACGCAAACACACAAAGCAGAGTTCAATGTGATCGACCCACCATCCAGTGGGACACCGTTGTACTGCTTCATGGCCTTCAGGGCATCCGCCCTCCTCTCGAAGTGGACATCGGCTGTGCCCAGGCTGCGGCCCGACCGATCGTAGTGCACCGCCGCCTTCTTTAACGTACCGAACTCTGCAAACAGCTCCTGGAACAGCATTCATACAGCCAGTCAGCAAAGGCCAGGCGATCAGTCAAGAGACTGTACAGAACGGCCAGAGTGTCCCATGCAAACTTACAGCCCACATGGCTCCCTTTAACATGCAGTGATCCTCCACAGAAACACATGCCACTGAAAAGGCCTTTACCTGGATGTCCGCATCAGATACTCCAAAATCGAGGTTGGACACCAGCAGCTTTCCCCCAGTCTCCACGCCACCCCCACCACTGGCGCTGAAACTGCCATCAAACAGGTCGTGTTGCCATTTGTCTGGGAGTTGCTTGGGCTGTGAAGGATCACAAAAGTCACACGCTCACTACTGGTTCATCCAGCCCAGCTACGAAAACCACCAAACAATACATCTGGGCCACAAACACCGTTTAAAAGTAACTGCACCCACACCCTCTACAGTCATACACCTTGAAAGAAGCCTTTCCTCAACTTCTGAGTAATGGATTTGAATCAAACTATACAAACTATTCTAAATTTCAAGCTCTTGCATTCTAGGAGCCCTGAATTCGACACTTTAAAAATAAATTGCGCCAGCGATAGATCAATGGCGCAGTCAGCCCTCGTTATTGTGCCAGTCCCTTTATCCTGCCAGTGCCAATTTAACCCTTTTAGTACCATTTTGTCGCCGAATGGCTCGCCACCACATCAGGCACATAGTTAAACGGCTGCACGATTCCAATCACTTCATTGAACCCGCTGCCCACAACGCGTCGCCTCCAGATCCCCTCTCCGGCGACGCCTCAGCTCAGCCAGTCGATCTCGCTTCTTCGTCTGTCGTCTCGCCCAAAGCGGCCGCACTTGGCCCGGGGGGGGATTCGTTTGGGGCAATGGCAGCCCAGCTGTGCGAGCGTCCATTTTGCAGTAACGCCATTTTGCTCCCGAATCGGCAAAAGCACACGGGGTTCCGTGCGTTTCCTCGATGGTCTTGGCCATATCCTCCGGCTGCCCGCAGACCGCGCCGCTTTCTGGGCCGTAATGCAGCCAGACGCCGGCACAAAAGAGCCATTCATTCAGCGGGGCGGCACGCCGTCCGTCCTCATCTCCGAGGGCAGCCGAAATATTCTTCACGACAATGTTTCGCCGCAAACAAGATATTAAAGTAACAAAATAAAACAAACAAAAAGAGAGACTGCAGAACACATGTATTTGTTTTGAACGGGTGATTCAAAATGGCGCCGCTGGCGCTCCTATCCAGCGTAATCTACTGCGATAGAGGCTGGCTAACGTTACAAAGGGAGGCACAAACATGACATTCTCCGCGTCTAGGCAACAAATAAGGACATCAAATACAGCAACTTTCTTTCATTAAGACTCCAGAGAAACTCCGGTGAGATTAGCTAGCTACACGGCTTCTGCTAGCTAGAAATGAAGGGAAAAAAATGGGACCGAAGACTCAGGCATTTTGAGGCGCCACGATCTCTCCTTTTCTGCCCATTTCCTCGCTTTCCCCTACCCTGCTGTACGGCGTGGGTCTGCCTCTGCCCCGGGTCAGGTTCTGTCGGGTCCGCATAGGGCCTGATGCTCCTCCACGGCTTCCAAAGCCTCCGCCGCTGCTTCCGAACCGGCCGACGCCGCCGCCTCGCCCCCCGCTCGCACCTCCCCTGCCGCGACCCCCTCTCCCGCCGCGCCCGCCAGCGCCTCGTAGCTGCTTGTTCTGCTTGATAATATCATCTAAGGACATATCCATCTTATCAGCCATGGCGATGCTACCTGAACTAAAACTACACACGATCCACACTACTAGCCGTCTACAAAGGATAGCGTCTAAACGCGCGATACTACGAATACGAAAACGGATAATGGCGAAGGCTGTTATATTGATGCGGAGGACGTGACGTCACACCACGAACGACGACTTCCGCTTTTGACGCCCAAACTATAAAAGGAATAGAGCGTTTGTTTTTCTGCTGAAAAGGAGTGTAATATAAAAATCTTTAAGTTGGTTTCCAACATAATATACACCACACTGAAGTAATCATTTTATGACTCTGGTATGTGGCATTTGATTACTATTGCACGCACTCCCTCACATGTGAAAAGTAAATGTGTGTGTGTGTGTGTATATATATATATATATATATATATATATATACACACATATACATACACACACACACACACGCACATACAACACACATACATACACACATGGAATAGAAGAAGATTATGACATAAACGGCAAGGAGTGTAACGGTAAAGGGTTAGTAGCCTGAGGATTATTGGTGCAAATGTAAAGAGGGTTATTGCTGCAGTAATTGCTCCATTGCATGAAAGTGTATAAGTGTTACTTTGGACAAAATCATTCACTAAGCATTTAAAATAAGAATCCACATCTCCTCCAGGGTGCACCTCAGCCGTGTGACTCATACTGCCTAGGGTGAGGCCTAGGCCTTCCCACAGCCCTGGCCAGCGTAATGGTTGGAAGAGAAGAATAAATGCTTGATGCTGATACAGTACCAGGTACCATACTTCTGAGCAACAGTTCAGGGGCGAGTTTCCCAAAGCCTTCTTAACGCTACGTCGTTCGTAAGTTCTGTTTTAAAAGATAGAGCTAACGAACAACGTAGCGTTAAGAAGTCTTTGAGAAACTCACCCCAGTTCCTTTTCTCCTTAGCCCGGGTAAGGCGCTTCTGATGTTCTTTCTGGTTCAGGAGTGCTTGATATTAGGAATGCGACAGTTGTAGCCACTTTCATGAATATGGTAAAAAACAAAACATTCTGCTAAAAAACAAAAATACAAAAACGTCTGTTATTGTGTGTCATCTGTTGTGTCAAATGTTACAACTGTTATGTGTGTGCGCTGCTCCTCTATGCCTTTTAAATTGCCCCTCGGGGACAAATGAAGTTCTTTGAATTGAATTGATGTTTATGCATGGTGGCCCTCGTTGCACTGACAGCAGTCTCAGTCCAGTCCTTGTGAAGCTCTCCCAAGTTCTTGAATTGACTTTTCTTGACAATCCTCTCAAGGCTGTAGTCATCCCTGATGCCTGTGCCTCTTTTCCTACACACCTTTCCTTTCCAATCAACTCTCCATTAATATGCACTCGGCAAACAGCCACCCTTTTCAGCAAAGACCTTCTGTGGCTTACCCTCCTTGTGGAGGGTGTTGATGATCGTCTTTTGGAGAATCGTCAAGTCAGCAGTCTTCCCCAGGATTGTGGTTGCATGTATTGTACTAGACTGAGAGACACGGCATTTATACTGTTTGAATAGTAATTTACTGAAACTCAAAATGAGATATTCTAATATTTTGAGATGCTTTTTTTTTACATTGTGTGAGCCATAATTATCAAAATTAAAATAGAAAAATGCTTGAAATATTGTTTACGTGTAACGAGTTTATATTACATTTTCACTTTCTTAAATGACTGATGGAATATATTGCACTTTTTCATGATATAAAAATTTTTTGAGATGCACCTGTATTATATTATAAGGCTGGACAATGCGCGATATTAATACCAACATCTCATGTTATACACACACGTAATTCTTAAAATCAGGCTTCTTCTTACTTTAAATTCAAGTCAAGTTTCACTAAACCATTTCTTAACCTGTCATAGGAAAAAAAAACTTTTTTGAAAGTTTTGCAATAGTAATTAATTATTCCTTTTCAAGATTATCTAGTATATGTTTAAAAAGCAGTTTCAAGTTTACTTTTGCAGGAGGATTCTGGGTGCCGCGCCCTAGGAGAGGATTGTGGGTGCCGCGCCCTAGGAGAGGATTCTGGGTGCCGCCACCCCATTCGGGGATCAACATTTAGGGAAGATGACTGGGTGGATTAACAGTGTAAATGTGTTTTTGACCCTTAACCCTTATTCTTTACAGGACCTTAAAAACGTTTAATGCTGTAAAGCAGGCAGTGACCTTTCTCCTCCACAATTGTGCTTGTATGCTGTAAACACTCAAAAAAAATCTCTAAGCATATTGTTTCGAATGGAATTTATATTCCAGTGGACATATATATCAAAACATCACTTAAGAAAGCTTTATTTATGGAACACATTCCCAGTTACAACACAATTATGTATTTAATTTTGCATAACCTTCTTCCTTTTCTGTTTATAGAGAATAACGAACAGTGCTAAGTTTGACGTGGAAATTCCCACCTTTGAACATCAGAGGACAGTAAATGCCGCTTCCTTATTCTTCCCCTAAGTCGTTGTAACAGAACAAATCATCTTCTAACCCAATAACAAAATCTTTAGCTTTTGTTGTATACACTGAGAAACCTGTATTCATTCTCCCTCTCCTTGGTCACAGAGGGGACAAAACTCCTCAGCATGTAAACCCAAGACTGCATAGCTTCTTAGCTTCTTCACGACTGTTACTTTCCCCAAGGAATAATTCAGTACTAAAGTCATTACTGGGGTCACATCCATGGTGTCATTCACCATCCCGATAGTCTCAGTCTTCCTTCAATGTTTTTCATTTTCCTCAGGCCAGAGACCAGCCCAGAAGAAGCGGAGACACGCTACTATTGTAATTCAGAACAGATGCCAAGTTTACAGGTCATACTCCCAGGATAAGTACATCCCATGCAAACAAAATTATTTATTTAAAACATCCAAGTGCAGTTAAAAATTAAAGACTGCCAATACAAGGGCCAATCGGAGTATTTTTTCAGGAATAAAACAGCTGAACCTCTTTTACAGAAAACGTCATGGTTTAACCATTTGAGTGTCACCATGCCTCACAGTCCGACACCTGGACCTACATGAAGCAATAGGTTCTCGGTGCACAGGTAGGGTTTCCTGGATAAGATAAAAAAAAAAAAAACGTGCTCGTTTCCAATATTTGATCAGGACCTAAAGTGATATGAATCAGACTTAAGTTTAAAATAAAATTCTTCCTGTTCAGTGTCCAACCCACTGACATTTAGGACACCCAGCCCTCAAGTATGTGGCAAAATGAAAGGTCAGGTCAGCATTTGTGCTTCTGTACAATACAGACTGTGGTGGGAAACCAACCAGTTTCTTGAGAGTCCTTTGGGCATCATGCAGGAGAATTCGTTCTTCAGCCAATCAATGCTTACTCACAGCATTGGTCCCATTTATATATATATTTTTTCCCCCCCAAGAAATTTCTATTCATTTACATCATAATATAAAAATGATGTGGGAAAAGAGAAAATCCCTGAACACGATATTCCAGCCATCTTTCTCTCCCCATACTCCAGTGCAGAGGATATATATTATGGAGTGTAAGCAAAAATCGGTTGATGCAGAAAGAGGGTGATAAGACACCTCCAAGTGGCGGGATTCAAGCCACCCTGAGGGGTGAAGGAACGCAAAATGCCAGTCTGGAGATCTGGGGAGGCTGAGGCTTACTTGGCAACGACTGTCAGGGTGACTGGCTGCCTGACAGGGGGAACCAGTGGAAGAGAGTTCCAATGGAAGATTGGATATAAAAACCAGTTTGACTAAAAGAATCTGATGGAAGACTAAGACTTCTTGGAGTCCAGTGTGTTCCGTTTCTTGATGTCACTCAAGTCAACTGGTGTGAAAGCTGCAGGGCAAGGAAATGAATTAACGCTTCACATGGACAGAAAAATAAAGCTTGTTTTCCAACTGACATGTCAGAACAAATAGAAGCAGGTCGTCTTTGCTTTGTGTGCGTTTACTTGTGTCGGTGTCAAGCACACGGTACTCACAGAGCAGGGAGGTGTTAGGATTCTTCTCCACGTACTCCTGAGGTCCTCGGTCACTGCTCTGTGGAGACTTAATGTCCTTCAGCACACACTGCCACGCTGCAAGAATGAGAGCGAGAAGCACCGCATGGAGCCTGTGAGTCCAAGATCGAAGGACCAACCCCAGCTTGGCGACAGCCAATCCAGTACAGACCCAGTCAGCGACGTGCTGCGACTCACTGTCATGTATGAAGCGCACATTCTCCTCATGAGCCGGCGTGTAAAGCTCTCCTGAGTTAGGTGGAGATCGAGGGCTGGAGGTCCGCTTGTAGCTCAGGACCATTCTAGGGGAGGAAGAGCTAAAACCAACATGGACCATCACTCAGCACTTCATGCAGGCCCTTGTAATTAATCAGATACTAAGCATACCTGGACATGGGCTCACCTGTTCATCTCTAACCCCCTTCAGCTGATTCACGCCCTCTCTGCTCTGATGCTGATGAGAGACCCCACAGCCCCTCTGATAGAGAGACAGCACAGATGCAACTAGGTTTCCTGCCAGACGAAATCTATCAAATCGCTTTTAAAAAGTTCATAACTACTCCACAGGCGCACCGGTATTTCATTCAAACTAGATGTGTAAGATTAAACGTTTTTTAAAAAATTGGGATTAATAAAAATGCTCAGACTGACAAGTAGCGGAGAATGAAAAATACAGATGGCTAGCTAATCTGCAATCTTCAAAGGTACATCTGAGTAAAAGCCGGTGTACCCGTTTTTTGGTGGGCAAAATCCCACTAGGTAGTTAACTAAAGAGAAAAACACCCACTGGGGTCAGCAGAGACAGAAAAACAAAATGCAATGATTTTCGAATCCATTTTCTAAAGTCTACACCATATCGCACAGCAGTTACACGCACCATAGTGCTGAATGCAGATGCATTTTTACATTTCTCGGCTAACGTTACCTTCCAACTCAACAACATTTTTATTATACAAGTCTTTTTACGCCAGACACAGCGATGTCATCTTTATAAGCACGCATATTGTGTCAGACTGAGACATTGGTTAGCCGATTAGCCAAAGCACAGCAACACCGACTAAGGCTTTATAATAAACAGACACATTAGAGTATTTTTTAAAGAACAAAAGACAGACAGAATCACGGACCCTTATGAGTCGCAGATATTTTTACTTACACTCTCTAGACGACTCGATTAATTTTCTTTGTTATCGTTATTTTTCTTGGCTCCCTTTCGGCGCAGGCCTTCACCGGCCGTAGCGTTGCTAATACCAACCGAGAGCTTCCGGGCCAGGGAGCGCGCGGCTTATCTGCGCGAGGACCGCCTCGCGCTGTGTTCCGGAAGTGGTCATAGTGTCAATTAGCCGTGCGCGTTTATGTCACCCGGCTGTCCGTTCGGCCGTTCATTCATTCAAGATTTAAGATGATTTATTTTCCTATTGTACGTCAGTACATAGGAATTCTTATTCTTGTAATATATCATAACAGGAATAGACCAAACAAAACAAAACAAAGGCACTCACACAACATAAAGGCAGACTATCTATCTATCTATCTATCTCCAGTTTAGACAAATGGCATATAAATATATGAACATATAAAACTTTATAAAGTCCGTTTTGATTTTTATTTTTAAGTTTTTGATTTGTGGTCCGAGTGCTTACTGGTTTTATGATATAAATATTATCTTTAACATATAACTACCTAAATTCTAAATCAGTGAACACACACACATAATTATTGTTATAAATTATAATGTGGGTAAATGTGGTGGAATACTTGATTGTGGTAGTGTAGGAATGAACTATTAATGTTTTATTATTTTAGCCATTTTTTAAATTTCATGCAAGTCCCTGTCACCCTCAGGATATAGCCATAAAATGGAAGAAAATATTATTCAAATGATATTTAATGCCTGTTATTTATAATCTACTAATGACCGTGTTGAGTAACAGTATAATGCCCAGGTAGTGAAATTTGATAACCTGCATAAAATATCACACAAATACAAAACATGTTTATAAAACTGTCATAAAAAGAGACTTTATATATGAAAAATTGCACTTAAAAAAAACGTAAGACTTTAAGGAGACTGTGCAAGTTCATCACTTAACATACATTGTTAGCAGGTCAGAATTGCACTCCCGTCATGATTTACAATATCACTGATTTATTGTTACTGTTCTGAACTGTCCTCTCAGTTATTCATTCACTATTTATAGTGAACTGTTCGTACAAGTATTAAAGTGTCCAGCAGTCTGCACAGCAGAACGGAAAACACAATATATTCTCCAAAAGCATGCACACCTATGAGCTCACACTTTCTACCCTTTCATTATACACTGGTCACCTTATACAATGTGACGTTTTGTCCAAATGCATCAAGCCTTCGCAAGCTACTACATTCAAGTACCCGGCAAGGTGGCTGGAACTAACTGGATTGGTTACGCAAGAGATCATCAGAAGTTAAGACATACATGGAGGGTTAACAAGGTAGACAGGATCAAGAAGTCTGTATTACTAGGCATCCAAACAGTGGGGGCCTTCCCAGTCAATGGATTTACAAGTTATTCTACTTCCCAGTAAGTGGATTAAAGAGGAAGAGGATCTCGAAGAGGAAGCTGGGATACATCACTGTCACAGTCCAGTCACTACTGTCCCTTAGGTGGTGTGTGGGTGCGCGTCTGTAGCCGGAGATTAACTTGGTTGAAGTGCCCTTGGCTATTTTAGTTCTCAGAGGCCCCCCTGCTATTAGCTTTGATGGTGCAGTTGTCAACAGGGAAGGGGGTGTTGGGGGTTGGTGATGGTAAAGGCTGTTGTCATGGGGGTGGTGGTTTTGTGGAGGCCACTGGGCTGCAGCCCGGGTAAGCCCATGCCTCATGAGTAGGTCACGCCCAGTCTGAGTAGGCCATGCCCAGTCTGGCTTCAGGCACAGCCCACTGCAAACAGCTCAACCAGCTCCTTGCAGTCGGTGTCGATGAGGTCAGTCGGCTTCTCCCCGCTTTCGTTTATTGCCTCCACACTGGCCCCCAGGGAGAGCAGGTACCTGGAAATGGTGGGGTCACACAGTTCAGCATGTGTCACAGTCATGGTCTACGTGCGGACATGTGCCGGCCTTGATGCTGACGTCATGTGACACCGCACAGCCACTCACCGGGCAATATCAGGGTAGCCGTCGCTGCACGCCATGTGCAGAGGCGTCCAGCCGTCTTCATCCCGCTGGTGCACGTCAGCCCCGTACTTCACCAGCAGCTTCACGCACTCCAGGTTCCCCGTCAGCACGGCCTCGTGAAGCGCTGCCATGCCTGGGGGGGCACACAGCACTCTCAGCCCGGGGGGGGGTCGGCCAGACACATGCTAAGTGCCTCCTCACTTTATGTATTATCTACTGCCATTTTTGGAGCTGTGTTTGGTGGGAGAGACAAATCCCTGCTTTAAATGTGATTGAACAGGGACACGTTCAAGGGAATGACAGGAAGCACAAGGTATTGTGTCAGTTCTCAGTTCACACAAATCCCTGTGTTTCCACCAATAACGGAGCCAGAAATCATAGTGTGAGTTAGCGGCCATGGGCCAGTGCCATGACAATTCACTTGCCGACAAAATCACACTACAGACTCAACTACATATTTGTTACCAGTTTTTATCAGCCAAGCAAGCATCCGGATGCTCAGACGTGTCGCCAAAGTAGCAGGGGGTGGACTTAAGGCTTTGGGGGCTCTAAGCCTGGGTGGGGGACAAATTTGTCTACACTGAAAACTGTAATAAAAAATCCTAATATCTAACATGTTGGGTTAAGGTAAATGATCATATTATTTTATGTACATAAATGTAACTTCTGGAAATTCTGTAGTCATGGGGCCCCAGGCTTTACTGCGCTCTAGGTGGTGCCTACAGCTGCCTTATGACCAGTCTGCCCCTGCATATTAGACCCTCTCAAAGGATACACTGATTCCTTTTGGTCTGAAAAGGGTCAAAAAATGCAACTCTCGAGGGCCAGGTAGCACTCACCCGACAGGTAGATGGTGTCTAGTCGCACCTTTTTAGCCCTGAGGAACCGGCCGATCTGTTCCAAGTCGCCCTGCCGGATGTGATCCTGGAAGACGATGTCATTAGGGAAGCGGACACTGCGAGCCGGCTTGAGTGCCACAGGGGAGGACCTGCACTGCGTGCGGCCGCATTTCGAAGGGGTGTAGTGTGTGGGGGTGTAGTTCGAAGGAGTGTAGCGTGTAGATGTGTTCTGCTTGGGGGTATAATGTGCTGTTGGGGTGTAGTGTGTGGGGGTGTAATGTGTGGGGGTGTAGTGTGTGGGGGTGTACAGCG
>JAODKC010000048.1:3332857-3353078 GCA_026777985.1 Mormyrops attenuatus | reverse complement strand
GCCGGCGGGGCCCGCCCCGCCCCCCGCGCCTGGGGGGCCCCCCCCCCCCCGGGGCCCCCCCCCCCCCGGCCCCCCCGCGCCGCGCCCAAGAGCGGGGGGGGGTACAGCGTAGCTGAATAGCTGCTCTTCGTGTATTGCACGGGCGAGTAGTGGCTGTAGCGTGGCAACTGGGATGTGGGGTACTGGAGAATGTCCTTCATGTTCCACGGTGACGTTTCCTCTGTGTTTAGTTCAGAATGAGGAACAGGAACAGGAAACGAAAATCCAGACTGTCTGTAGAATCCTACTGCAGATCCCAAAGGTCTTTTGTCTTTGCCAGTTCCAGATTTTTCTTGGTTTTACGCTGCCTTCTGTGCAGGTCGAAAGCAGACAGAGTTCTATGTGAGTTGCCACATCTCCCGCACTGTTTTGCCCACTTCAGTGGTGAATTTAAGCCTCTGCTGGCAGTGAAATCCGCTTTCTGGTGACCTGGGGCACAGTGCCTCTCTATATACCCTTCCATGGGCTATTCTGGGTGCCGTCACTGGATGCCTTTGGTGGCAAAACGAGTGGCTGTTGAAGTGCCCCTCCTTACAGCATATGGCCCCTCCCATCCAGCTGTAAGCCCATAATAGCTAGCGACCGCCATAGTCCTGTCCTCTGAGTTCAATATGGCCTAGTGAGGCTTTACTGGTCGTTCTCCTGTTCCCATTTTTGATGCCCCACATTTAAGTGCTGGTATGGCCTCCCTGTAAACAAAAACGACCGGTGTGAATGTAAGATACGCTGTTCTGGTATTGCAACATTTGTGCGTGGGGGAGGGATCCTGTCATGTTTGGTTATGCTGGCGATGACATGCGGGGGTAGGAGAGCTGACTGAGTGACATCATAGGGCATGCTGAATGTGTGGTAGTGAGACCATGGCAGGATTCGCTTGCACATTCAGCCAGTTCGGTTTTTACTTTATCTGCAATTAGATTTCCATTCTTCTCATTAACTATCTCTAATGATGAAGAGAAACAGATTATTATGTTTTAACAATACATTAAAACCACTCCACGCAGTATTTACAAGTTAAAATGTGTCAGTTTACGTTTAACAAACAACTATATCATGTAACGTTAGTGAAGAAATTTCAGAATTCAGCTTCATGCTGTACAAAACGTTGGTAGAAAACAAACATAAGTCGCAAGCTTTTTGAAGATATCTGTAACAAGAATTTACTAATTTAATAAGATACTTACCTGGTATTATTATGCAAAAGCTAGCTTCCTGAATGTCCGCTGTAATATATCCAGGTGTATCACTCGGTAAAATTCTAAATTACAATGGAAAAAGATAAAAGAAAGTTTTGTGTATGTGCCAATGCACCACAAACGAAACACATGGATCCCACATAGTTACTTTTCAAACCACTGTCATTTTTCCATCCATTTTCTGTACCTTCTTGTCCTATTCAGGGTCGGGGGGGGGGGGGGAGGGGTCCACAGCCAATCCTGGAGACTATGGGCAAAAGGCGGAGAACAACCCAGGATGGGGGGCCAACCCATCGCTGGGCACACTCACACAATTTGGTAACTGCAGTTAACCTCAGCATGTTTTTGGACTGTGGGGGAGGGAACCAGAGTACCTGGAGGAAAGCCCACGACGACCCCCATGTCGACACGGGGTGAACATGCAAACTCCGCCACAACAGAGACTCAAACCCTGTTCCCAGAGATGTGAGGGAACACTCCCCATCATTTTTATCCAGCAAAAATAAACATTCACAACAACAGTATCAACCACACTAGACAAGTTACAGCAAACTAAGGAGGCTGGAAATGATACTTTGCTTAATGAAAATACTCCCGTATAATTAAACACAATTACAGAAAGCTAAGAAAATAACTTCTTTAAATTCTTAAAGTTTATAACATTTGAAACATACTAATCCTGATTCACAAATATGTAATATTTGGATTTTCACTAGTGCAAGCCTGAACTGTTAGTAACCTATCATTTTTGGTTTTACCAACCTTTTTCTTTGAACGGAACCCAAATCCTGCGCAAAATGTTATCAACCCTCCGTTTCCTGCCTCTTCACTTCTGGTCTCCAAAGAGTGATGGAGTTGTTTGATTATTTGCTATATCTTATTGAACTGTAGCTTCTTCTTTGTTGTAAACACCATCACCACCTCTACGCGTAGCTCAGTAACATATGAGGTATGTCCTTACATCATGAGCAGCACTGCAGGCCTATGTTCTGAAGCCTGTGCTCTTCCCTTGGCTGAGTGCAGCCAGAGCCACACAAGGGCATCCTGTCTTGTACCAGCCCTAGTGTATGGCAGCGATGGACAGAATGACGCTTCATGAACCATTTGCTATATTTTTAACCCCACTAGATGGTGCTCTTGGGTTACTCTGGGGCATACTTTGTGCCCTTTTTGGGGTCAAAAAGACTGCAAATGGTTCATGAAGCATTGAGTATGGTGTGCTGGACTCCACACAATGCTGGCCATAGCGCAATCTTCCCTCTTCCCCCACCTTACCTGCTAAACCAACCGAGCACAGACCAGCATAGCGGGTTACCAGCATGACCACCGTAGCGCATGCTGGTTATACCAGCATATTTTGTGATTTGGTACCAGCATCATTAATGAGACATGGTTGGTGGACCTGCTTCATGTGCAGGTAGACCAGTACAACTACGATGGTCAACCAGCTATACCAGCACCAAACCAGCTCTAACCAGCACCAATCCTGCACTGACCAGCATAGACCAGCATGGAAATCAAGCTGGTGTATGCTGTTTTTTCAGCAGGGTTGTTCTGGATGAGTACTTAGAAGATGGGTGAATAAATTCAGTTCAATTAAATTCAATTTATATAGTGCATATATATATACAATTTATATTGTCTCATAGCACTTTACATTATCCCTGGCCGAAGCCCCCAGTAAGGAAGCCGGAGGTGACAGTGGCCAGGAAAAACTCCCTAGAAGGAAGAAACCTTGGGAGGAACCAAAGAATACATCACAATAATGGTTTAGGAGATTTCCATCTTGTAGGTCTGTACGTGGAGGTGGAGTTGAACCAAGCATCACATTTGCATCCAGGCTAGCGAATCACAAGCCTGGGTATAGTAGCCATAATAGCGCTTGTATCGTAAGCTGTTCCGGGCCACACTGAGGGCATGTCTTCCTCCAGGAGCTGCCGAATAAGCGCTGAACTGGAACAGCAAACTTAGCAGTACTTCAGGATCAACACGCTTAGCCCTACTCCTCCCCCGGTAGCAAGCTGATCCCAGCCAATGTCGTGAAGGGATATGTCGCTCCCATAGCTTCTTATAAGGCAGTGTCCAAGGCGTAGAGACCTGTGGGATGTGTCCAATTGCTGCACACAGAGGCCTCAGTCGAGACTCTATACATAGACACACATGCAATCATGTGCACACCATGGCCGCATGTTCTGGAAGGGTCAGGACACCGAGGGATGACCCACAGTGAAACAAATGTCACGTTTTCGATGTCTTCTTATTTGTGCTAAGGAACCGTCTGTTGGTTTAGTTGGTTTGTTTATTTTGCAGTGGTACTAAAACCAGAGGTGGACGTTTCAGGTCCAAGCCAGGATTTTGTTTCAACCAACCAGTTGAGTACTCTGTGCCTGTGACTCTTTATGCTCAACTGGTTGGTTGAAACAAAATCCTGGCTTGGATTTTTACTTTCTGGACCTGAAATGTCCACCTCTGACTAAAACTGAATAGGTTTGCTTAGGGACAGGAGTCCAGCTAAGAGCTGCATTTCCTCGAAGGATGACCTGCAGGGTGACACTGCA
The DNA here is from genome assembly GCA_026777985.1 of Mormyrops attenuatus. Classification (NCBI taxonomy): domain Eukaryota; kingdom Metazoa; phylum Chordata; class Actinopteri; order Osteoglossiformes; family Mormyridae; genus Mormyrops; species Mormyrops attenuatus. Next base: position 3,349,285 of record JAODKC010000048.1, on the reverse strand, counting down.
GACAGGAAGTGGGGACGGCACTGCTGTCTCCCCGCGGAATCATATATTTCAAAAGCTTTAACATTGTCTCTCACGAGAGTCACTAATGCAGACTTAGACAGGCCACAGTTTATCACCTGCACCCTCTTTGCTGATGTTTTTCCCATGGCGACTACAGTATGCGTGTTGTGTTACAGAAAACAGACCATCGACCTACACAGAGGATCAGTTCACAGCATAATTTGGCACCAAGCTAATACATTTAATTGCAAAAAGTGCTAATGATATTCAATAACATACCCTAACAGCTTAAATAGAAATAAATAACAAACATATCACTTTATGATTATAATATTTGTTATCATTTAATGTTTGTTATTAAAGCCGTTTAGATATGTTAGGATGTCGCTTATGAATATTCTATAAATGCATTAAGAAGGTGCACTGAATATTCTATGATTGCATAACGAATGCATTTTGAGGGTCCAGTTAATGTAAAGTGCTACCCAGGACACTATATTTATATAAAGACAATATATAAAGCAGCTTTGCCCTGTAAATGCTCTGGCCATTTCAACACTCTGCTCCTGATCATTGTGGGAATTTACAGTCTCTCCAATGGAACACCTTTCATTTCCATGTAGGAATCAAGGCAGTCCCAGAATAGCGCTCTGCCGGCACAGGGCCTGCCTCTCCAGTCCCGACGGAATCACGTGCGGTCGTCTCAAACTAAATTGGGTAACCCAGCCTGCAAAATGAGACCGTCGGCCACCTGACCCAGCGTGCACGGCATAGCCTGCATGGTTTCGGGGCTGTTAGGCTCCCAAGCACTGAGAAACCCCGAACTTTGAGGGAAACATCAGTCTAATCAATGTGTTTTTCCGTTTTTGTAGGATCGTGGACAAGGGCTTGGAAGTCTCTCCGGGATCACAGCGTTTGATGGGGGGTAGCTGGTGGCTAAGTGGTTATGTGGCTGGACTCCTGGCTGCGAAAATACCATGGTCAAAGTTCAAAGGGGGACTAGTTTGATAACTTTGAGCTCACACAGATATCTCCTTAGTAGAAATGCAGATTGAGGGTGTGACCTTCTGCACCAGAGCTGAGTGGCCTGAACGTGAACTGTCTAGGTTCCCTGAGGAATGGGTTGTGAAACACTGCAGTACGGGGTCACAAGGAGCCTGAAGGATGCCCCAAAAAGCACAGGGCACAAGTTAGGGAACATTCTGCAAAGCATGCTGGCCCGGTACATTGTAATAAATGAGGGTATAATAATCATCTGTAATGGAAGGTATGGGGTTAGTTATGTTTGCTGATTATATAATCACTGTATAGTGTGGACTGCGCTTCCTGAGAGAGGATCCAGCCTCACTGTGCACTGGACAAGATGGCTGAGGCAGGTGGATGGATGGATCGATGGGAAAATACTGCCTGTGAGCTGCATTAAGCCGTATTAATACGCTTTCAGCTTATTTACAGGCAGAAAAAAGGAAGTTGCAGGTCAATTTGTATAAAAATGGTTTATCAAATCAAGGTAGTAATAACACACATTCCTGTTGACCTGGAAGGTAATTATCCCTGCCCAAAATACCAGTATCCTGACCTCCAGAAATTTGTGAGACCTGTGAACAACAATCCTGTAGGTGGCCAGCCTTAGTGAATCTCTGAGAGACCTTTTTTACAGATCTGACCTCTCTGTTATATAAGACAAAACTCCATGGTAGTTCCCTCAAGTCTAATACCCGTACGTGTTTTTGAAAACCAAAAAGGTTCTATTAAAGGGTTCTGCGATTCAGTTCTGAAAATGCAGAACCCATGGGGCAGATACCCTGTAAGGATCCCATTCCTTCCCCTGGTCCCAGCAGGATCACAGACAGGATTATCCTGGGCATATTCTGGGCTTTTACCTTTAACTGGCTGCTCCCTGCTGGTTCTATGCTAGGCTTGAGAATGCAGACCTGACTTTAGCTACACACACCGCCCACAAGGGTCAGGGCAATGTTACCGGGGGCAACGAAGCAGCCCAGAGTGGCAGCTGTGCGGCAGAAAAAGCCTGTGTGCTCAAGCTGTTTATGTGTACATCTGTGTAAGCTGGGATAGGGTTACATGATAGGGTCCGGGGCCCCATGACCCTGACCAGGGTCAGCGGTTAGCAGATGGGGGATGGATGGATGGATGGATGAACACACAGATGGATGGACAGACGGATGGATGGATGAACACACAGATGGATGGACAGACGGATGGATGGACGCACACTTGGACGGACAGATGGACAGACAGACGAATGGATGGGTTCCGTGCTGGTACTGGCTGTATTTCAGGGAACCTTGTAGGGGTCAGTAGGGAGGGCTCCTTCCCATATTTAATTTTGTATATATTTTGTTTTTCACTTTTTTAATATCTGTGCTTTACATTTAGCAATATATAATTCAACTACATTAAATGTTAATGAAAATTTTTAATGCAATTTCTCATCATTACACATAATTCACAAGTTTTCCGTCTGTTAAATATTTTGACCACTGCACATAAATCTACACAGATGAAAACCCAAGGTATCAACCACTGGTAACCTTTGGATTTGGAATTAGACTCCAGGTCATGAAAGTGATCAGGCCTTGGCTTTGGTCCCAGTCACTGCAATGACAGTAAGGTTATGTCATAACATCCTGAGGTGACATCGAGCGCTGTGCCTTCGCATTCTCTGCCTTGGTGGGAACAGCGTGTACGGACATTTATCACACGCCGCCCAGCTTTCTGAAAAGAACGTCGGAATAGTGAATCAGGACAGGGGGTGAGCCCTGGCGTCTTGTGGTTCTCCATGTCAGCCACAAAAGGGCAACCACGCTGATTTATGATGGTAAAAGCAGGAAGTCCTGAAATATTTTGCGAATTCACTGGCGAATTCACTGGGGAGCTGGAAAGGGGGGAGGGGGTTGAACAAAAAAATTTGAAACATCATTGGATTGGTCAGTGTTGGGGGCCTGATATGATATGATAAGACCGTGACAGTGAGGGATGATGGAGGGCTGTAGCTTGCTTACAGTGGATACAGACAGTGTACACACCGCTGTTAAAATGCCAGGGTCTTTTGTTGTAAAAAAAAACGAGGCCAGAAAAATCATTTCACTTTACCCACCTTTAATGTGACCTATAACTGGTACAATTCAACTAAAAAACTAATGTGTTAGGGGGAAAAATAAAAAAATAAATAAAAATGCTCAATAAGCTGGTTGCATAAGTGTGCACACCCTTAAACTAATACTTTGTTGAAGAACCTTTTTATTTAATTACAGCATTCAGTCTTTTTGGGTAGGAGTCTGTCAGCATGCCGCATCTTGCCTGGGCAGTATTTGCCCACTCTTCCTTGCAAAATGGCTCCAAATCTGTCAGATTGCGAGGGCGTTTCCTGTGCACTGCCCTCTTCAGGTCACCCGCAGATTTTCAGTTGGATTTAGGCCTGGGCTTTGGCTGGGCCATTCCAAAGCTTTACATCACAAAAACCTAGCATTGTATCAGGCCTGTGCACACTGTTTATATCCACAGAATATGAACACTTTGACAGGGTCTCCGGTGATGACATAGATTTGGTTTCATCATCAGTAGGGACCAAATCTGCCCCGGACCCCTCCAAACACACACTGTACTCCCACAGTATTGGGGGGGGGATATGTCCCAATCATCCATACCCAAATCTATGCCCTTGGTCTCCAGATTGACTCTAATCTATTCTCAGTATTTCCTAATCGACCAAATTGAGCCCAATTCCCTGAACAGAAACATCACATAAGGATCTTGTTCAGAGAAGGAATCTGCCCTGTTTCTTACTAGCTGACTCCTGAACAAACAAGCGATGAAGGGTTAGTATGATATTATGGCGACGTCACTGCAGTGACCGGCTGCTATTAAACCAGTGTTACAAAAAATACCAAAGGCTACAGACAATCACTGCTGTCACAGTAAATACTGACAAGGTCATGGCTTCAGGGCACAAGGCAGGGAACAACCCAGGATGGGGGGCCAACCCATCGCAGGGCACACATTCACGTATAATCACCCAGCCATATCGAGGGACAAACTGCCCTATGAGACACTTTGAAAAAAGTTTATTTGGGACTTGTGATTACTGGCAACCCTACTATTTTTATTACTTTTTAAATGCAGTCTATTTTATTTGAATCGTAATTAGTCTGAAGCAAAGCCATGTGTCTTTTTAATTGAGTAAGAGGAAGTTTAACGTTTCCTCTCATCTTGTGTAATGATAAATTGACAGCTACATGTTGGAACAGGCAGTTACCCGACGTTCCCAGAGTGCATTGCACACGGCTCAGAATGCCAATTTTAGCAGCCCGGCTACTGGTACAGCTGGAGTCTCAGGGTCAGATCAGATTAGGGAATGAAGTGAGGAAGGGAATGGGACTAAACTAGTAACCCTCCTGACAGAAACAGCACTTTCTGAAATCGAGCAGCAAGAAATAAAAAGCTTACAGCGGCTGCACTATAGGGATCCTACAGAGTGTCCTTTAGCAGGCTGGACAAAGGAAGCACATTCTTATACTGTGGGATCTACAGTGCTTAATATCTACAGCACTGTTTCCCAATCCGCTCCTCGGGGACCCACAGCCAGTCCCTGTTTTTGCTCCCTCCCAGCTTCCAGCCAGACACATTTAGCAAAAACGTGGACTGCTGTGGGTCCCTGAGGACTGGATTGGGAAACACTGATCTACATAATGGTCTGTAATACTAGAGGGTTCAAGAGCAACAGAGGCCACAAGGCTGGGGTACCTCCCAGGCGGGATTCCAGTCCATCGCAGGGCACATTAAGCTATATGTATATGGAAATTGTGGCTGCTGGTAACCATGGTTTCTCATTGTTGCCCTTTATAAAGTCCAGAGGGGCACAACTGGCAACTGATGATTGGCTCATTCAGGCAGGATGACCAGCCTGAATGGACTGCTGCCCCCTACCTGTAGGTGAGGATACTGCAGGATGAATCCCTTTTTGTGTTATGTCCTCTGGTTCCCTTGACAAAGGGGCTATTTGTCTCCAACCTTATTATTTTCAGTATTTACCTGAAAATTTACTTATAGATTAGTAATTCAGGAATAAACGGCAGTCTTGAAACAGACTCAAAAGCAAAGGAAAAGGAGCTCTTTGGTCTGGAGGACCTGAATGTTTGCTGTGGGGTTACAGTGACAAGTTCAACGTCAGTCATCTCCATCTGGAGGCTTCTGATCAGCACATCAAAGGTTCGGATCTCCCCTGACCACCAGCGTTCCTCAACCCATTTGTCGTTGGAAACACCCTTTATCCATAATTAATGAAATGTAGAAAAGAGATTTCACAAAAAATACTCCTGAAATGCATAAATTTTTTACAAACCGATGAAAAGTCTCTACATTCATGTGAAATAATAATCTACAGACAATGGGCTCTATTTTGACAATCTAACGTAAAGCGCAAAGCGGAACTAACAGTTTTTGGCACGTACAAATCCACCGTGCTCCTTACTATATTGTGTACTTCCGGGTGGTTATTCTGCAGTATCCCCCCCTTACAGGTAGGGGACAGCAGTCCTTTCAGGGTGGTACAATGTACTTCTATCTAATATTGCCACAGAACTTATCAGTGGTATAATGTTACATTGTTTTTTATTCTGTGCAATCGAAAGATCGATGTGCTAGCCAGATTTAAAAATGACTTATAAACATGTAAATAAAATATGTAGAAAAATCATAAACTGACTGCCGGTCAGGTAAAATCAACTGATTACCATTAATCGTATTCATAGGATACTCCACAGTCAGGGGTACAGTCAGGGGTACCTTAAGTTATTTTTCTTACTTTAGTTGTTAAGGTCTTTAATGCAACATTAAGGGAACTTTAAGAGATTCTGTAAGCATAAGACCAAGAAATGGACAAAAGCTTATATACTTAAGTGAACATTTTACGGAGACCATAAAGAGAAGTCTTAAGGGTGTTCTGTGCAAAACCTTAACTTGCACTTTAAGGAAAATCTTAAGTTTAGCTGTTTTGCGCAACCGGCCCCTGGTTGTTGCAGGAAATCCATTGTGTGGTGATGTTTGTATGCATTACTTCAAGAAATGCCCTTACTGCTTTGCAAATGTGAAGGATGTGCCAGTGCATCTGAGAAAACTGTAAGAGGTTCCAGCCTATTGCAGAAATAGACAGAAGTTTCAATGTGACATGTCTGAGGAGATACTGACACATATCTCACAAGTGTCAATACATCGCAGTTGAGGAGATAGCAAACAGGTTCCTGACTCTTATGGTGGAGAAGGTATCTGCTTTGGGTTCCCTCTGTCATGGTTTAGCTGGGCATACAGAACAGAGCCCTGTAAGAGAAACACAAACAGATCCTGTAATTCAGACCACACCCTCCCCATCAGAGGGTTTCCCATCTGCGGAAGCACAATCACAAAATGTTATGGCTAATCAGCCTAATTAGGAGATGAGTAACAAAGCCAGTACAGACCTCTGGGATAACCTCCACCCTTCCTTTGCAGCGCTAGATTGAACTATATCCACAAAATCTACCGAACGGTCTACAGCTGTGACAAAGTTTCTCTGCATGTTGTAGACGTTGCTAGTAGAGGACACAGTCACCAGGAGGATCTTCATCATGTAAGATTTCCTGCCCTCCTAAGTCCTACAATAAGGAAATCAGTCATTCCCTTCACTTACAGCATCAACAGCACCTGTAAAAACAACAAAAATTAGGTTCAGGAAGGGAACATTACCTCCGGTTCATCACCGTGACCGGTGACAACCCACTTCCTCCCTGGTGAACACGAAAGATTCACTCCAGGACGCGAACAAACGGCCCCGTGTAACAGTGTGCCTCACTTGCATTGACACATTTCATGAAACATGCTTAACATTCTCACAACTATAAGAGCATTTCTCAAAAAAAACATGCATATAGCAGGACAGTAAGCTTAAGCTACGAAAGGGTGTAACTCACCCAAAACAATTAACTCATGACTCATAAAGCAAATTATTCCACCAAAGAATTAGCCAACGCCTCCAAGGCCAGCAAAATGAAAGTGCGATCAGCATCGTTTTGACCGAGACGGTCAAAATGCTTATATACGCTGTCGGTATCTTTTGTATAATATGCTTCTAGCTCCAAAATTCTGAATGATAGGCGGCTCCCACTTTCTCATTGTCACTGGCTGATCATTTTTCATTAGCAAATTGATACATATTCAGGTAAAAGACACTAGTTTCAACATTGCAAGGCTCTGCATTACACTATGTAAAGTTCAATGGCAACGCTTGAAAACACTCGCATGTGCATGTAACTTCTTCAGATCTCAAGATTTTCAAGATTGTTTTCTGTGCAAGTTGTGTTTGCATTTCAAGGTGGCATCTTTGAAAAACACATGCCTCAGTCTGATTGGCTTTTTTCTGTCATTATCACATAATAGAGATTCTTGGTCTGTTTTTTGCTGACTTAAGTTTTTTATACACTGGCGTATGTAATGTCCGGCCCTTTGCCCAGCAGAGATGCACAATAATAACAGGCACAATACACACGCAGAACTGCCGGAATGACGTAATTGGAAAAAGCCAGTGGAGTGAGAGCAGCTCCTTAGGGATTAAGCAGGCCATTGGCCTTACCTTCACTGCAATTGTCTGAGACTGTAGGCGTTCCCTTAGCATGCCCCAGCGCTGACTTTTCAGTGCAGTTATCGGGGTTCTGGTCATCTGGAACATAAGTCAACCTTCATTTCAGAATTGCGCTTTGAAACTCAGCGCCAATACTCCCACCAGACAGATTGAAGATGGATGGATGGATGGATGGAGACAGACAGACAGATAGACCCTTTATTGATCCTGAGGGAATCCCAGTGAGCCTGGACCCAATCCCAGAATGCACCTTGCATAAGGCAGAACACACACACACACACACACACACACACACAGAGAGCAGGCGGCGGGAGTCAGACTCCCAGCAGGCCTGAGCCAACAGTGCTGCCTAATATTCACTACAATACAGACTGACCCCGACTTACAACGTGGTTCCGTTCAGACAGACAGGTCCTACGTCAAAATGGACATATGTCAGAACAGGATAATCACACTGACTTTTAGGTGTGAGAATGAGACTGGGAGATACGTGTGAGGCTGGGAGATACGCGTGTGAGGCTGGGAGATACGCGTGTGAGGCTGGGAGATATGTGTGAGGCTGGGAGATACGTGTGTGAGGCTGGGAGATACGCGTGTGAGGCTGGGAGATATGTGTGAGGCTGGGAGATACCTGTGAGGCTGTGATGGTCACACTGCCATTCAGTACAGTACTTTCCCGAGGCAACCATTGTAGGCACATATTTCGCCCTCAATTTATTTGTAAATACAAATATTTATTTACGTAAATGTGAGGTGCCATACGCGACATAGGTTTTAAGTTGGTGACATTCTGTATTACATTATAATAACCAGTGTTGGGTATTTCAGGTCCTGATGCTACAAATCCAGACCAAGATTTTAGTTTCTACTAACTAGTATAAGTACTAACTAGAGCATGAAGAGCCACAGTCACAGAGAACTCAGTTGGTTGGTAGAAGCAAAATGTTGGGCTGGATTTGTCGCTTCAGGGCCTGAAATACTGATAATAATATTTGAACTTCAGCACCTTATTAACACAGTTAAGTGAATACAGAAACTGAACAAACAACCTTCCCGTGCTGATTTCAGGTCCTTAAGCAAGACGTCGTCTGAGCTCTCTGTTCTCCCAGGAGTGTAAGAGACTCTGGAGCCGGATGACTGGCAGGCAGACCGTTCCACATCGTCACTCACGACTGTATGGGAGGCTGACAGAAGGGAAGGTCATGCAGGCATGTGGGATGTTCCATTTTATGCACACAACCATCATCCACCATCAAGAGATGACGAGGAAGAAGAGCCAAGGGTTACCTTTGTTATATCCTGTGCAGGCAGGTGCTACAGCGGTGTCTGATTTAGACTTGAATGCCTTGCTGTGAAACAGGAAGTGACATCATACTTTACATGCTTGCTACAATGCCAAAATTTCATTATTACATTTCTTTGTGTTTAGCAGAAACGTTTTTGTCCAAAGCGACATTCAAGTGAGGCAAATAGCACATTACAAACATGCATGCTGTCAAGGAGTTGAGTAGGAATAAGTACAGCTAGGCTGAGCTTCCAGTGAAAATCCAGGTACATGTGTGAGTAATATAGGAGCAGGAGCTACACAACCCAGCAAAACAAGAATTATTATGTCTTATTAGTTTGAATGGATGCTGCATGAACTTCCCGTTAGTCAGGATTGTCAACTTTGGTCAGCTGGCAGGAGTGAGATTTTCAGTTCGAGACAAGTCTGCACACGCATTTACATGTATGTAGCACTTTTATTACCTTGTAAATAGTCTGTAGGGTTTGCAACCTGCCCCAACGCTTTTGATGCAGCTAATTATAGGTTTATAATGGAATAATATAGATTTGAAGTAAGATTTCTTGCAGGTGTGTGAGAGTCGACGCGCGAGTGTCACCCCAGATGTGGGAGAGCTGGTAACCCTGATTAGTGCAACTGGATGGTATTTTCTGCTACAAATTAAAAACGAGAGGGCAAATTGATGCTCAGCTTACAGAAAGAGCTCAGTTTCTTTCTCCTTTCTCTTGCCTGCAGTGAAGATGGGAAGAGAGAAAGGCATGGAGTCAGGGGGAGATGTGGAACTTACTTGAAGAATCTCCAACAAAACAGTCATTTATTATGCAGTGTAACAGTGTAACTGTACAGTGGCTACTGACCTACAGCTCGTATAATAAATGCTGGCTTTTAGCTCCCTTTGTGAGAATCTCTCACCAAAACATCCCAACTCTGAAAACACGATTTCAGGGAAGCAGGGGTGTATAGAGGGGTGGGGCCACAGGGACGCTAGGCCCAGCTGAAAGCTGATTGGCTCCCAGAGTACCCCCTCCTCTGTCACTCACCAATACAAATCGTATCATTGGTTAATGATAATGTTAGTCCCTCTGCATGAATTATGGCCCCTCTGAAGCCCCCCCCCCACCTTTAAAAAACCCGCCAGTGAACAGTCCTTCATGCAGAAGCTGCCTCAGTGGCTTCCTGCTCAGTATCCTGGTGTCTGAGGTTTGACTCTGACGTCTCCCATAATGCATTACCCACTTACAGTGTCTCTCTTCAAATCTTCATCCCAGAACAGTGGGACCCATCTCGTTCATTTCCTTATGGTATGAAGGGACCACATATGTCTCTACCTTTTTTATCAATGCAGTAGATCGAGGAAACCGTGATGATGCTGAGCAGTAGGACTATGGTGGAGCCAGTCACGGCCATCTTCCACGGGGCATTTGTCACTGTAAAGCAAAGTCATTCATTTCAATCAAAACTGATTAACAAACAGCAGGGGAAAGATTACTGCCTGTGGAAATGGTCTGATACATACATGAAGTCTACTATTCTGTTGTCAAGCCTTCAGTGCTAAACCCTACTAAGAACAATTTGGTAGTTAGCAATCTTAAAATGTGGAACATATCTGCTGCGTGTGTGAACGCTTGGTGCATCTCTCGGGCTTGGAGTCCTGGTGGAATTGTGCCATCCAGCTGACAGCAACCCGAAGAAACACGGAAAATGGAGAAGCAGCAGGAACCCAGGGCACACACAGCTGACGCAGGATCTGTGTGGTCTCTGATCATCTATCGCACATCGATCATTTAGGTCTGGTAAAGCATCCGGAAAATTTTGGACCTTCTGAAACATGCACTGCAAATTTCGTGAGCACATTTCATATGTTTGCGTGGGTCTGTGTCTGTGCAGTTGGATGAACGTTTAGCGAAATCATGTGTGTGTCTGTAGATGACTGGCCATGTGTCTTACCTGTCACTGTGATTTCCCCGCCCCGCCGGCTCTCCATGTCGTTATTCTGAACCTGGCAGTAATACCTCCCCCCCTGCTTGTGCTGTATTTTACTCATAGTGTAGCTGTGCTTCCTCTCATCCGTGGTGCTGCTATTGATGATCTTCCCGTTATGGTACCACTCAAAGCTGACAGGAGGGGAGCCATCTTTGACAGTGCAGAAGAGGATTAGCTCTTTCCCTTCAACCACGTTTCCGGTGCTGGGCATGGCCGTAAGCTGTGGATCCGATACTGGCTCTGTGGGGAGGGTGGGGCTTTTTAACTTACGCTGACTTAAACAGACTGTGCTAATCTAGGTTAGCTCTCCACTGTGCGCTATGACCACTGCTGTTACATTAGACTGTTACTTAGCAGACTGTGCTAATCTAGGTTAGCTCTCCACTCTGCACTGTGAGCACTGCTGTTACATTAGACTGTTACTTAGCAGGCTGTGCTAATCTAGGTTAGCTTTCCACTGTGCGCTATGAGCACTGCTGTTACATTAAACTGTTACTTAGCAGGCTGTGCTAATCTAGGTTAGCTCTCCACTCTGCACTATGAGCACTGCTGTTACATTAGACTGTTACTTAGCAGGCTGTGCTAATCTAGGTTAGAGCTCCACTCTGCGCTATGAGCACTGCTGTTACATTAGACTACTGCTTAGCAGCCTGTGCCATCACATGCTAACCCCTTGAACCCCCAACATCTGCACAGGCATGTCAGTTTACCTATGACTGTGGTGTTGAGTGCAAGGCTATGCCTCTTTGACTTGTCCCCAAGGTTCTGGGCGAGGCATTTCAAATCACGGATCTCTTCCCTTGACTTGATGGTCGTGCTGGTAATGTTGAAGATAGCTCGATCCTGAGGTGAGCGCACAATGAAGCTATTGACCGTGTCCCCCTTAAACAGCAAAGTGTAGGTGATGGGCAGGCTGCCTCGCAGACTCCGGCATACAATGGAAATTGGCTTCCCCAGGACCACATTCCCCCAGGCCTCGATCAGGGGCTCGGACACCAGGACTAGAGGGTGTGAACAGATACAATGAGTGATCATCAGAAAACAAGAATTAAGGGGAACATGAAAAGAGTTTGTGAAAATTGGTAAAATTACCTTTAATTTTCAAGGCAAACGCTAAGCTCTGTTTTTGGATGGATTTAGCCTCGGCCTGACAGGAGTAATTCCCATCGTGATGCACGTCTGCAGTTATTCTGTAATCTCCAGATGGAAGATCAGCCACTTTGACGTTATCCTTGTAGAGGCGATATTTCACATCATTGGCTTTGATTCTTTGGGAGTCTATGTGGGCAGACTTGCAGGAAAACGTCAGCATCTCTCCTTCAAAGACATCTGCTGGTTGCACAGTCAACACTGGCATCGAGAACAACTCTGTAGGCGACAAACATCCAGTGGTCGTCTGTTATGTCAAACTCTTATGTACCATACAGGCCTGTACATATAGCTTCAAAACCAGTTGTTCTACTAAAAAAAACTTCCAGTGTGGGATTAATGGTTTAACAGGAATTACACTCATGGTCTTCAGGTCCAAAGTACAAAAAAGTTCATTTTCCTACCTATTGTTCTCTTCCATGACGTGTGTACTGGGGATTTGGCAATATGATTTAAAAGAATGAACACAATCATTCAGCACCAATTACCGCTGTGTCATTGTGCATTAGCAACATGATTGACAAAAGTTAGTTTCTGTTTCACTTGTAATGATCATGTTATAGAAATCATCATCATCAACTGCCGGTCCCTGGAAGTGTGGCTACTCTTGTTGGGATGTTGGCCAACCTTTGAAGCATCACTGGGACCTGGCTTAGCTAACATTTGCTGAGGCAAACAATATCATGTAAGCATCACTTACTGAGGAAGACACTTCTCACACTCAGTATATTTCAACAGACCAACGAATCAACTTTATAGTCCCGCAGGTCAGTCAACCAGGCCAACCTGGCACGAAACGGCAGCCTCGTCTGCCACATGCACGGAGCGTGAGACGCTCTTCTGTAAGCCGTTAGCCACTACTTTGCATCTATAAGTCTCAGCATCTGCTGCTTGCGCCAGGTTCATGTTCCACAACGCATGTTCTGATCCGCTATTCAGGACGGTGCAGCCCTTCATTACGAGGATTTTGAGGTTGGATGGTAGGATCCTGCACACCCCGCAGCGGACCTCCAGACGGTCTCCCTCGATGATTTTACCCAACGGCAGAGAGCTAATCTCAAGGATAATGGTGAGTTTTAACAGTTAGGGGTCATGAATACACGAATATATACATGAATCAGAGTTGGCGTAGGAAAGAGGCAGTCAAACGTGGCAATGTGGGCACATGCCACATGCTTCCACTCACCTCGCACAGTCACCACCTCCCTGTTGCTCTTCTCTGACGTTGCCCCAAATAGCATTAGCTTGTAGCTACAATGCACTTCATACTGTCCAGACTGCTCAAACTTCAGCTTGGTCAACAGCGAATTTTCTTTGCTGGAGTTTGTGTTTAAGAGGGTAAAGTTGTGGTAGAAATTGAAGAAGAATGGACCTTCCTCCTTGGGGGCTCTGCACTCGACGCTTAGTTCCTCCCCCTCAAAGATTTCACCCCTGGACACTTTCAGAGAGGGAGTCTCCAGACCTGGCAGAACGCACACAGGAAGGTACGCACATACACATAAGCAAAGAGAGTTGAGTCGTCGGGAGCTCTTACTGTCAGGGCACTGCTCAGCAAAACCACAGGCTGCAGGCTCATATTATCCATTGTTTTTATTCTGAACAATATTTCTTCATCATTTTCTCATCATTACAAGTGTCAGGGGATGAAAAACCATCAGTGGTATAATCATGGAGGCACAGTAAGCATGACTGAAATCATCCCCTCGCGTCTCTAACAAAATGCAGGTAGAAAGTGGCACTGGCCTTGAGCCCAAAACAAATCAACCCTTTCATAGTGTATTGGATTTTGTAATTTTAGAATTACACACAATGCCTTATTTTAATCCCTTCCTGTGAGGGTCAGCACCCATCCAACCCTGCCCTTCATGTCTCCTCCCCATTTGGCCAGCAGGTGTCGCTGGCCCTCATGTCCTCCTCCTTGGCCTTAGCCCCTAGTGTGTTTTCCCTGTTAGCTGGACTGCTGCATAGCTCAGTGGGTTGAGTGTGCAGCTCTAAGACTATAAACCCAACGGTCATCTGTTTGAGGCCTCATCTATGACTTAAGTATTATCCGCCTTTCCTGTGTTTGCTATTGTGTATCTTTGTTTTTGCTTTTTGTCCCTGCTTTTGATTGACCTTGTTGTGTCTGGCTTTCTCCTGTTCTGCATACCCTTATGTTCCTAGTCTTCCCTAGTGTTGTTAAACCTTAGTGTTTGTTAGATTCCCCGGTTTCTGGTCTTCTTAATTGTGAGTCATTTCATCTGTATCTTCTTGTTCCACAGCCTTGTTCATGGTTTGTTTTTGATGATTCACAGCTGCCCTTTGTTAGTCTTCGTTATTACATTTAACTGCCTGTCTTTGTTCATTTCCCCAGTCAGTCATTGTGTTAAGCTTTTATGTTATGTTGCTTTGCATTGTCTCTGCCTGCTGTTACCTTGCCTCTTACTTGTTGTCTAGCCATATTCCCATTATATCTTAGTTCTTTTGTGTGATTAGTTAATAGTCTTAAGTTTAGTCTATTTTCCAGTTTGTTTTGACCCCTTGTGGTCCTGTTGTTTCAGTGCTTTTCCCTATATTTTCTGTACATCCGACAAACTCCTGCTGTCTTGGAGCTACTAAGTAGATCGATAATCCTCTTTTCCCGCCTGCCCCATGCCGCGCCATGAAACCAGCTGATTCAATATATATTCTACACAAGAAGATTATCATCTTCAACACTCTCATGCAGGCAGCCACCTGGTCAAACTCTGAATGAATTTCAACAGGTTTTGTCACATTTTGAGTAATTGAGTCCTATTATATTTATTAAAGTTTAACACTAACTGATCATGTAGCTCCAAAAATATGCCATCCCCACAACAGTTTTAAATCATTTGCAAGTCCTATCATGGTCAATCCAATGGCATTTCTTGATGCATGTAACATAAAGTCTAACAAAATGTATAAAATGATGTGTCACATTAAGAGGGAGGTCTTCACCTCAAAATCCTCAAAGAGCTACATGGCTACCTTGGACAGAGCTCCATAGCCCATAAATGAGCCTTGGGGTGATGAACCTTGGGTGATAAACCTTGGCTGAACCTATAAGCCAATCAGCTGCCTTTCTTACACCCAAGCTGCGAATTACTTTGATTCACACCACTAGCTTTAACATTGCTGAACAGAGGGGAGCATAACCTTTGGTTCACTGTATGTAGCTGATGCGACATACATGAGCGGCACATAATACATTACTTACCATCATAACTGTTAGTGTTTTTGGTCTGGCACGTTTAATGATTACCCCTAATAAAACGGGACATTAATACATGAACAGCTATTGCTGTTCCTGCCGATTCTGATCATAGACGTTCCCTTCAGACCTTCATGCAGGCCCCTAAAGCCAGCACTGAAGGCAGCGTACCTGTGACATTGAGAAACTCCGTCTCACTCCTCTTGGTGGCGGTCAGGACTTTGACCTCACAGGAGTACAATCCAGAGGTGAGGACCCTGACCGCGCGCAGACGGTAACTCAGGGGGCTGCGGCTGTGGTTTTCTGCGTGTATCAGCTGCTCGTGTTTATAGAAGCTATACTGGTAGGTTAGGGTGGCCGCCTCTGGCACGCTGGCATCGCAGTCGCATTTGAGCTCGACATCAGTGTCTCTCCGTACCTCAGCGGCTGGTAAAATCGTCAACGTCACTTTGTTTATGGTGAAGACTGCAGAGTGGCACAAGGAACAATGAGACCGAAGAGTGCGAGCTGTCAAGAAGTTCAGTTGGTCGCCAATCGGACCCAATCCCAAATGCGGCATTTTCATGTAGTTAAGGATACATTTTATGTCTCGTTACATCATGTCAACAATTAATAATAAAAAGGGAGTTTGCTGACTTCATATACAATACTGTGCAAATTTTACACTGCAAAGAAATTCTTTCCAATTATCCTTATGCTAATGTAAAGCTATGGTTTTATGTAAATCGATTAGCCATTTCAAAAGAAAAAAATGAATTGGTTCACCTACAAAATTTGGTTGACGAACAGATTCCTCGACCAGATTCCTTTTTTTATACTAATGTAGCACCGGCAGGGTGCATGTCCCAGCTTGCCTTGCATGCAATTGTAAATAGAAGGACCACTATAGGCAACCAACTAACCCAAATACACAGACGGGAAACACAAGGTTGTCAGATGCCGAACTGCAAGATGCACACACGGTGGAAGATTTTCGCACGCTAAATACACATGAGAATCGGACCGGGTACACACAAAAACGGTACGGACATTCCCCAACCAGAAACCCTGGGTTAACGCTACCATCCGCCGTAAACTCCGCGAGCGCACACGTGCTTTCCAGTCCGGAGATGCGGACTTGTACAAAAAATGCAGATACGATCTCCGGAAAGCCATCAGGAGCGCGAA
>JAODKC010000048.1:3301470-3316499 GCA_026777985.1 Mormyrops attenuatus | reverse complement strand
ATCCTGAAACCGTCGCACCATAATGACGTAAGCGTACTCCGGCACGAATGCTGAAACCCTATGTGAGTGCAGGCCAGGTGGGGAGGGGGGACAATCGTACTCGGGCCCGGTTCACGGCGACCGTGCCTAGTGTGAGTACACCCTGAGTGTATTTCTATGTTCTGAAAAGCTCCTCGTTCGTGTCCATGTTCATCATTCCATTCAATTAAACTCAAATAAAACGAAACATATTTGTCTATTTTCCGTTTCTTTTTTTATATACACTCAAAAGGGAAGCAAGTGAAACAAATGACAGAGTAGCGGGAAGAAGCGGTAAAAATAAAACTACTTATATGTTTACCTGCGGGATTTTGCGGGCGGGAGCGGGAGAAAATAATATATAATTTTTTGCTGGAGCGGGACTGAAAAATCCGTCCCGCGCAGGTCTCTACCCCAGTGTACTGTAATGTTACATATTATGGGAGGACACATTAATAGATTTATAACTTAATTCTAACTTTAACCTAATTTAACGTGAGGTCAAACTTGGACGTGTTTTCTTTGTTGCAGTAACATAAATTACTCTATCAGAGATTTGGGGAAATTACGCTGCCAATAGTATCCAACACAGGCTTGGTATGGATTAAGCCGATATAGAATTAGCATCTACATTGTTTGCTATTTGCAAGAAAGCTGTGACAGATCTTTTCCCGAGTTGATGCACACCGCTTCGGTCCGTGTGACCAAAACTGCATCCGGCACAATTTAAGGCAGCTGAGTTTTCAACTTGTTCAGAACCAGAAACACGCGAGGACAGCTTTATTATTTTTCCCCTCAAAATTCGGGGAGCGGGATGCACCAAGGTCGGTCTCTATATATATATAACTGGGGGGACGTGTAACCCCCCCCCCCTTCGCCCCTGGCTCCAGTTATACGTTTTCGTTATTATTCTGATCTAGCTTTCTGAAAATTAATTTAAAAAAACTATGATTTTGTTTTGACATTTTTCCCGACTCGATGAGGCTAGTCTGTATATTTTCAAATGAGTGTAACCAATATGCCGATGTTCACATTTGTTCGCCACATAAAAACTGGCCCGTTAATACGATTCTCGCTCCCGGCCGCTTTTCCGTTCCTGTCCCAGTCGTGTGATTCATACTGTAACTATCAAGACGTGCTATCGAGCCTTTCTGCGCATGTGCAGTTCCACCGTCTTCGGATTAGGGTTAGTTTTTAGGGGGTTGGGGTTAGGGTTAGGGTTAGGGCTATCGATTAGCACTACGGTAGCCTAACTCGACAAAGTAGCTCAACTCGACAGAACACCGCCACTATATGTCAGCCTCTACACCAGACGAGCTTCTTTTATGAGTCAGTGCATCGATTTCGGCACCGGGTGGCGCTGACGGCACACGCACGGAGGAGCCGAGGCGAGAGCTGCGGTGAGGCAGGATGCCGTAGCGAGAAAAGCAAAATATACAGACTTCTTGTATATGTATACTGTACATGTCTGATGGAAACACTAATGTCTGGTGTTTTATGTACTACAGCATAATTTAATGGTGTGAATTGTACATCTGCACCAGTGGAACCATCCCTGGACACTGAGAAAATGCCGGTCGCTTCCGTCGTGTCTGTATTTCCTCAGAAGGCTGTGAACCTCTGTTTTAATGGGCACTCTGAATGTGTGAAGCACACCAGTCATGCACATGGAGTCAGAGGATGCGCTAACTCTATCCAATACGCAGCACTCAAGGACGACAATGTTCTAGAAGGACGAGGCCTCCTGTCCTCCGTATCCCGACAATCACATGTTCACTCATGGGATTGCAACCCCCTGACCCGAAATCCAGTGACTGTATGCTTGTGGATCCCCACACATACAAGTACATGCTGATGTGAGCAGAATCCTTAACCTGAAAGAAGACTCGGCAACCCAATGAGAGGCAGAAGAATCACTGCATCCTTAATGAAGACTAACCCATATACAGCACACGATGGATTCTCACTAATACTTTGGTCTACACTGTGCTGATCATTATTTCAGCAGTGCATGGACCTAGACTGCTATGCACAAACCAGCCTGAACCAGCATAGCAAGTTTGAAAGACCCTTAATCGGTCTGCTTTGACAAGAAGCCCTGGTGGACAGCGATCTGTATTTAATATACACCTCTAAGCTAATGTCTATATTAGTATGACTTCCAGGTGATCTATCTCACTGTTGTGCATTCTGATTGGAGGAAAGTACCTATAATATGTGCTCTGATTGGAGGAAGATAAAGCTAGCCTGTTATAATTCCTGAGTTGTCTTTAAGTGACGGGGAGGTGATTCACACCTGGACTGTAAAGATGCAGTCTTAGTCTAGTGGTTAGTCTAATCAAGCAGGAGAGAAAGCGCCACAGTATGATGATGCCGACAATGTCGTCTTCTGTTTCCGCCTGTGTGGCTTGGGCGCTAATCCCACCTTTGTAAAGCACTGCTATATGTTTCTTTTATCGTTGTAAAATTCTCAATACATATAAATGTATATAATCTATTTTTGTATATACTCCATATTCTTCTTTTCTATTGTCACAGGAATGGCATACCCAATTTCGTTGTACACTGTACACTGTTGTACACGATGACAATGAAGGTATACCCCTCCCTCCTACATCCGGCCATTCATTGATTCTCTAACTCCTCATCCAGGCCAAGATCACGGAAAGGCCTGGAGCCCAATCCAAGGAGTCTGGGGTGCAAGTTCACCAGAAAACCAGTGGAAACATGGAGAAAACATATGAGCTCTACACACACTCAGGATGAGGTCGGGATTCGAACCCACATCCCTGGAGGCGTGAGACTACCCCCCCATAGCCTTGTCACTGGGACTGTGATTATAACCAATGAATGGAAGAAGTGGAGCTTTAGGTGCCTAAAAAACAGGTGCATGGCTGCCAGTAGAAACAGCGATTTCTGTACAGCCGTCAGCGATTTCTGTACAGCCGTCACTGGCTGGCAAAGGCGGCGATGTGGACGAGGTCCCTGTGTGCAGCGTCGGTCTTGACGGTTACAACGCCATGTGACACCTTTATTGGGACTGTACAGCTTCTCAAAGCGGTAAAAATATCCTCAGCGACATGACATGTGTCACTTGCTTGTCCGACAACACGGGAAAAGGCAAATGGAACAGATACTGTAAGCACTGCATAAGCCAGTCAGGGCAAACGGAATCTGCAATAGCGTGAAGGAAATAATACGCTGTAAACACAACCAGACAAAATTCCATGTTTAATTTTCAGTTGTGTCTGTAAATGAGTCTGTGCTGGACTCGGCCGAGGCCGGTCACACATCACGCTGCGCTGACCCGGTCTCTGGTTCCCGTCCTGCCAGCCTCCCTGTCACACATTCCTGCCAATTACCCAGCGCAGACTCGGAAGCAGAGCTTTGACGAATGCCTCTCTTAAAGTGAAAGTAAAATGTCAGTGAGACTGCAGTCGTCCGCGGCAACAAGCCGCCACACCGCGATGTGTGTTACTGTCCGGCGGCCGGTCCAGCGGTCTGTGACGTTGCGTCGCTCCGCATGTAAATGACTTGGTTCATTTGATGAGGCTCGTCAACTCGGCAGACAGTGTGAAAAGTCCATAAGCGTTTTCTGAGTGCAGGACCTCTGGTTATGGGAGGCGGACCCAGAGGTTAGCGAAGCAGCTCATTAGCAATCTGGGGCATTGGTGATTAAATAAGTCATCCCACAGTGTTCCTGTTTGTGTGTAATTCAGCACACAAATCAAAGAGAAATAAAGCAACAATAGCAGATAGATCCTAATAAGGCTTAACATAGGAAGAGGGAATCTACTCAGGAATTACAGGTGAGGGGTAGTAGGGTGAATTCTGGGGGGCAGAGCACAGATCAGCCCAGATGGCCTCATTCTTGAGACCTTCCAGAAAGATAGGAGGTCTCCGTCATGCCCAAATCTTACAGGTGATTCTGTTACCCAGATGCCTTTTAAAAGAGATGTGATACCAACAACCCGGTCGGTTGGGGGCACTTGCAATTATAAGGTTGCTGGTTTGAATCCCCGACCAGCAATGACACAGTATCACACACGGGTGAAATGCAGAGGACGCATATCATTATCGTGCACTGTGTGCAGTGGTGTGTCAACAATGACAATTAATCACTTAAAAAAAAAGTAACCATGGGTTACTATTGCAGTGTCCCGATTTGCGATAGGCGATGTGAACGCGATTCCTAACCTGCTGCTCCTGTCGCTGCCCCTGAGGCCACTGCGTTTGTGACAGAGAGCTCAACACATGCCAGAAGGATCACAGACTGCATGCATGGAAATAAAAGGCAGCTGTTACTGGGTGTAAAATAAAGAGAAGAAAATGCATTCCCCCCAAGTAGCAAGGTCCATTGTGGGGATGGATTTATATACCAGATGCTGGGTAATGACCCTGCTAGGCCAGCATGGGAAATGCCACGTTGAGCGTCTAATGGCGGGTAGCAGGTTCGACTCTCGCTTGTCCCCTGGAAGAGCCTGTCGCCATAGACTCTCAGTACTGCGAAGACTGTTCAGCCCGGTGACAGCGATCACCACATATTGGCCTCGATGAGCTTCAGGTTTCCCAATTCGGAGCCTCGGTGACCAGGAGTGTTGCCGTGAAGTAGGGGCTCAGAAGCCCTCCACCCAAGCTCCCCCCATGTTCTACCCAAGCTCCACCCATGCTCTACCCAAGCCCCACCCATGTCCTACCCAAGCTCCACCCATGTTCTATCCAAGCTCCGCCCATGCTCTACCCAAGCTCCCCCCATGTTCTACCCAAGCTCTACCCAAGCTCCACCCATGTTCTATCCAAGCTCCGCCCATGTTCTACCCAAGCTCCACCCATGCTCTACCCAAGCTCCGCCCATGCTCTACCCAAGCCCCGCCCATGTTCTACCCAAGCTCCACCCATGCTCCGCCCATGCTCCACCTAAGCTCACCAGGATCTTGGCAGTGAAGGTTTCCTGCATGTGCCCTTATCGCCTGGGAGGACGTTATCACTCAGGAGGTTAACAGATTTATACACATAACACTTAAGTGGAACGCAAAGAAAAACAGAATAAACAGTATTCTAAGAGAAGACTCAGTAACGAAATAGTCATTAAATGGCATTAAAAAATAAAAATTTAAAAAGGAATTAAAGCTAAATAAATATGAGCTCTTTTCTGTGTGTAAGTGCAAGGGGGGCCTTGGCAGTGCTGGGCGCTAACTGCTTACAGACGCAGGCGGCCGGACGAGGCGTGGCGTACTCGGGGGGGGTTCCATCCAGCGCCCGCCCAGGAGAGAAGCACGAGGCCGGCCCCGGAGCCGACTCCAGTTCCCGCGGACCCTGATTGGGCCAGAGTCACGCGGGAGGGGCTGGCAGAGCGGCCGCGGAGGATGTGCAGGGCGAAGGGGATTACTGGACAGATGGCGGAATCGGAGGGAGCAGAAACAGGCCCGCTGACCGAGGTGGGGCACTGCTGTGTGGAAAACAAGTTAATCCTGCGAGCATTTGTACCCTTAAAGGCACAATTTTCCTGGAATATTATTTCAGTGCTGCCTTCACAGTGGTGGGGGAATCATTTTCAGCCCTCGCCATAGCGGTGAATTCTTTTTTCTCTGTGAAATATACAGTTACAACATTGCTGTGACCTGAGACCATTAATTTAATAAAAAATGAGTGATTTGTTCATATCTGAGTCTATATATCAGCAGTGAGGTGGCTACCTTGTCACCCTTTTCCCTAACCGCTTGTTTCCGCACTCTCTCCAAAAAGACGATCCCAGCAGCCAGTGCACACGCCCCGTTTTGAGAGGACCGCGTTCCTCCGCCCGCACGCCACACCGGTTTCGTCAGCACGGTGTCAGAGGGCTTGCGTCAGAGCCGTGCTGTGCGCGCGTGTGGCCCGGGCTAAGCTCCACCCAGGCTCACCAGGAGCTTGGCAGCGAAGGTTTCCTGCATGTGCCCTTATCGCACCTCGGAAAGATTAATAAGTAGAGGAAATGGCTGGCCAATCACGTCGCGGCAGCTCCGGGCGTGACGGATGCTTGGATTCTGGGGAAACGGAGTGTGTGTGAGGTGTTACGGTGGATATAATATTAATAAAAACATTTTAGCAGAACGTGCCGGCCTACTCTGTGCGTGAATCACGAACAATCAGGATTTAAGCATCGCGCTGTCGTTCACCCTGGTTCGTAATTTGCTTTCTTGTGAAGGACTGTTTCATGGGAAAATGGAGGGTAATCGTCTGCCTGGCCAATGACGTCCTTCTAGCATGTAATAAAACAACACTGGGGAGGTCGTGGACAGGGGGGTACAGTTGTACTTATCCAGAGTGTGCGTTAGGCCTCTGTGTCTGTGATCGGAAGGTTGTTGGTTTGAATCCCATCTCTGAGGGACCCTTATGCAGGGCCTGTAACTGCCAGAACTGGTCCTGGACCACCAGATAAGTGGCCTGACCCTGTGCGTCACCTTGTGTGTGTGTCTTCTCTCAAAAGAGAAGAAAGCATTTCAATGTACCAGGAAATACAGTCTCATTTCGAACGAATGTCATGGAGGGTAACAGGAGTCCTGTGTGTGCGGCTCTGATGTTGGTGGGCGGGTTAATCTCAGAAGCTACTCACTGCAGGTTCAGAGGAAAATGAGACTTCTTCCCAGTCTGCCAAAAAGCATAAATATAGTAATATGAGAAATGGACCATTTGGCTGATCCCTGTGTCGGCCACGCCCCTGTCCTTCTGCATGCGCGACACAGAGCAGACATGTACCAAATATAGGAGGGGCATCGTGGGGGAGGGGGATAGTGAAAGAAAAATTAAGGCAGTCACCGAAGTCTATTTACCCATTACAAAAACAGAGACACCATATTTTCTTATATTACATAATAATTATGGCCGTGGTGCCTTTCTTTTCATGTGATTATCCAGAAAAAAAGCTTTAATAACATATATTCCACTAATTTGTTCTAATCTTTGACTAAACACCAATCAAAGACTTCTGTCAAACATAATCACTCTTACGTCTTTTTATACATAATCTAGGTTGTTTTTTCCCCTTTCTCCCACGAGTGACTCCAGCCACCATCCTTGTGCAAAGCTCACTTCACATTAAGTCTCAGAAGATAGTGATCTCTTGTGATCTCTTCGATTTTAAATACAAATATGGAGGCCTGATCCAATTCTGAGAGAGATGGTGCCTCACTATTGGCTCATCATCCAGCATAAGTGGGTTACTTATGTGCTAGACGTAGGCTTGGCATGGGTCAGTCACAGGCTACCTGTGTATCAGACGTAGGCTTGGCATGGGTCAGTCACAGGCTACTTGTGTGCCAGAAATAGGCTTGGCATGGGTCAGTCACAGGCTACCTGTGTGCCAGAAATAGGCTTGGCATGGGTCAGTCACAGGCTTCTTCTGTGTCAGATGTCGGCTTGGCATGGGTCAGTCACAGGCTACCTGTGTGCCAGACATAGGCTTGGCATGGGTCAGTCACAGGCTACCTGTGTACCAGACATAGGCTTGGCATGGGTCAGTCACAGGCTACCTGTATGCCAGATGTGGGCCAGATGTGTCCAGTACAGAAGCTCGACGTGGCAGATGCGGACTCGCCGTGCACCAGACACCGCCAGTGGCGTCAGTACTATCTGTGCTGCAGTCACACACACAGCCGGGGAAAGGCGACACACTCGCACAGCGCCAGACACACAGCCTTTAATTCTAGCTCAAATTACGGTAACGATCCCAGCGAAGAGAGCTTAATCTCCTTTAGCGGAGCGCTTCACCTCAGCGTTCGCAGCCAGTCACGTGTCTGCTGAAAGCTTGGGGCATCCTTCCAAACTCCCAGCCTCCCTCTGCAGCTACTGTGCTTTCTCTGCACGTCTTGCCGCCCGCGAATCACACCGCCCCAAGCGTTCCCGATGCATTCCTGCCACCCCACTACATTTATTAATATCGGCTCGTTATCTGCAGTTCCATGGTCAGACTGGAAGCCACGTCCCGCAGCAGGCCTTCCCCGTTTCTGCTCACTGCCGCCAGTAATCCATCCAAAAATCAGGCCTGGGGAATGATTCCTGCCTTTTACAACTACTGGGGTCGGCACATGCTCATTCTCCTGTTTGGGATATGATCGTGGGGGACCTAGATAGCTTGACCCAGAAGGTTGCCAGTTCAAATCCCAAGGCCCTTCATCCTGAAAATTACTCCAGGGGTGCTGAAACAACAACTGACCCCAAATTCACCCTCTGGTAAAAATAAAGGACTCCCACATAGCTGTATTTTTCCAGTGCCAGGTCCACAACAAAAGCACTAATGGTGCATCTGGACACTAAAGGCCCCCCCCCACCACACAGTGACGGTGCACATTATCTGAGGGTGCTATGCTTGTATGTCCCGTCTCACTTCTGCTTGTACAAATAGCAAATAAAATATTATCATACATGTTTTGGTTTTGGGGGGAGAGGGGAATAGCTCACCATCTCCACTGTCTTACTCTTTCTGTCACCCCAGAGTAATCTGCCCCCCCCGGGCACTGAAGGTCCAATGTTCAGAAGAGCAAGGAGGGTTTAAAGAAACAGATAATGAAAGGGAAGAAGGCAATCCGTGTAGGTGGGAGACTAGCAGGTCTGTAATTCCATGCCAGTTTGTGTGCGTGTGTGTGTGCGAGTGTGAGAATAACCGCTGATATCAAATAATCAGAGTCATAAAGACACTCAAACCGCTGACAGCTGTGTTGCCGAGAGACCGATAAAAGCATCTCTTGGGGGATGGCGGCGATGTGCTCCCGCCGCCGTGGGAAAGCAGTGGCTGACCGTGGTGTTTCAGCGAGAAGGAAGAAAACTGCCTCTTTCTTCTCAGGATACAAAACCCAGCCGGAATAAGCCCCAGTAACGCTGTATTTGGGCACGACAGTGGAGATTTTAAAAGGCACCATATTGACATCAGCAAAACAAAAAAAAAATAATACAAGATGGTTGTTGGGCCATAAAGGGAAATTTGGGGGCCACAGTCTGGGTGTGTATCCTGTGGCTGAGAGGGAGAACAGATCCCTGTCCTGCCCCCGCCCGGCTTTCAGTCCTAAGACGTGAACATAACACCTACAGGAAACGGCTCTGATCCTACAGATGACAGGCGTCATGGAGAAAAAACAAGCAGTCTAGTTACAGAGACCAGTGAAGGCCTGGGCGGCTACCTGTGCTGGACAGGAAGCCCAAACAGCAGAGGGACCCACGTCCCCAAACGGCGGTCGAGTCCCGCCTGCTTCTGGCCTTGTCTCCCCTACCTCACACAGGAGAGCTCCGCTGGAGAACTTAGGCTCCTTCTGGACCAGATGATTTCCTTCACAGGTGTCCTGATCGTTCTGAAATAAGCACGCTTTTTTGACAGTGCCATATTCACACACCAAGGACGCCAATCACCTGGGGGCAGCGGTAATCGCCCTAAGGTACCACGCGCAGTTCCTAACAGGGGCTTTTCTGCCCACAGTTAGGAAGGAAAGGGACAGGTAATCTCACTGAAGTATCATCAGAACCACTAGGAAAGAGAAACAGACAGGAAAGAAAAAACTAACCAGCAAAACACAACACTTCAACAAACAGGGGAGTCTGCAAAGAGCCGACTTCTGGCCTGCAATTATTCCCCGTGCTGCTGGAGAAGCCGTCTGGCTTGGTCTCCTGCCTGGGTCCTCCAGCACGCCTTTGCTGTTCAGGGGGAGTGCTGCCACATCCAAGCTTTCAAAATCTGCACACTTGAATCCTGGCGTTTTGGGAGCCTAACATCACGCAAAATCCCATCGTTTGAAGTATGAACGGCGTGAGGGAGACCTGATTGCAGATGCCGGGATCGATAAACGCCGCAAGTTCAATTCCTCTTGCTAGCCTTTGGCTCTCACATCGCTCAAGTGGACCCCCCCCCCCTCCCGAATTGGTCTTCCTGCCCTTCTGGTTTCTGACACTTACACCCACGTCTGGCATACTTGTGAAAAATCATTTCAGCACCGAATACTCAGGTTTCCATCTATGAAGTCGTTTAATAACTCATGAAAAATCGCCCAGTTCCTTCCAATACACCACGAGGGACACAAATTCATCATCCAAGGCAATGATTAGTTCTGTGTCACTGAAAAAATGGCCACTGAAAAGGCTTCTACTATTAAAGGACAACATGCAAAAATACGAAGAGTTAGAAAGGGCAGGAAAAAAAAACAACTTTTGAGACATCTGAGAAAAAAATGGACAAAAGCCAAATGGTTTCATGAGAAGCAGGAAAAACAGAGAATTACCTTGTTTACTCAGGAGGCAGCCCATGCCTAGCCCTCTCTGGGTGGGGGGCGAGCGGGGGGGTCCTCAGTAACCCATGGCTGTGATATTACCTGTTTTAGCTGGAACAGAAACTTCTGCTCAATCTTTAAGGATTATTTTTTACCTGTTTTTTCAGTGTTTGTCCCCCCCCCCCCAGTGTCCTCCTACCTCAAACTCATCAAGCTGAGTTTGTGTGTGTGTGTGTGTGAATGGATTAGGTGTATATTACATTGTCTTTTCCCCATAGAGATTAATGGAGAGTCCCCACAAAGATACAATTACAAACCAGTGAGTGTCTGTCTGTCTGTATGTCTGTCTCACATCCCATGTGGATATTGTAATTATTTTTCAGTCAATATACTGCACTGGTAATATATTGTGTATTATAATATACTCTATACACCATAATGTAATATATTTGGAAGTATGTTGCCTTTCAAACCTATTTCAATATATTTGTATATTTAAAATACTCATATTGTTTGGATCTCTAAAAATATATTCCTATAAATGATATTGTAGTTGTATATTCCATCCATCCATCCATCCCCTGGTCAGGGTTGTGGGTATTTGTATTTCACGCGTTTATTTTATGCATTTATTTGTTTATTATTTTACATGCATGAGTGAGACATGTTACATTCCCTGTGTACAGGTGAATGTCCATAACCCCCAAATTTCCGGGAAGCCCAAACCTTTTTTGCCAGTTAATCGTTCTTTGCCCAATTGTGGGTCTAAACGTCTGCGTCCACAGCTGTAAATTTCTCTGGTAACCAAGCTACTATCTTGTCAGTTCTGACCTTTAAAAGCTTGTCACTGATGGTACTTTGCTGCCTCAGTGCAGACAGAACATCAGCATTTTATATTTCAAATTAATTCTGCAGGTATTTTTGCAGGCGTCTTAGGGTGACACTTAACGGGGAAGTTTGGGCTCCGACCCGCATCTCTCAGCCGAGGCTCATTGTGGGGGGAAATAGGGAGGCAGGAGGAGCCGGTCACAAGTGAGGGGGGGTGGATATTGAGCAGAGACACGTCAGGGTACGAACCACTACCATTACACACACACACAGTTCATATATTCATATTTTGATGGGACCTTCGTTTAATCTCTATGGGAAAAACCCTAATCCCAACTATGACAACTGTAACACATTTAGGATTCTGCGCCTGTGATCAGAAGGCTGCTGGTAAAAATCCCAAAGCCGGTAGAGCGATGTCACCCTTGGCTCCCTGAGCCGCATGCAGGCCGTTAGCCCCTAACTGCTCCAAGGGCTGGCTGCTCCTGCTACTGCAAAAGAAATGTATGTCCCTTTAGATATGATAAAACTGCTGCCACACGAAATGGGCACCTTCTGTCACCGACATCCAGGGACCTGGGACTAAGAACCAGGATGCAGGAACCATGGACCGAATACCGAATACCGGAGTCCAGCACCCAGAAACTGAGGGCCAGACCACAAGGCCTGATCTCAGATCTGCTGAAAAACAGACATTAAACAGATCCATAGCAGCCAGCTTTAGACTTGATGCTTTGCTGCTTCACCACCTTCCTTCCACTTTAAACAGCCCAGAAAACACACAAATATATAAAGGAATCTTAAGACTGTAATTCCTCCCAGTGGGATTTTACTGTACATGTGATATCTTTATTATTGCAACTCTCACCTGTCTGGGGAATGAAGTCGAAGCAAGTGCACTTGACAGAAGCCTCATTATTCCATCTGCTGTGACTTACTGGATACACACATCATGGCGCACTAAAGCCAGAGAAGTGGGTGAGTAACTAGGGCACATGCTCACATGCTATGTGTGCTGCAGACTGGAGGCTGAAGCTCTAATGCAGGCTAATCTGCGTGAGCAGCTAAAGGCAGCTGGCGAGTCTCGCTTTCACGTCTGACCCATTACTAAATGTTCCGTCCCGGGCGGATTAAGAGAGGCTGGGATATAAGCAGAAGCTGAGAAACGTGACCCCCGGGGCGTGCACGTGACCCTTCGACAAGCGCCGCGGGGAAATGGAAGGCAGGCCGGCATCGGCGATGACTCTCCACGGCCACATCTGGGGTCACGGAGCAGCTGCAGTTTTAGGGCACAGGAGAGACCCACAGGACCGCACACCAGGATGGTCTTGCCAGTTGGCATGGCGACAGAATTTTTAGTCCATAACTCATTCCAAAATTGCCCTTTATTGTTTTCCCAGCACCCAAATAATGTATCCTAAAGCCCCCCCTTCAGGTGTGAACTCCCAGTCTTTCAGCCAAGTCCACCACAGCTCTACATATCACACCCCCTGACAGTCCCAAAATGAAAGAAGGCCTGTAAATCCCTCAGGTCCAGACGAGAAGGTTGGACTGCAAGCACACCTCCCCTTAGCCAGAGCATAAAATCAGCGGCGATGCGCTGGAAGCGGGGGCCGGGGGGTGGGGGGTGGGTGACTGTGAGCAGGCTTCTCCATGACTCTGAAGGTTCATGGCTCTATAAATATGCATCTATAAAACCAACCCTGCAGGTTTTCACTGGTTATTTTAGCTAAAACTAACCTCCAGAATAGCAAATTATTTACAGTCTGACCCTCTGTGTCTTACATCTCTAGAGACAGTATCTGTCACTGAATGTGGAATTCTAGCTTTAATGATTATGCATTTTTTATGCTAAATGAGAAAAATTTTAATTCAGTTTGTAAATTAATATCTTTAACTGCACTGATGATCCCAAACAAACTGCTGTAAAGATCTGTCTCCCTGAAAAGGTTAATTATTTGAATATCAGGAAGTGTGAAAAATCAAAGTAAAGTAATTATGATGTTAATGTTACAGTACTATGAATCATTTGCTGGATTGATCAGTGCGTCCAAGGAGCAGGGAACTGGAGAGTGGGCTGGCTTTGAGTAGTGGGCTGGCTTTGGGGAGTGGGCTGGCTTTTGGTCCTAAAGTAAAAAGTTTACGTCACACAGAAATTGAACCCATAACTGTAGTATAAAAGATAAATTAGCTGTACTGTGGATTCACTACAAATGTAAACATTTTCTGGGAATGGGCGTATTGGCCTGAGCATTCGCCAGGCTGTTTGCAGGGCTCATTTCCATAGTAACCTCACTATTCCCTCTATGGCCCGCAGCAGCATCCACTGCAAAAAATGCGATGCAAATATATTCAGGTGCATCGCAGATTTGGCTGTGCGCACTCTCCAGCACTGGCGAGCCGCCCCCTCCCTCACCGAGCCCCCGGCCGTCCCCTCGGACCTGGAGCCTGTCCCGGGCACATGACATCACTGGCTTGGCAGAAGGGCGGCCGGGCCGCTCTCCGGTACCCAGCATGCGGCTGCAGCCCCACCACGCCTGCCTTACTATTATTATTTAGCTGCTTTGCAGGAGCAGATACGGGTTCAGGCCGGCCGCATCCAGCTCCCCACGTTTCTCTGGCTCCACCTGCTCCTGTGGCATAACACAGCTCCGGGCCACTCTAGAAGCCCCTCCCTCCTTTTAACGATGTCATATAAAATGTCTCTATGCTGTCAATTGCTGAATGACACCTGAGAGTAGAGGGTGACGAATTACATTAAGAGCACATCCAGAATACACTCATAGAACATTAATAAGCAGTAATCAAAAGTCTGGACTTGCCGAGCTGCTTACAAAGGAGAGTGCAGAGTGCCGTGTCACATGACCTGGCCATCTGACCTAAACAAGGTAGAAAAGGTTTTGGAGGACTTTGACCAGAGAGTGAAGGAAAAGCAGCCAATGAGAGCTCAGCATATATGTGGAACCACCTTCAGGACCAATGGAAAAGCATCCCAGGAGGCCACCTCATGGATCTGGTATAGAGGGGACAGTAGGGGCAGCCAGTCCCCGGGGCAGTTGGGCTTAAGGGTCTTGGAACTAGCAACTTTCTAAGTCAGCCCCAACCTCCACAGCATTATGAAGATGCAGTTAATGTAAAGTATTACTGAATGCAGTCAGTCCCCGGGTTAAGAACGTCCAGCTTACGGCCAAATCATACATACGGACAGACTGCCATAAAGCCAATTATATTAAAAATTCAGGCCAAACACAATGGATCGTAACAAGCACGCACTACTTTGCGATGTTTGTGAAAATATTGCACAGCTTCAGCGGTTCATCAGCTCAAGGTACAGCACAGTACTGTGTGTCATCACTTTTATTATTACTGTACAATTATTAGTATATTATTTTTTTGACTTAGCTACAAATTCGACTTAAAGGCAGACGCAGGGAGCGGATCTCGCTCGTAACCTGGGGACTGTCTGCACAGCTACTGCTGTTAAATAAAGAATTCCTTAATTGTTGCCTGTTTTTTATATAAAATCTGGAATGAACCAAAAGCAGATTATTGAGGGGGGCTGCTTGTAAAGCTAGGCCATACCACCGAGTGAGTTCTGCGTTGGCGTGAACGGTGAGCATCTTGAGTTCTATAAACAGTCCGGAAGGTGGGTTCTACTGACCACAGCAGGCCCCAGCGAGGGGATTTTCTCCAACGGCGTGGAACTCTGTCACCCGGCTTCTGGCGGCGAGCCGAGGCGGAACCCAGGGTCCGCAGGGGTGGGGAGGGAACGCGGATGGTTCACGACGGGTCCCGGTTTGTACGCTGACTAGTGTCGCACATACACACGGCAGAGATTATGGGAGAAAGAGACCAGGAGCTCTTCCCAGCAGCCCCAGGGATGTGCAGGGCAGACAGAATGAGATGTAATCAAATGAAAACTGACTGGAATTAGCTGGGGGGGGGGCAGTAAGC
>JAODKC010000048.1:3288237-3298451 GCA_026777985.1 Mormyrops attenuatus | reverse complement strand
GCGGATGGACGGTGCAGGCCACGGACCGGATGGACGGAACGGGTTGAGGACCGGATGGACGGTACAGGCCACGGACCGGATGGACGTAACGGGCTGAGGAGCGGATGGACGGTGCAGGCCACGGACCGGATGGACGGAACGGGTTGAGGACCGGATGGACGGTACAGGCCACGGACCGGATGGACGTAACGGGCTGAGGAGCGGATGGACGGTGCAGGCCACGGACCGGATGGACGGAACGGGTTGAGGACCGGATGGACGGTACAGGCCACGGACCAGATGGACGTAACGGGCTGAGGAGCGGATGGACGGTACAGGCCACGGACCGGATGGACGTAACGGGTTGAGGACCGGATGGACGGTGTAACAGGCCGAGGACTAGATTGACATAACAGGCTGAGGATGAGATTGACGTTATGAGCTGAGGTCTGAATCGATGTAACAAGCCGAGGTCTGGATCGACATAACAGGCTAAAGACTGGATCGACATAATGGATTGAGGTCTAAATCAATGCATGACGGGCCGAGGACTTGTTCAACATAATGAGGTCTCAATTGACATAATGGGCCACCGACCAGATTGACATAACAGGTCGTGGACTGGATTGACAAAACGGCCTGAGGACTGGATCGACGTAACAGGCTGAGGCCCGAATTGATTGAGTTGTGGGTCACAGGCAGACGGCGACCCTGACAACTCAAAGACCGGATCCCTAGCGCAATGGGCGCCAATTAAAACTACAAATCGGGCCTCAACTGTAAGCAGCATGTCCGCCGATGTGGACGACTGGCTTCTCGTTGGCAGCCTTACAATTCACGCTGTCGTAGTTCAGCGCATTCTGTGAAATGCATCCAGTAAATAAACATGACCTGGAAACAAAACAGAAAACAAAATCTGTTACCGCTAGATTAGATTCATATCGATCTCCATAAACATTCCTTACGGCATCTATAATATAATGAACTCAGGAGGCCCTCTCCTTTCAGCGCTGAAAGGGAAAATGGCACTAAGCGGCCTCTGTGTTATTTTAACTTTGACGGTTTTGGCTTTTATTATATATCCAACACAGACCTGCCTTTAAATGCTTTTTATTTATAAACTCGCATGGCCATGTGAGTGGGTTAAATTGTGCAACAAAGCATAATTTTCGCACTTTCTGCCAGACAACGAATTGGAGATGCTTTGTTAGGAACTGATTGGATGCACAGGAAGCTGTAGGGCTGGGGGCACTCGCAGACGCCCCCCACACGCCCCGGAGTGTCCCCTCGGACTTGGAATTTAAATCCATCAGGCTGGGCTCCTATTTTCAGCTGAGGTGCTGGGGCCACTTCACCCCTCCCTGTGACCGAGACTAATCCAGTCTAACCTGTGCCCAAAAGACACCTCCCCACCCCCTACAGCCCCCATGTAATGTGACAGAGAGTATTTCACCATGAAGATAGTCTTTGGCTTGAGTTCCCTGCAGGGATTGTGCCAGTTATCCCAAATTAAACTGTGCTCCCCCCCGTCCTGCCCAGTATGGGATGAAAAGGTCAAAAGAGGAGACTTTGGCTGAGTGAAGTGAATCCCTTGTTTATGAGTGATGATTGGTGCAGGATTTAAAAAAAAACTTCCTGTGATAATCCCAGGAGTGATTCTAGGGTTTTTTTAAATTTGGGGAGCATAAGACGTACCGTAATTTACAGAGGGGACAACCTTATTATTAGCCAATGATGTGTTTCGAATAGGTGAGTGACAGGGGAGGGGCCACTCTGGGACCCAATCAGCTTTCAGCTAAGGCAGGTGCCCCGGTGCAATCCTCTTTGTGAGATGGACGAGGAGGGAGGGGCCAGTGA
Organism: Mormyrops attenuatus; assembly: GCA_026777985.1. Lineage (NCBI taxonomy): Eukaryota > Metazoa > Chordata > Actinopteri > Osteoglossiformes > Mormyridae > Mormyrops > Mormyrops attenuatus. The sequence goes on along the minus strand of JAODKC010000048.1, from coordinate 3,296,615 downwards.
CTGAGATACATGTAATGTCGCATTAGGCCACAATATAACCACACAGCACCAGTCAGCACAACACCGTAAAAATCTCCTCCGGATTCTTGGGCACTGGTTTGTAGGGGATGGAACAGGGATATTTTACTGACAACCTTGGGACTTAATGGCTGACAAACTGAGCAGACATTCAAAATGAACTATTTTTCTAACTAAAACCCTATAGAGATGGACTGTTGCTCCCAGTCACAAGGTGTAAGGGCTGTTTATATCTGATGGAGCCCTGTCTCAGAAAGGAAGCTTGTCACCTACTTGACACCGTCGACCAATAGGCTCCACTCAGTGTGCCTCTGTGTGCTGCAGCCAAATAAAACTAGGCCCCTTCACTACCGCTAAGTAAACCCTGTCTCTGCTAACAAGCCTGGGCGGCTTCTTAGGAACAGCGGAGACACAAGGAGAAACCGGGCATTCTCTGCAGAGGTGCCCGGGGTCCATCAAGTCCCTCCATCTTTAAATTGACCCAACTGAATGAATCATTTCACACCACAAAGGTGCAAGGACACAAATAAAAACATGCAGGAAGGAATGAGAATGTGGCTGGGGGGGGAATTGGCAAAATGAAGCAGCCAAGGGAAAAATCAAGCATAGCTCCTCCCCACGTTGTGATCTTAAGAGCCCCTTGTGTGTGTCATGCAATGTCTGTCATGCCCCTATGGACCACAGCGGATATGCCAGTCACAGCGGCCGCAACCCTGCCTGCTATGGACGGATTCTCCCCATTTTCATTGATGAGAAAATTGATAAAAATCCTCACTATACCTCCGAGGGCTTGGAATTTTCTTTTGTGGTTATAACTTCAACACAGAGCAACCTTTAAAGACACCATCTTCACCCACTAGTCCTATGCAGGTTCACAGGGGTCCGCAGCCTATCTCAGAAGCTACAGATGCAAGGCAGAGAACAACCCTGGACGGGGCGCCAACCCATCGCAGGGCACACCATCAACTCACACAGGCAATTTGGTAACTCCAGGTAACCTCAGCATGTTTATGGACTCCACACCGGTAGAACCAGGGCAGAGACTCGAACTCAGGCCCCAGACGTGTAAGACGCCACTCTGCCACTCCTGCTTTAAACACACCTGTTTTAGGAAATCTTTATCCCAATTGCCCGTCCACACAACTCAGAAATGCAGCCAATTTCTGTTCATTTCTTAGTGCTTGAGATACAGTGAAATGAACATGCTTGTGTATAGCAGGTTAAATCACAGCCTGGAGCACAGTTCTCACCCTTCAAATGCTGTGACAGGGGGCTGAATGGACGCGTGGGGAGCCATAGTGCTCAGAGAGCCGGTTACTCACTTTCTCACGGTGAACACAAACCACACAGCCAATCAGCGCACGCTGACTCTCAGCATGGCTCGGAGGGCGCGTATTAGCAGGGAGGAAAACGGTTATGTAGCGGTTGGTTGTGTATTTGTAAAGCAGTGTGCTGGACACCGAACAGGCAATCCAGCTTTTCTGCATTTTGACAGCTTGTGAGATGTAGGATTTCTTCTCCAAACGTCAAAGAAGCTGCAAGAGATGGGCTAAATTTGGCAGCGTGTGGCCCCCTTGAGTGCCTGCCATCGCCATTGCTCCCCAATACATTTCTTCAGTTTACTAACGGAGATCCAAGCTACGTTATTTATTTGCAGATTAAACACTTACCAGAAGCACTTGCGCTGTGTGCCATTTTGACTATTTCTTTTTATATAGCACATTTTCAGAGACGCAACAGTAGAAGCTGCCCTGAGATCCAAAACTGCACAGTCTCAGTCAGCGATGGCTGCTGCTGTAACGGGCCGGGCCAAGGGACCGATGCTGTGATGGCGTGATTATCACTCTCCACGTGACGGGAGCGGCGGCACTACGCAGGCGAAGCAGGCCACGTACGTAATCACTGCGTAGGCAATCGGCACGCAAGCCATCGACTTCCTGTCAAATGTGTCGCACGAACGTGTGGGCCGACGGTGGGCCAGGCGGTGGCTCGCTCCGGGCCGGGCCCACAGTGCCGGTGAGTCAGCCGGGCTGGAGGGTGGCCAGGCCCCAACTCGACGTGGACACGATCTCCTCGCTGTCTCACTTTCAGCATTGGACAGCAAAGTGGGATGGTCCGCAACAAAGTAAGTGATTGAGTAGGATGCCATTTGTACCATATATATGTGTGATCGACTCCCCAACCGCCCCCACCCACTCCACAAACCACCCCCAGTCAGTGAATGTACTGATGGGGAATACCCTGGTCGGTGAAAAATTACCAAGCCCCCCCCTCCCACTCAGTCAGCAAAATCAGCCGAGGGGGTGATTTATTTTGAGTTATTTATATATTTACTGCTCCATGTAGTAGCCCCCCAATACAGGGAGATGCACATTGATACAGCGCTCGCAAAATATAATAAAATCCACCGGGCGTCAGCATTAGAGAGAGCGTGGCGGCTCCCGCTAAACGGGGAGGCTGAGAAAGGATCAAACATGGCAGCTGGAGCAGAAAGCCTCCCAGCTGCGGCCCCCCCAGCACAGAACCGGTGATTGGCAGGCGTGGCACATCACAAAGCTTTTCAATTAAACAGCGCAGAGCTGGGCTTCTGTGCAAGTCGGCGAGGATTTAGTCATAGAGACGGCGGTATGGTCACAGACCTGCCAAAACATGCAGCTCGCTGAAGCCCCCGCCTCTATGGAAATTTGGCTTTGGCCAACGTTTCTGAGGGGGGAAGACATGAGGTTAAGTTTCATGGTGGGAGCTGCGAAAAAAAACGGGGTCACATGGCACGAGGACCGAGCACGGGGACCAGGCATGGGGAAGTGGCTCGGGGAACAGGCATGGGGAAGGAGCACGGGGACTGGGCACGGGGGAGGGGCTCGGGGACCCGGAACGGGGAAGGGGCTTGGGGACGAGGCTTGGGGAAGGGGCACGAGGAAGGGACATGGGGAAGGGGCTCGGGACGGGGCTTGGGGAAGGGGCACGAGGAAGGGGCACAGGGAAGGGGCTCGGGGACAGGGCTTGGGGAAGGGCTACGGGGAAGGGGCTCAGTTCGGGATGCTGGACAAAAACTGTTGATAGTCACAGCCCCCCTTCTTATGAAAGCAGGCATTTCTTTTAAGCTTTCCGGACAGTGGGAATTACAGTGCAGCATGTCTACTGCGTGCTAAGGAACCAGCCCAGAAATATCGGGCTGTGCAAAACAAGTCAGCCTGAGCTTTCAAAGCCAGGCGAGATGCTTTAGAGAAAATCCTGCGTTGTCAAACAATCAAGTCTGATCCAGTGATCAAACCATTTGTGGTGTTAAATTTGGAGTGTGGTTCAGGCTCATTTACGCGTACTGCCAGTTTACTGAAATCGTGTCTTTTAACCCAAAGTGATTCATTCTCTTCATTTTTAAGCAAACAAATGGTCAGTGGTAACTGTGAAAAATGAATATTATTTGTCCTGGTAGAGTCTGTACTTACATAGCCTACCGTCATCTTCCTCAAAAGTGAACTTTACACTAATTAATTTCATCGGCCGCCCATGTAAGTATATATCATTTGTGAATTTTGCATGAGAATTTGTTTTGAAGGAGAACAAAGTTATTAAATCAAAGGAGACAGAATTTCATAAAAAATCTCAGAATCAACTGCTAATTTTTGTTGAATGAATTAAAGTATAAATCTGCAGACTGTTGTGCCGCATGATTCTGTTCTGCTTCTTAATTTGCTTGCTTGTCATGTTATTACTTAATGACAGTGGACTGGTGACTGGATTTTTTTTTGTTATCACATATTTAAATGTATGCATATGAATGCCCTGTTATTAAGCGTAAGAAGTACTACTGTTAAGCCATTACTGACACAGAGCCGGCAATAAAATCCCCATATATCAATGTTCCAGCTAAGGAACCTTGGCTTGACTGTTACTGATACACATGAGTTTCTATTACCATAACTTGCAATGTTAGACGTGGCATCTTAAGAAATTCCTTAGGCATTACGTCCTCGACATGAACAATTTGGAGCGGCCGCCTAGGAAGGCCTGGGAATTCTATTCTATTCACGACAGGTTCTATTACTTGGCAGAAAATGTCTGAAATTTTCATGGGGAGAAAGTTGCCAAGTTGGAGAAGTCATGCACACATCCGCTCCTCCTTCACCCGGTAGAATTTGAGTTTGCTGGGACAAAAGAAATCGGCTCAGTCACCTTCCACTCAAAGGCCTGTCTGTCATTTGTCTTATTTCATGTTTAAGTTATCCCACACTGCTGTCATTAAATGCTATTTGTGTCTTCCCTTCTTCCTTGGCGACGCCCGTAGACCTGGAGCTGGGAGCCAAATAAATATAATACAAAAAACTGTTTTTCACAAACAAATGACAGCCTTAATTTAAGAACTGCTCAGCACAGGTTGCAATCTGTCAGAGACGTAACTTCCAGCCTCAGAAAAGCAGACACTAATTGAACACAAATTGATGGTTTGCTAGACAATTACCCATCAATCGGGGAGGCCGGTTGATAGGAGCACAGAAGGGGAGTCCATGAGGAAACGTCGTGTATCAGAGGGCACCTGCACGGGCTGTGGTGAGAGGTGACTTCAAATAGGTTACATGTCAGGCCTGGAAGCAACAGACAGTAGCAGCTTATCAGCTGGTAAAGAGAGAACAAGATTTAGCCAATATATAGAGGGTATGAGAAAGTGACGGGATGAGATTACCAAAAATAAAGCCCTTTCAGGGAGGTTTCCGAGTGCAGAGAAACACCAGACAATGTATCTGTTTCACAGTTATGTTTGGATGAGGTATTCCCACACTAATCTGAACATACACGCACTCAGCGCCCCCATTACAGCTTAGACATCAGCACATTCACGCACATCCCACGCTGACATTTCATGCATTTAGGCCACGCTTTTGCCCACAGGGAGATGACAGTACCTCAGGGAGAAAATGCAACATCTTACAGCTACCGGGGACATCAATGTGGCGCTGCCCGACCTCCCTAAGACGGGCCGAACTTCCCCCTTCTCTGTGGGGATAGAGGCAGGTGCTACAGCAAATAAGGGGTTAACACACTTCCCCCTTTACTCACAATGAGTCAATAACGGCTTTAAGCTCAGGAATGAGGATGATGGACAGGAGACAAGGAGATATTCCTAACGAGAGTCCGTCCAGTGCAACATCTAGATCAGAATCACACTTCTCATTCCCCCCCCCCGTGAAGTCTCATCCATATGATTTCAGTTTTTATTTTGTCTGCAGTCACAGTGGTCAGATCTGTTCCAAACCCATGGGTTATTTTTGAGGCAAATACAGACAAACACGGTTTTTTATCCTGATGTTTTTTCAGCAAAGAATCGGGAAAGGTCACAGAGAGAAAGACAGGAACGAAGGGAGGATAGAATGCGGGAGATTGTGCCTAAGAGATCATGTAGAATTCATATCTCTTATTGACTATTAAGCAAGTAATACAGCAGTGATTCGCACCACTGTCAGTCACATAAAAGTGATCTGTCTTTACACTCATGCCAGGATCAAGGTCTCCTCAGAGACAGATCAGACGGGGCTGGACCCACATGCCAATGCTGCTAATCATCTGCCCAGCACAGCACCGGCCGCTCTTGCTCACCACGCGGTAATGAAAACACATTCCGAATCACATGCACCGGCCACGTGGGCAGCTTGGAAACATTCTGCTGTTTGCAATTCGATCGGTCAATACCACATTGGACTGTGGGAAGAATCCGGGGGGAATCGGGCATTCAGAAAAACTACCACAGAAGTCAGATACGGGTCGCCCACAGAACTCCTCTCGCTCTATCAGACATTGCTGAAGTTGTCCTCCTCTGGCAATAAGACCAGCGCTGGGCATTCAGCTCGAACCCGGATTCTGGGGTCCGCTGTATTTCATCCAGGTAGCCAAAGGCCCAGCTTGAGAAAGGCCAAGGTCCTGGGGCTCCAGTAGCCCCAAGAATAGTTCAGCACCTCAGAAGCATCGTTAAAGAACTGCCAGCTGAATACACAAGTACAAACACAGAACGTAGGAAAGAAACTTTATAGCATTCATCTAGAATGCACTATAGGTACCTTCATAATGCATTATAATGGTCAGTATAAGAATTAATAAAGCACTGCAGCATCTTTTACTGAGAATGATAAGACATGATAGTGTTGATTATAATCCTTCCTAAGCTCCAATGAAGCTTTCATCAATAATGCACTATAGATACCTTCATAATGCATTATAATGGTCGGTATAAGAATTAAGGATGTTTTATAAATGTATAAATGCATTATAGATCACAGCTTCATAAAGTATTCATAATGCATATGCTTTTTAATTAATATAGCCATGTTTATAATGTCTTATGAATGCATTATAATGTCTTATGAATGTGTTCATAGATTCTTATAGATGTGGCATTCATAGAAAGTGTTCTACCAATAAACAAATCAAAAGGCAAACCCCTTGGGTTTCATGTGCTGCCTACACTGGGCTGTTGCGGTTCCTCGTGGGAGAACATCGTCCTGAAATTCCATGACAGTGTGGTCTTAAGCCCCCAACCGAAAAACCACCACAGCCGGATCTCCCTAATGTGCCGGCATTAGCTGGGAATATGTAGAGAGTCCCTGTTTCTGATGTCTTTCCTTGGAGAAGAAATGCTTTCATCACACCATCTGGACTTCAGGTGCCGGTGTCACCACGAGCAGACAGCGAGCGTCTGCAGGCCGGCCAGCACGATGCAACGCCACCACACCACCTGTAAATATGCAGGAGATGCGCGGGCTGAGCAGCTGCTCGCCATCGGGATCGCTTCCCCTCGCAATCTCCACGACTACCACAGGCGTCTTTCATAAACAGTCCCCCCCCGGGAAAGATGAGCCTTAATTATACATATAAGCACAGTAATTAGGTCAAGTATCTCTACGTCTCTACGCCATTATCCAGGACGTCCTGTTACAGTCATGTCAGGAAAGAGACAGCACCCGTTATTCAACAATAATCAACAAACACCCAGGTAGCTCCTATTACTGCTGCATTATCAGTTTACACGTTAACCTACTTACATAACTGTTGTTTTGGGTGAAACACAGCAGCTTTACAGACCATTCAAGCTCAAAAGGCCAGTTTATTCACCAACAGACCCTGTGGGTATATTTGCAAACCGAAGGCTGCAAAATTCTTCCCACAAAAGTCGTTTTGTAATACCGGTGTCCATGTGAGCTATTCTGGAGCGTTAAATGAGGAGGGTAATATGCATTCACACGTGCAATGCAGATATCTCGAAATACCAGGTAGAACTCTGCTATTCTGATTTTAGCATTCCTATTAGCATTCAAGGTCAAATGTAGTCGTTTACTATTAGTTAATTATAAAATTGTAGCAGCTAAAATGCCCCCTGCCTCCTAGGGCCTTCGTGTCATTTTCGTGTTTTCCAGTATTTTCTCTTGTTCATAAATTGCTTATGCAACAACACCTCACCAATCGTGATAAACCAAAACATGATTAAGTAACCGGATTTTGGCACGACTACAACTACCAGCTGGAAAAAAAAACCAAAACAAATAGCGATCTGGATACGCGTATTTCAATATAAAACAAATCTTGTTAAAATGCAAATTTCAACACCCTCCCCGAAGAGGTCTCGTAAACTGCATTTTAGGCAGATTTCCTGAAGCCTGGAGCCTCATGCAAATTTATGCAAATATTTGAATAAATTGCTCTATTCAGCTTGCAGCTATATGGCTCTCCAGCTTCCTCTTGCCAAGAGGATAATGCTAAACTGGACTCAGCTGAGGTCCTACTGTAATGAGATGGAACACCTGAGACACCAGTGGAGTTACTGTACCAAAAGGGGGCGCTATTCTGTCTAGACAAAAAAGAAAAATCGCTCTGTTTCAGGGTCTTGTGTTTTTTTCAGAAACTACACTCTGGCCTTTAAGGATTACACACTGCCAATAACATTGAATACGGCAATTGTCCTCAGTTTACAGCTCACATTCCCAAATGACAAAGGGCTGATCACTAAAATGGACATCATCACACCCTGAGGAAAGGTTGATCACTGAAATGGGCACCGTCACAGCCAGAGTAAAGGCTGATCACTGAAATGGACATTATCACTGAAATGGACATTATCGTTGCATTGCAAAGCATCCTGCATTGTAAAGCATCCTTGAGTGTGAGAAAGGCGCTATTTAAATATTTAAATAATCCTTATTATTATTATTATCATCACATCCTGAGGAAAGGCTGATCACTGAAATGGGCACCATTATGCCCTGAGGAAAGGCTGATCACTGAAATGGGCATCATCATATCCTGAGGAAAGGCTAATCGCTTAAATGGGTACCGTCACACCCTGAGTAAAAGCTGATCAATGAAATGGGCAC
>JAODKC010000048.1:3253621-3272508 GCA_026777985.1 Mormyrops attenuatus | reverse complement strand
CCCAGCCCACCCAAGGACAGACATAGAACTAAAGAAAGTCACATGGCCCAGCCAGGGGCCACAAGGTCACAGTTCACACAGCCTTCAAGGCAGAAATAGTCTGAGGGCTCAACAGTGTCTTGGGGTATATTGATTTATTTTTCCAAGCAGACTTTCGGCCCAGCATTATGCATACAGAAGAGATGCACGGATTTGCACAGTTAATGCCGTCGGCTATTTGAGTGAAGAGATTCAGGACCGGACTCTAGGAGAGACCTGGATTCAGGACCGGACTCTAGCAGAGACTAGGATTCAGGACCGGACTCTAGGAGAGACTCAGATTCAGGACCGGACTCTAGGAGAGAGTCAGATTCAGGACCGGACTCCAGGAGAAACTCGGATTCAGGACCGGGCTCTAGGAGAGACTCGGATTCAGGACCGGGCTCTAGGAGAGACTCAGATTCAGGACCGGACTCTAGGAGAGGCTCAGATTCAGGACCGGACTCTAGGAGAGGCTCAGATTCAGGACCAGACTCTAGGAGAGGCTCAGATTCAGAACCGGATTCTAGAAGAGAGTCATATCTTGGAGTCCAGGGCAGGCACAGTGGTTCTGTGAACCTGGGGTTGGCAGTAACGATGGCCCATGTTAACTCATGTTATTCATTTTCTATGTTTTCCCTTCCTGATGCAACTTACCCATTAGGCAAACATCTGTTTCCATGACGACTTCCTGGAAAACACATTTTTACCCGAGGAAGAGGGAAATGCTGGTGAAGAGGCTGAAAAAACGTGTAACCGCGCACCCCCCACTGTGCATTTACATTAAATGTGTGTTGTGTACTGCAGTGCCATTAGTATGAATCATTATTCAAAAACAGATATTTATTACATCTATTTATCAGCTGCTGTAGTCTAATAAACAACACATGGTCCCTGTAGGACTAGGAAATAATGAGCCCAGTTTCTGAAACATTACCCTCCAGCTACCTATATCTACTTTTCATGGTGCTCACCAACAGAAAATGGCCTCTCCTCCCTCCCCCTCCTCCTAGTGCACTTCCTGTGCCATGATTCATGGGCTCAGCCCTGATCAGCTCCTATACTCCTTGCGCATGGGAGTTCGAAAAGGACGTCTTAATAAAAAATGGACTCGCTTCCTTCCGACTTACAATTATCAAAAAAGAAGTCTGTGATTGGTTGGCATTTGCTTACTCTTGGGATGAACCAATCCAGCTGTCAGGAAAGCCAGGCCCCCGCCTGGGTCATCCCACTGGGCTCGGCTCGGGGCCCGACCCTTAAAAATAATTGGCTGCCATGGTTACAATGTGGCCCTGGTGCCCCTCGTACACATGCCCTGTGACCCGACGCTATCACTGCCGGTACACTGCTCATCAACACGTTAAAATTAATCGCATCACGCCACACTAGAAAAAAAATATTTGTCATTGTTTCTTAACGAGATTCCGCCGGCTTGGATGTGATCACAGAAGCGGGACGTGCAAAGGCTGCACCGCTGCTGTAGCGACAGGCGTGTCCTGGAAACGGCACACGTCGGCCCCCAGGGACCCACCGGCAGGCCCAGCCATTAAAAATCCAAATAGCAGGACTGGGGTGGATGTGCGTGCCGCTGATCTGCATGCTTTTCCCTATTCTGCCTTGAATTCCTTCTGAGTCGGCATCCAGGCTGACTGATCCGCTTCCCTGATTCACTCCCAGCTAGTGTTTCAGAAGCTTGCGGAGGCTGGGCATTTCCCACAAGCCTTTGCTCTCTCAGAGCTCCGTGTATTTGAATATAAGCTCTTAGCTGTGGCTGTCTAGCGTGCTGGGTTAGGAAAACTGAAGAAAACCTTCACTGTTTTGAAACAACAGAGATTAATCCAGCCCAGCACCGTTAATACTTCCACATTTGTACCAAAACTCAGCTTTCGCAGAGAGCACCTTCCTTTATTCCTTTTTGTGTTCAGCTGACAGGTAAATCTAATCTCACTGGGGAAATGAGATAATCGTAGGCTCTGCATCCATGTCAGCATCCGGATCCCTTTCAGGAAGGGATTTCCTGTACATTTTCAATAAGCCCGTGCCAGTATGTGCACACTGTGTTTTTTTTTAGGGCGGCGCGTTGCTGCGGCAATCCATCACCCCGCTGTCTGTTACCATTCCATGTGTCCTAATAAGCTTCACAGGCTCTGTGCCATCATGGCGGACGCAGAGGTCAAAGGTCAGGAAATGGCAAGCAGGACAGCGGCTGCCTGTCTGGGTGGCGACCATGGGGAAGAGCAGCAAAAGCTGGTTATTCATCATAACTGGGGAGGGGGGTCGTTTTGGAAGCCTGCGGGTTCACACTTAATGGGGGAGTAAGGGGCAATTATATTTACAAATAGACCCAGACTTACATGATTATTAAAACTTCTGCTTCATGTAAATTTTCCTGAGTGGAAATGATCCATTATTGAATTAGGAGGGGGCAAAGGCGAGGATAGCACTTGGCTTTCGGGGACAATCCAGCCTCAGAGAGCCCATTTTGGGGGAGATCTTTATTCAAGATGTGAGAGAGACTGCGGCCTAATACCATATAGTGTTAAGTTGGGAGGGAGGGTAAAGGGTTGTTGGGGGTGGGCAGAGTTAGCTGGCTGTAAAGATTTTATAACTTTCCAGGACATCGGGGTGCACAGGGAAGACGGAGCGGCGGCACCAAGGGACGACCCATCCTTATTGCAGAGCGGACTCCAAGATCAAGCCTCACATGAAAGCTCAGTACATATGCACTTGCAAATGTGTGTTTATGCAAATGCGGAGGCTGATGGAGTGAGGTCGGTGTGGGAATGTGAGTCAGGATGTCTGTTACCTTTATGGGCTTTGGGCTTGGCGGCTTTTCGAGTATGTGGGGCATCTGTGCGTTTGTGAGAAGAGTAAAAGCCCCCGTATCTGACACGCTGAAGAGACCGGCACAATTGTAAATATCAGAATTTTAAAAATCATAATAATTAATAATTATCATAAAACACTACTCTATTAAAAAAAAAACGTTATATATACATACATGCTTTAGCTGTATGTGGAGCGACACGGATTAGTCTTTCTGCTTGTTCCGCTATTGCTTACTTTACTTTGTGTTGTTGACGGCTTGTGTTCTATCGAACACCCGACTTAAAATAAGAATCATTAATGTGTGTGTATAAAATGATTAAAGTAAGTGTGGGCAATGTGTTACAATTCAGGGGTTTTTCAGGATTAACATTCAACTATCTGGATAATGCCTACATCCCCAACGTTGCCAGATATGAGGGTGGGTCTCCACTATGCCCACGTCCACGTGCGTGATGTCGGATTCACCGGTATGATAAAGCAGCCCCCTGATTGGCTCCATAGCCTGGACCAGATTCGTCAGTATGACTTACAAGCCCCCTGATTGGCTCCATAGCCTGGACCAGATTCGTCAGTATGACGTACAAGCCCCCAGATTGGCTCCTCAGCTCACACCCGATGAATCACATCCATATCAGTGGGGCGCCTCCCCTCCCCACTGCCACACATGACAGATATGGGCGATAAAAAGCTTGGCATCCATTCACATATAACAAATGGCATCATGTTACTGCTCATGTGAAGCCCCCTCCCTCACCACCGCTCCTCAACCCCCCCCCCCCCCGAAAATGGATTTATTCACGATTCAGCAGGCCCCCCTGCTCCGTCAGTGACGACTGGCCTACACGTCAGCAAGCTTCGATCGGTTGCCTAAACATGGAGTGTCAAGCAATGTGTTACCGCTGTGATGTCGTAGCACTTGCCAGGCTATCATTTTAAATAATGAACTGCTCTCAAAGTCTTGTTCAGTAAAATAAAGGTTACATTTTGAAAAAGAGCACTGGGTGTTTTAAATGAAGGACTCAGTTGTCCATTTGACTAACGCTTCATCTGTGACTCCAAGTGGCCGTTTCCCCTGCATAGCTACAGATAACGGCAGCATCCATACGGTAAAAATTAACGCAATAGGGGAGAATGGCTTCATCTTATGTAACTTGCTGTAGAGAAAAGTAGCTGCTGAATTATTAATATACTATTTAAAAAACAATAACATGGCTTGCACTGACATTAAGAAACGGTATATTTTTCAAGCTACTGCTAACTACCGCATAGCCTCTGTGAAAGCTTGATGAAGACCACCTCCAAACGTGGGGCTGCTGTCAGGAAAGGTCTGTCTCGCAGAGTGACACGCAAAATCCTCAGCGCGGTAATGAGCACCCCGTGGGAGGTACTGTCTTTCCGATACCTGTCACCAGCTAGCCTCGCTTGGCATAGCCCAGAAAAATCCCATGTCTCCCTCCATAAAAAAATACACAACCCAGTCTCCCTGCCGACGGTGATAATCCATCTTTCAAGATCCCACAGGTCAACTATTTAATTTTCATTTTGGGGAGTCGATTCTTGCTGAATAAAGAACAGCAGAACGGCACAGTCACGTGTCCAAAACGGATCTCATGTGTTAATGCTGACCTTGCAATAGCCCGGCCAGGAAATGGCTTTAAAATGCATGAAATGCTTTTCCCGTCTACCCTGAAAGTGCGAACAGGCCTCTGCGTGCCATTTTAGTCAGCCACATTGCTACAGGGTCAGGCTCTTTCTGTAGCTGTTGATTTAGCTGATTAGCGGCTAACCTTCTCCGAAACACTTCCCGTTGTCCCGTTTTGTACACGCTGCCGGCCGAGTGACGCTCAGCCCAAGGTGCCAGAGCAGAAGCCTCTCGCCAGCATGAGCAGGACCGCCTGCTGCCCGTGGCACTCACACGTCTCAGTGAGGGAGGAAACACACACATTACTTGCGCCATCCAGTGGTGCCTTGGCGTCTCCCCTCCTCTCTTTAGGCTGCTCTGTTTTACTCTTTTTCCCTATTTTCCATAATTTTCTTACACTCTTCCATCACCTCTCTTTCATACACTCTTCCACCATCTCTCTTTTGTACACTTTTCCATTATCTCTTTCGTACATTCTTCCACCATCTCTCTTTCTTAGTTTCTCTCCTTCTATCTCCCCCCTGCTCTCTCTTTCTCGCTTACTCTCACCCCCATGTTGTACTCTCACCCTATTCCCAATCTCTCTCTTCCTTTTACTTTCCTCCCTATCTCTCTCTCTCCCTCTTTCTCTCCTCCCCATCACGCTCTGCCTCTCCCCGTCTCTTTCTCTCTGTCTCTCTCTGTACCTTCACACTGTAACAGTAATAACAGAGAATGCTGGGGTTAGTGTCAGCAGTTTACTCAGCGACATCACAGCCGCGCCGCAGGACACCACGGCTCAGTGCACGTACTGTGTGCCCCAACCGCATCTCACATGTGAGCCGGCTGCTTATTCACAGACGTCGGGTTCCTTACTCGGCGATAACGAGCTCCTGCAATGTGCTGATGTTTTAAGTGGCACATACATCATTGGTCGTCTGCCTTCTATATCTGATTGTCTTGAAAAAACAATGCCAGCATTTTAGCTTGAATTATTATATATGTGGGACCAAGTCTTTCTGCTGATCATTTTTTGGAAAGTCTGAGCGTGGGTCACAGAAGGAGGGGAACTCTCCATGTTTTCCCCAAACCTTTTTCTTTAAACGAACCTTGCTGCTAATAGGCTGTTGCTCATTGTGTTCACTTTCCCAGGGGGTCTCAGTGTGGTGACATTCCAAGGGCACGAAACCCAACCCACACCGGGACCCCCCCGCTGCTGCTCGGACTAATGGTGCGGAAAAATCCCCCCCAAAAAACTAAATCTATAGTGCGAGAAACACCTCATTAGCTTCTGAGTGGCCATGAAGACATTCGGTTGCACAACTCTGCGCCATTATGGTCGCGCTCATATGTCTTATCGACGTGTCACCACCAAGCTAAACAAAAACCAGTTTGAATTGGGGCCTCATTCTCGTATCGATTCAGCGAGCCAGTTTAGGTTGGCGAGAGAAAATTGGCCCAGAAACCAACAGAATTTCTGCTTATTCTGCAGTTCCGTGTCGTCTTAAATTGCTTAACCAGAGCAGTAATCTGTCTCATTAGATTAAACACCATCAGTTATGCAGCTGATGACACAGAACAAATCCTACAGCAGGCTCTGTGTATTTCTATGTATCTCAAGTTTTCTGGAAGATTCTGCAATGGGGATGCAGTGACTGGGGGGGTCCATGCTACCTGGGCACAGCACTGGGGGACAGCAGCATTTTGGGTAACAAAACACAGCTGATCCAGAACTTTCTCAGGTGAGCAAATGATGCCGCATCCTTCCTCCACATGGCTGGTCTGTTTACAGGTGAATTCAGACAATCGGGTCAGTCAGGGACCGCTGTCCGTAATCATCCCTCCAGGCTACAGACCACTGTGGACCTTGTTAGGCAGTCAGGTGGTTTTCCCTCTGCTGGAACGGAGACTGAATGGGCTTAGTGGGTCACAATTAGCTTCCCCTCATCTAAGCCCCATCTTTGGTGGCATTATGCTTGTACTGGTACACAGTGATGGCATCTTGTGGGTGGCAGTCACCTCAGCCCCCAGGAGGACAGGTAACAGCAGCAACTAGAGACCTGAAGAGACCCCCACAAATTAGTCCCGCTGCTGGGGACTCAATGGACACCTTTTTTGTCAGGGGTATCCCATCAGTGACAAGGAGGGATGCCGAATTCACAGCCGCTTTTCAGTTCTGGGGCACCACATGTCCAAAGTCTGCTGAAGACCTTCATCTTCTAGACACTGGTGTGCACCTGCCTGGTGAAGCGGTGAAAGTGGCTTATTATCATAACAATGACATAATGTAGAGCAGCGTTTACCAACCTGGTCCTTGGGGACCCATAGACACAGCACATTTTTGCTCGCTCCCAGCTCCCTGCTAAAAGGTCCACATTTTTGCTCCTTCCCAGCTCCCTGCTAGAAGGTCCATGTTTTTGCTTCCTCCCAGCTCTTGGTAAAAACATGGACTGACTGCGAGTCCCCGAGGACCAGATTGTGCAACAACGATGGAGGTGAGGAGGCCTGTGGACACACACCAACCTCAAAGGCTTCCATCACAGCAAGATGTGGACAGACTGCAGATGGACCCAGGAGATATTAACAGGGTGTTCTAGGGGTTGAAGGATATGCAGGACTTGACCCAGAATCTGCCAAACATGGGGAAGGGGAGCGTGATTCTAGAAAAAGAACAGGAGCTTGACTAAAATGACAGGAGCTTAAGTCCTGTAAGTCACTACGACTGCCAGCCATGGATGTCACAGTAGATCTAACCCAGGGGTCTCCAACTCTGGTCTCAGAGAGCTACCTTCCGGCAGGCTTTCTATCCTACCTGGCCTCTGATGAGCCACACCTGTTCCAGAAGCCAGGTAGGATAGAAAACCTACTAGAGAGTAGCTCTCCAGGACCGGAGTTGGAGACTCCTGGTCTAAGCCTTCTCCACACTGCCGTGGACCACAAACCAATGAGCGATTCATCTGTAATGCTCTTGGACCCTGAGCACCTCTTTTTTTTTAACGAGCGAGCATTATATGCTGCAGCGGTAGTGCAAACACCACCGAAGATCTGCGGCTGGAGCTGAATGACACCAGCACCCCCTGGTGGCAGCAGAGGGGGGCTTCCAGCAGGTTGGCATTTTATGGATCATAGCAAACTGCACATCAGAAAGGTTGCCCAGACAAGGATGCACTCCCAGCAGACATCAACCAGAAGGTATTTGACTTGATAATGGACTTCGGCAAATAATGCTGCGTTCCATTTACCCCGGAGGTTGGATGTCGGAGCTGGGAATGACGTCACACCCAAGATAACCGCATTCCAGTACATCAAGTTGGAAAGCCACACCAGGGACCCAATAGCCGGATAACTCGTCAGATTTAAGGTACCCCAGTTTAAATGGCCTTAATCTTAGTTCTCTTACATTTAGCCCAGACTACCTTAAATCCAACAAGTTATCCGGCTAAGCAAGAAATCCTGCTTTCTGAAACAGGCCCAGTTCTATCCAGGTTCATTGTTAGCCACTGTTAGAAATACCAGTTCATAACAATGCATTACACAGTATTTTACGCATACAAACACTGTAGCAACGCGTCCATGGATAGCAGTTGGACAGTACTGTTTGTATGACTGATTTAATGAGCCACAAATAAGATGTATGTGCTAATAAACAGTATATAACTACAGATTTCACTTCTGCTGATAAAGGGAGCAGCCATTATTCTGAGGTCAGAGTTGCAGAGGTTCATCCGACTTTCCGAGTCAGAAATCTGACTTCAAGGGGCGTTCCAGTTGAGGTTTCTGACCTAAATTCTGACTTCCCATTTCAAATGGAACACAGCATGAGATATGCATGTGTGTAGGGGTGGGGGGGGGGTTGTCATTATCCACCATGAGGTGTGTAGGTTTGACTGACACTCTGGAAAAACTATTACACCAGCAAATTACATTACAACAGGAACATGGCCCAGATCTTTTCACCCACGATTGGCCCAAACACAGACCATGTTCTCTGCTGCTGAGTCTGAACAGGAATCACAGAACTGCCTAAAGTTACTGACGATCCCTCTGTCTAATCCCCTCCCACTCCCCAAAACACCAGCAGAAGCTCTAAGCTTCCCCTTTCCCGCCAGGCTAGCGGGACGTTCCCCATTCTCGCTTCAGAGCCATGCCTATAACATGTTTATTATTCCCAGTCTGACTATATTCCCACGTTTGCTGATAAATCATTGGCTCACTGGCGCAATATGTTAATTGTGTAAAAACAACGGGACCAAAATTTCCTCCTTGGTATTCGATTCACTTGATATATGAGGCAGGTCTCACTGCCATCAGTGACCACAGAATAGAACTGCAGTCAGGGCCGTTGATGCATGATATACAAACAGCAAAAAACAAAGAAACAGCACCCCCTTGTGGCAAATGAAGCAAATTTGCACGGAGTGCAGTACTGTATGAGCAAGGCTGAGTGTGTGCAGGTACCAGAGACCATTAACACGTAAACAAATGTAGCATTTAGTAAAGAATCCATCCTTGCATTACATGTTTACTAGTTCTGAGTGGGTCTGGGAAAAACAGATGGAAGGGTGAAAGTGTAGAGGGGAAGAATGAAGACGGTGAGGGAGACTGGCATGGTCTCCATGTATGACTCAGATCAGCATATCGAGGGGAGCATGAGAGCCACACTCCTCGCGCGATGGTGAGCCATATGTCTTGGAGAGCGTGAGGAGATCTGATGAGACACACTGCCGCGTTTACAGAGCTCTCCCTTACACTCTGGCCTCCCTTGCGCCGGCCGAACTTGCATGTCAGCAGCTCGCTAATAAACGGCCACGGCGCTGGCTAAAGCAGGCAACGTGCACTGTGTTGAGGGATGATCTGAAAATCCTTCCCACATCAGCACCAAGGCTGACAGAAAACATTTCTGCTCCCTTTATAAATCCCTCGTTCGCTTTTTTTACAATCTGCTGCTCAAGGACTATTCGGCCGAGAGAAACCGCTAGAATGGCCCAGTCTAATTTCTCGCGGTCGCGAGTATTTCAGTCACAGGACCGCACTTTAAATGTCATCAGTGCACCTCACAAGCAGAGAGACCCCATGTCACACACGTGCATGCATGATAGCACGAAAAGTACACCTCAGTGTCTCACGGCGCTGGGGAACACACTCACGTTCAGCGGTAAACTCTTAAACTGAGGATGCTGAGAGCCCATGAACCAAACACCAAGGCAGCTTGGGCCGTGATCAGATGCACATTGCAGATCGTTTAAGTGGGGTCTCCTGCCTCAGTGAGCCCTGGGGATGCACAGCGAAGTCTTGCTGGGAACTGACTCTTGGACACATTTACAAAACTACACTCTCATCAGTATATACGTGTGTAGGTCTTACAGGAGAGCGAGATGTGTTACGCAAAAACCAGAGCCATCCTATGAGTCTGTACTTCTGCAAATAAAATACCATCCTTGTTCACATTTTCAATTTATACAGCAACAGCTAGCAGACCTGAACCTTTGCAGTGCAGTGCCCTCTAGTGGATAGAGCGGCTAATGGCAGATTAGTCATCATATCTAAAGTACACATGCGTAAGACACCAAAATAATCTATGGACTTAGGCCCATTTCATCATGGTCTCCCACCAAGAAGGAGCAGAAGCTGCTGAGTCACATCCATCACAAAAAATATGCTTCCTTTTAAAATTCCAGAATATTCAGTAAATCAAACTTGATAGCAATTCCAAGACCCATCAGTAGGGGGATCCCACATGCACGCTCACACGCTCCTGCACACAAACGCACGCACACGCATGAACACAAGCGCAGACTCCTGCAGGTACTGACAATAATGTTTATTGGCTGTATATTTGAAACAAACAAACTCTTTTTGTACTGTACTTTGTTGACCCCAAAGAAAAACGGATCAAGTCCAAGGTCGGCCATTTTGCGTGTCTGTGTGCATCAAGCAATACTGCATGCTCCGCAAAGATATCAGATGACATCATAATCTGGAGACCGTAGAGCCACACCATGATTGGTCGCTGTGGCTGTACTCCAGGCTGCTCATCGAGCCCCTGGCGCTGAGTCAGAATGACCCTTCAGAACAGGCACAGCGGGGATGGGGGGGTGAACCACGGCCACACAGCTAACCTGAGGTCATTGGAATCCAGTAACTTGGTGTAGTACATAATCCTGCCTTTAGGGGGAGACACCTGGAGGCTGGCCAAGACCTCCTCCACGCAAGGCCTGGCGCAGACCCCCGTCCACTTGGTTACATATGACCCCTGCAGACAGAAGTGGTGGATCCACCCAGCTTGACAATAGCCTATGTCATTCTCTCTGGTAGTGGCTCCTTTCACGGTTGTGGCATGACTCAAGTGCGCCACCTGCTGCTCCCTCCCCCATACCTGCATGCTCTCACCCTCCCCGCATGTGAGGGGTGGCTCCACTGTGATGTGGTCCTGCCTTAGCTGCCAGATCCTGTCAATCGGCAGCACCCCCCAGGTAGCCTTCCTGAGACTGCACGCTTTGCATAGAAGAGGCTGAACACGATGTTGCCCTTGCATACATCAAAGTCCCAGGTGATGACAGAAGAAGGATCGGAAGCTTCCACCACGACCTGCATGCAGAAAGATCCATTTAAATTTCCTAGAGTGACCCACCTGCTTCTTCTGAATGCAGACTTGCTTTTGTTTATTCCTGCTTTGATGTTAAACTTTGATGTTTGATGTTAAAGTTTGATGTTCTAACAACCATCCAACTCAATGACAACTGCACTTTCGCTTTTTCATAAAGTCACCATCAGGGGGCCTCCTTGCCTGCAAAGTCACACTTTAGCAAACAGTCCCTTCACTACAGATCTCCTGAGCATATTTACATCACTGCCAGGCTAGTCACTGTCACAGAGGCATTGTGGGTGACACTGCACTCCTGAGGGACTCCTTTGGCACTCTGCTCGTTGCTGACACTCTGGTAGAGAGTCTCTGGCCACAGATGGGAATCCTCGTTCAGGTCACTACAGAATGCCTGGCAAAAGACACATCCTGCACAGAAAGTCATTCACAGTGACACCACAGTAAGCCAAAGAAGGAAGCGTCTTTAATTCAAACAACTGTCTGCAACCAGTAGCTAAACAGGGTCAAAGTGCCCTGGATCACGTCAGCCAGGGCACTAAAAGACCCACAGCCTTGTTGCTGGTGGTACCTTATCGGGCGGCTGAAGATTTTGGAAGTTTCTTTCTTTATAAAGTCTGAGAACCTCTTCATTAATAGATGGCACCTGGGGCACACAGTGTTTGTTATATGACTGTGTGTGTGTGCGCATGCATGCACACGTGTGTCACGGGGTCTCTCTGCTTGTGAGCAAGTGTGTGTTACTCACAAGTCTCAGCAAAGACTCCAGCCCCAAGACACGTACCAACCCCTTGGTGTCCCTCTGACCCAAACTAAGAATGTAGAAGGCACCCCCACCCCAGAGGACGTCTCATGTAAATGTAAAGAGTAAGTGTACAAATGAATAATGTATGGCTCTACTACTAGCCTAACTGGCACACTTTCAACGTCTTGATACTTTCAGCAATTTAGAATCATTCATGTCTTGACAATCACAAATCCCACCTTTAACTGAAAATCCAGCAGTTTCATTTCTAATCTACTTATTCTTTTTAAGCGATTCACTTACTCCATCTGGATATGACACTCTCTTTGCTTCTCCAGTTCATGCTTGTATAGTTACTTAATGGGTAACATGTTGTTAATCCTGAGTCTCTAAATTTAATCCTTTGATTTATACACATGTCATTTGGAGTAACTTCTTGCAGAGCTCAGCTGTGCTGTTCAGGTGGATGGACCCCCATCTTCTTGGGACAGGTCAGCCAGACTCTGCTAGAGGACAATAAGCAGTCTGCCATGTGGACTTTACACCATTATCTTCCTTTAGCTTGAGTGTCAGCTGACCTCAGTGGGCTGTTGTCTCCGTTCTCGCTGGCAATTTATGTTACTGGAATAAACTATGAGATAATGGTCCAACTGAACAGACCAACTGAGCAGACTGCAGTTTAAAAGCCTGTCAGACAGGGCAGAGGGTGACTTAGAGGTTGTGGGCTGACAGGATTAATGTCTGCACAAGGTCTGTTAGGGATGGGGGAGGTGGACCAGTTGATACATGCCGTGTTTTCGAATTTATTGGTGTGTTTTGGCCTTCAGGGCTTCCATGTGGAACTTTTGGTACCGATACTGAATCGGAAGTCAATGGAAAAGGGAGAATACCGAAAGTATTGTAGATGCATGGTATTGTGGAATAGCACCCACTGTTCACCTGTATACATACTGGTAGACACAATAGTGAACTGGTATTTCAGAATTTAACGGCGCTTTTCCACTGCCAACAGGAACCGAGCCATACCTGACATGTACCGCGAACTGACGGTTTCCCATTGCAAAGTATGTGAGCTGCACCCGGGCCGTAATGATGCTGACATGGATCTGCTGACTAGCACGAGCTGGATGCGTCACCACCATCTGACTAGGTGAAAGCACGGAGATATCGGTGTTCAGCATCAATAAGCATGGATTATCTAAAGGAAAAAAATGGCATATTCTATGAATTATTAATTATTAATATTTTCGCACATTGCGGTGTATTAGTGAATTTCCGAAAACTCAGAACTTGAAAACTGCCAACTTCCTACTTAAAAAAGGTACTATAGAATAGCTGAATGCAATGGATTCGTAATGCAAATTTACACAAGCTAGTGTTTCCTGCTAACGTAAGACAGATGTGCTACATGCGGTGTGGCTCGGTTATGGGTCGGTTCCTGTGGAAAAGCGCCGTAAGTCTCTGAAAGCCAGTAAGGCATGACAGTGGGAGTCTGTGGCCTTTTCAGATGCAGCAAGTGTGTCTGACAGCACTATCAACAGCAATGTAGAGTCAATGAGCCACCATTCGGCAGAGGAGGCGAGTAACGGTGAAAGGGAACGGCAGCACTGCAAACAGAGTGCTCTTCTGGCTCATTGGTAGATGATACTCTTACTTGGGAACTTCCTGAGTTCCTGGCTGAGCTCACACATTCTATCCTTTGACAGTAACATGTAGAAACAGCGGGACAAATGCCACAAGTGAATAAAAGCCTCACTGGCCAAAACCCAGCCGAATGCCATGCGATCTGCTTTTTCTGGCTACAGTAGGACCAAAAGCAGAATCCTGAAGATTCTGATCAAAAGAGTAGGGAAAAGCAAGGGGGTTAGGGGGAATTAAGGAAACATATTCCTCCCAAAGATTTGAGGTATGAGACCTTATACGAGTTTCTGAGAGAGGAGAGACTAGGACTTGAAACAATATCCTATATCCCCAAATCTCAGTGTAAGGTCAGTGCTTCTCTTGGAAGGATACAGTGCTGACATTCACCGCGCTCTGCATTACAGCACAGCACACATCCATCACACTGCAAAACAATAAATAATAACTGAATAGCTTTATAAAAGAATGACACAGCCCATTGCTGGGGCCTTGCCCGTGACACCATAGGTCCCGCTCATCATATTTCAGCATGGTCTCACCATGAAGTGGACTGCTGGACCTGCAGACGTCTGATACTGGTACAGCCTACATTCTGTTCAGCTTTAGCATCCCAGCTCCACACGTGCTAAACAGCACCCAGGACCACACAACAGCCAAAAAAATAAATAACTTTATGTAGTTTAGGGTTAGTCGTATATTTCCCACGTGTTTAATAAAGAATACACCCACAAGCATTCCTTAGGTCTCCTTGTTTGAACTTTCATATTCACTTTCATTAATCCTGTATGATTTAAGTAAGCTGTACTGGCTTGGTTTCATTTATGGGTGTGGTGTTGGTATTTCAAACAAATGCAAGTAATCTTAACTTTGAAAACTATTTTATTGTGCCCCAGACTAAAGGGAAACCAGCCAGACTTTACTGGCTATTTTTGATTTAAATCACAATTGATCAGCTAGAAAACGGTTATCAAGCAATCGAGACCAAGAGTAACACTGTGTAAGTGTATGTCTCAGGGCCTGCGATGGACTGGCATCCCATCCAGGGTGTCCCCCTGCCCTGTGCTCCTGGGACATGCTCCAGACTCCCATAATCCTCTACTGCACAATCCGTTAGAAGGTAAGTGGATGGATGAAAGGAAAACATTTTTTATGAAAAATTAAAATGGCACATTTGTATGCTGGCATTTATAACACTTTTATAAAAGTCAGCGAGTGGGAAAAATTGTCTTTCTAAAGACAGTACCTCCTGTGGACTTGCTGTCACAGGTGAAATGCTTGATATTTCGCCAAATCCAGCAGAGGCACAGGATGTTCAAGTATTTTGTAACCTTTCCAAAAACACCCCCTCTATCTTGCTTTCTCCTTTTCTTTCTCAGACTAGAACAGGGTGAAATATGCTTGTTGAAAATGTCTCTGTAAAGCACACACTGGCAGACCAGTAACAGTTTCGGTCTAACAAGGCTTAATTGCATGCAAACCTTTGTTGTCGTTGTAACCTTTCCAAGAAATATTTATGTATATATTTTTTTGGATGTGACAGATGAGTGAATTTAGTCAGTCATCTATGAAGTGTTGCATGAAATGAGAGAATAATGTGATCATACACAAGCGGGGTGGAAAGCCACAAAGCGCAGGGTTCGAAGGACAGCCCGGGACTTTCTCCCGAAGAGACCCAGAACCTGTACGCCTACAAACAGCCGCTAGGTACTATTGGGAGATGCCGATTTCTCTACAAAATTGACTATCACACGATTCATTCTGAACCGGTTTTCTTGAAATTGTATTTATCATAAACGTGAAAAATTAAATTGTCTATCAAAACATGAACAACTTCCCCTGGAACATGCAGGCACGATTTATGAACAGACAGCATCAAGCATGAATTATTTAACATTCCACCTAAATGTAGATTTCGTTATGTTTTCGTTAAGTAGCCATCATAACGACGGCGTCAGGTCATTTTCAGGATAGTCTGAAGTGATAGTTTATGTTCATTACCTTACATAAGAGTAAAATTAGCATTTACTTGTGAAAAGTTATCTCGCGATACCTGTTTTTTTAGGTTTTTACTTCTTGCATACCAAATGCTCCACATTTTCCAAGCGGTTTATTATCAATGACTTGAGTGCAAAAATTTTTGTGTAAGTGTGTGTGGAGAGCTGTGCGACTGTATCTCAGTCCGCGTGTGTGCAGTTACATTTGTAAAAGTGTAAAATAATCTGTAAGTGAGTACTGAGATTTGCAAATGTGCACAGGAATGTGTAAATGTGCACAGGAATTCGTGTGTGTAATCAGATCCGTAAACCTGTAAAAGAATCTCTGAATGTAAACAAGATTAGCAAGTGTACTGACATTTGTACGTGTGTAGACAAATCTGTAAATGCGTACTTAGTTATTAATGGCTGAAATGTTCATAATACTGTGAGCTGTAATACAGACAAGTCATTAGTTACAACACAGGCGGATCTCAGTCTTTTTACATGTGATTCTTGCTACACTTCTGCTGGCGGATCTGCGAATGCGTGTGGAGATCTGTCTGTGCGCGGAGGTTTTTCCCCTCCATACCTCTCCACACGGGATTTTTCCCCCTCCATACCTCCCCACACTGTGTTTTTTTACCCTCTAGACACGGCAAAACACCGGCGTTTAGACAGCATAATCGAAGCCTATGTCATGCATTGCACTTGTCAGGTGATACTGGCTACCTGAAACCAACCAGCAACCAGCCACTAGCAGACAAGAGAGTTTATACAGGAAAAATGAACCACACAGCTAGCATTGTGTTGAAATAGCATTAATTTACATTAGACCACCGTATAAAAAGTAGCCTATTAATCGGATTCCCTCCCTCGCCTGCTCCTGTTGACTATTTTCCTGTCCCGTCCTGTCCGTGACTCATACTGAAACTGACGCCCATAGTTAGGACTCCCCAAGCAGGGGTTGGGGAGGGGGGTCCATGGGGAGCAGAGGGGACCCATTCCCCCCACAGCTGGCAGATTTCACCACGTCCCCCTTTTGATAACAGACAATCATGACCCTCACCTCCCCCTCGGTCAGAACATTTTGCCAAGTCCCCTATTGCCCCCCCCCCAGCCGTGAGGCCCCTCCTCCACCTGCCGGCCAGATGTGATGATGCATTGAAGATGCACAAAAGGGTCTAGGGTCGGTAGAAGCCGGGCTTCAATCCTGGGTGGGATTTCAGTCTATTGCAATGTTCACACTCCTCCACACCCATTCAGCTAAGCGCGTGTCATGGAACTGTGAGAAGAAACTGGAGAACCCACACAAAACCCCCATAAAACAGCAAGAAAATGTCACGTGCAGACACACAGAAGCAGGGGTGGGAAATAAAGACCACACTCTGGATTAGCTGACCAGTATTTTAGCTAATCCTCAAGTCGATGTTTACTCGGTTAGAGGGTAAAGGCCTCAGGTGTGTTTGCAGCCAGCCTTTTTGTCCAAAATGAAGCAACAAATGTTTATAATTCTTCCTAGCAGGGAGGCGGTGAGGCCTGTCGCAGCTTGTTGGAATGACGACTATCCCAGAGGGCAACTCAAAGAGTGCAAGCTTAAAACAGCCCTGTGAGATGTTATCCAGCCAGAGTGGAAACTGATACAGTACATCGCTGCATGATTCACTTAGCGCCGTGAAAGAGACAGACCAAGTGACTGAAGTAAGATGGTTTCCTATAAGTCTCATGGGAAATGGTTGTTAACTGGTGCTTTCCTACAGAATGCAAGGACTGGGACGTAAGCTGGACAAAATAGGCTACTGCTTAAAGTATGCTAATCTTACAGCATAGAGTTTGAGTGACAGAGATGTGCTGTTACTTTGCAGATCGAGCAGCTATGTGGAAACGCAAGACTCTCATCCCACCTCTGTGCCTCGTGCTGCTGTGCGCCATCGGAGAGGCTCAGAGTAAGACTGCTGCAGGGGAAAATGGTGGCGCAGAAGGTAGTGCTACCGTTCGGCAACTGGAGGGTTGTAGGTTTGAGCCCTGGTTCCTCCTGACCCCATCAAAGTGTCCTTGAGCAAGACACTGAACCCCAAATTGCTCCTGGGGTGCAGGTTGGTGCCTTGCATGGCAGCCTGCGCCACCAGTGTATGAATGCATGTGTGTGAATGTGAGGCATGAATTGTAAAGCACATTGAGTACTCATGGGAGTAGAAAAGCGCTATATAAATGCAGTCCATTTTACCATTTTTTTTTTTTACACACAGAATGCACCTTTCACACGCTGCTTATGGTGCTCAAACAGATAAAGCGAAGCGTTTTTTAAACACACAATGTGGAAATAGATATGAACATTGTCACTTGTTTTTTTTTACTGGCAGCAGGTAGAAACATAGAAAAAAACTTGTTTTCCTTTAATTTGAAACTGTATGTATTCGCATTGTAACCTGGAATAACTACCAGCTAACGAATATAAGACATTCATTTAAATATTCAATGCAACAAATGCAACAGTATAGAGATGAAAGACAGAACTGGTCTGTATAAATGTGTAATTGAAAAATCTAATTCCAGAGATGCCTTAAATAGCATGAGCTATTTATTATTATTATTATTATTATTATTATTATTATTATTATTATTATTGTTGTTGTTGTTGTTGTTTTGTTGTTGTTTTGTTGTTGTTGTTATAAATAATGAATAATTTTGGTTCCCTTACTTTCCTGCAGTGTTAATGGAACTAAACATTTCTAAACAATTGTCTGACCGGGGCAGTTTGGACTGTAACATCTCTTCAGATGAATCACTCAACATCAAGTACTGGGCCTGGCTGGATCCAACTGGCGCAGAACTGTGTAAAATTGTTGAAAAAAAGTTACGGCCTGATCCTGGTCCATGTGAATACGTGTCTGAGAAGCAGCTGACACTCAACTTGGTCACACCGGACAAAACGGGCAACTACAGCTGCACAATTTTGTGTAACAGAGGTAAAAAATCAGCCCAAGTAGAAGTCAAGTCCAACCAACCAATTCTTCCAGTGTCGTATCCTATAGTCAAAGACAACTCCAGCTCTGTGTGTGGCCTGGGGTTGGCGTGGGTCGGACTGCTGGTCATCCTCCTGATGGTGTGAGATGACAGGTGTGTGATTGGGATAGCGTAATGCAGCCTGTTAAAGTATTCACTATGTTAAAGTACTCACCCACAAGTGTGGGAGAGTGTAATGCAACCTGTTAAAGAACTCACTTAAAGTACTCACTATGTTAAAGTACTCACTCGCAAGTGTGGGAGAATGTAATGCAACCTGTTAAAGAACTCACTTAAAGTACTCACTATGTTAAAGTACTCACCTGGAAATGTGGGAGAGTGTAATGCAACCTGTTAAAGAACTCACTTAAAGTATTCACTATGTTAAAGTACTCACCCGCAAGTGTGGGAGAGTGTAATGCAACCTGTTAAAGAACTCACTTAAAGTACTCA
>JAODKC010000048.1:3216814-3244049 GCA_026777985.1 Mormyrops attenuatus | reverse complement strand
TGCCAGCGAGCCACACTGCCACTGGTCCACGCTGCCAGCGAGCCACACTGCCACTGGTCCACGCTGCCAGCGAGCCACACTGCCACTGGTCCACGCTGCCAGCGAGCCACACTGCCACTGGTCCACGCTGCCAGCGAGCCACACTGCCACTGGTCCACGCTGCCAGCGAGCCATACTGCCACTATTCCACGCTGTCAGCGAGCCACACTGCCACTGGTCCACGCTGCCAGCGAGCCACACTGCCACCTGTCAGTCACACAGGTAGCTGGGAATTGTTGCTATGTGTATTACCATCCATCTAGTTTCACCCCACAATCCACCACTGTCATAGCAGTGAACACTCCCCATACAGAACTGGAATCCTGTTTTCCATCACTAGACCACTGAACCAACCAGTTGAGTGTAAAGAGTCACAGCCACAGTGTACTCAGCTGGCTGGTCTGGATTTCTGCTTTCTGCACCTGAACTTTCCACCTCTGGTACTATTCATTCATGGAACAAGATAACAATCACCCCATTTTTGTATCTTCCAGCGCCACCAGAGATAATAGGGGGGAACAGTGCACCCATTCAGGTAAACCTGTTTAAACCGGCCGTCCTCCTCTGCCCAGACAATATGTCACAGTGTCATTCCTGTTTCACTCTTTACCTGATTAGTTTCCACGCAGCCTGTTGGATGTCAGATCTTACTTTCCGTTCTCACGTTCTTCTGTCTTTTTAGCTTTTCACATCTTTTTAGACACCTTACCTTCACAGAATTTGCGCAATATCCCTGCAACTTGCAATAAAACGGTTTTTGCATTAGTTCTAATGTTTCACTTAGAATTTTTGACTTTAACCTGTATTCCCTTATTTGTGTTCTTATTTTTCTTTGCACGTTGTTCTGTGAAGTGTCCCCCTGAATGTCTTGCAAGTTTTGTCCTCTACTTCATGTTTGGCAGTGAACTACAAGTAATTCTGCTATGTTCGCACGTACTGGCAGTAATGTGAGTTCTGATTCTGATAGTTGCTGCAGTCCCCACTGCAGGGGACAGGGGGCGCCGTGCAGAGGAAGGGAATGGAGCAGCAGGTGAGGGAGCTGTCCCTGCAAACCCACATGATCCAGCTAGAAGGCCAGGTAAGGAATGCTGTGTTTTCCAGTGGGGTTTGTCTATGTGGCCGTTCACGGTCGTTGAATGGTGCCCCCTGATGGCAGGTGCGGAGCCTGCAGCTGGAACGCGACCAGCTAAATATGCTGTTGGAGAGTGTGCAGCAGAGGCACAGTCAGGACACCGAGCTCATGGAAGCGGCTCACAGGTCCAGGGTGAAGATGCTGGAGGAGTCAGCGGCCGAGAGGGAGGTGCGGATGCAGCAGGAGAGCGAGGGCCTGGCGGAGCGCCTGGCCAGTGTCACCCGGCTGGCAGAGCAGGAGCGGGCCGAGCTGCAGGCGCAATACCAGCGCCGACTGGCCCAGAACCAGCAGGAGCGCGACCGTGAGGTGGAGCGCCTCCGGGAACTGCAGCGGTACGGAGCCGGGATGCTGACGGGGGGCTGACTGCATGGCCATGCCCGGCGGCACCGTCTGCCATCTTAGATTTTCCCCTCTGCTAGGAGATCCATCCTGGAGATGAAGAAGGACCACGAGGAGCAGGTGCAGAGGCTGAAGCAGCTGAAGGAGGAGGAGATCGATGCTGTGACCAGCGTGACGTCTCAGACCAGGTCAGACACTCCTGCACATTCTCACGCAGACACACACACACACACACACACACACACACACACACACACACAGCGTGGCTCAGCTACACACACAGTCCCCCTGTCCGCGTGCAGGTCCCTGACACTGGTGATCGATCAGATGGAGCAGTTCTCCCGGCGGCTGGGTGAGCTGTCCTCGCGCGTGGAGAGCACGCACGAGCACACGGCACAAGGACTGGAGCAGGGCGCGAGGCACAGGGACCAGCAGCTCCAGGGTAAGGCAGGCCGCGAGCTCATCTGATTCTCCCAAAGCCATCTTCAGGTTTACTGGTTACTGCCAAGTATCCGGGATACTTGCTCAGACTTGCTTTCTGCTAAAAACACGTCCACTGCCATGTGATTGGATGCCCCCCACGCCCGTTGTGTGTCATGTCGCATTCAGGGCAGGTGCTAAGCTCAGGACCCAGAATTTAACTTTTTGGTCACAATTCCAGACCCTTAAACACTATGCCACCTGATGGTCAGTTTGAACACAGCCTCTTAGAATTCACTGCTCCATACGCAAGTGCTGCAGGAACGGCTGGACCAGCAGCAGAGCCACATGGTTGAGGAACGCGCGCGGCTGAAGGAGGTCATCGACAGGATGAGCATGCAGCTAACGGAGCAGCAGAGGCAGCTGGAAAAGGTCAGAGGTCACCAAAACTTGGGGCAGTGCTTTGGGACGCCTGTGGGGTCCTGAGGTCATCCCGTGTTGGCGTCACGCAAATGTCACGTCAAGCTCGTGTGCCTGTGTCAGGAGCGGTGGAGGGTGTCGGCAGAACAGGCCAAGGCAGAATCAGCCCAGAGGGGGCTGGGGGAGGAGAGGCGGACCTTAATGCAGCGCCTCTCCATGGAGAGGGAGGAGCTGGAAAGAGCAAAGGTGGGTGGGGCTTGTGTAGGGGATGTGGGTTTTCAGGGGGTGGAGCCTTGCTCTGAATTACTGCACGTCCAGCCCCTTAACCGCTTCGCCCTCTTCTGCATCTTTTCAGAGCGGCCTGCTGGAGGAGCAGCAGGCAGTGATGCAGCGCTGTGCGGAAGAGCGGCGGAGGCTGGCAGCCGAGTGGGCGCAGCTGCATGCGCAAGAGAAGCTGCAGCAGGAGCGTGCGGAGCGGGAAGCCAGCCGGGCCCTGGAGAGGGACGCCCACCGCGAGGGCACCATCATCAGCATGGCCCAGGTAGTGGGCTGGGCCGCATCGCACCACCCTCCCGATACTTCACCATTTTCTCGCTGGGGAGTGGCGTTTGTCATTCATCAGTTACGCACCCCCCTTTCCCCCGCACTCGTGCAGGAGCACGCCGACCTGAAGCTACGTGCAGGGGAGTTGCGGCTTCATGAGGAGATGGCGGCCAAGGAGAGGGCGGAGCTGGAGCGCCAGAGGGCGGAGCTGGAGAGGGAGAAGGAGAAGCTGCGCACAGCCGCCCTGCACCTCAAGACACGGGCTCAGGAGGTGGAGGCCTTCAGCAAGGTTCGTCATGGCAACGACCCCATCTCCTGGTCATGTGACGCTCCTTGACAGCCATGTGGGGTGTGACACGTGCACTGAAGGATTTATCAAATCTCCCTTAACATTTTAACTTAACACACATTCACAATGATGCTGTAAAGTCTTTGATAAATCCCAAATCAGTCTTACTAATTCAGGCTAAAATTTGAAATGAACTGAAAAGAAATAGTGCCCCCTTGTGGCAGCTGGCCTCAGACAGATACGAGGAGGGAGAGAGAGCTCTGCAGGAGGCGCGGCGGGTGGAGGAGGAGCATCACACCCGCCTGAGCAGCATCCGCACCCAGGTGGAGCGTCTGCGGAGCCAAGAGCAACTCCTGAACCAGGCAAGAGTCCGTGGGGGGGGGTCACCATACCGGTGGGGGCTGATTTTGTGAAGATGTAGCCAGGAAAATAGCTATTATAGATAAAGGGCGAGTTTGTTACCCTGCAGGAACGAAAGCACATATCAGAACAGCGCCAGGAGGTGGAGCACTTGAGGCGGGGGCTCCCCATCAACCCCCAGCTTCCTGCTGCCCCCATACTCACAGGTACGATCACACAGAGCCCCTCTCTCGTTCGTACATATCAGCAACTTTAATTTGTGAAATCTCCCATCTTTGTTATGTTACACACTCTTCCCCAATCAGCAGATGTATTGCCTCTCTGGGCAGTGTGTTAACGCACATACTGTGATATATCGTTATGTGTGGTGTGGTTCTGGCCGGGCTAACACACCCTCTACCTGTTAGATGTGGCTCCAGCGCAGGGTCTGCCTACCTCCACATCGGCCCCCCAGTCTACAGCACTCCTGACCCCGACGGCACCTTCTGAGCTTCACCTAAAACTTGCCCTCCTCCGGCACACGGCGGAAAAGGTACCATCTCACAGTCACGCTTATTACCCAGACTCAGACAATCGTCCCAGCCAGTCCGTGTTTCACACGCATTTGCTTGAACATCAGAGCTCCAGCAGATACCTGAACAGTCAGTTTCCCGTTCTGGATCGCTTGTAGCCATCTCCCCGCCCAGCTCTTTCCCACCTGAGCCACATCCAGATATGTTACCACAAGGCTATTCTGAGATTCTGCCTGTATGACTTGATACAAGTGGCCAAACTGAGTGAGAGTGACAGAACCCCTCATTATCCACACAGGACCGGGACTTCCTGCTGGATGAGCAGTTCTTCCTGGAGACACTGAAGAAAGTGCCTCATCATTCTGCCTTTCACACAGCCTACTGACCGCCTGGACACCTGCACAACCTATACAAACCAGTTTTGTATAATAAACCCATTATATACACACAAGTCTTACCGACATTGTCTTTTCCATCTCCTCATTTGAGTTGCATTTTATTTTATGATACACAGTATAACGGTAAGACCATCATTGTAACAGGTGCTTCTGTTTCTTTCATTATTTGAAGTTGCGCGTCGGGATTCCGCGACCCAAGGTCATACCTAGAAATTGTAGGCCCCCTGACAAAGTGTGACTTTGCCTCCAATCTGAAGAATTATGGACCAGAGCGGGGGCCCTCAACATCACATTGTGGGGTGGGGGGCCCCTAGACAGTGCTGAGCCTCCTGAATCTGCCGGGGTACCCAGGCTGGGGTACTCATGCCCCCCCTTCCTGATGATGTAATACAGTCGCGCCTCGCACGATGGAGGTATGTTCTGAGAAATGCTTTGTTAGCCTACTACTCACTAGAATAAAGTTTTTTTAAGTAGATATAGTATGCTCTAACAATAAAAAGTACTGTATAGTAAATACATAAACCAGTAACAGTTGTTTATTACCATTATCAAGTATTATGTACTATATATAATTGTATGCGCTACACTTTTATAGGACTGGCTGTGTAGTAAGTTTGTTTACACCAGCATCACCACAAACATGAGTATCGCATTATGACATCACTAGGCGATAGGAGTTTTACTGCTCCGTCATAATCTTACGGGACCACCGATGTATGTGCAGTGTGTCGCTGACCGAAACGTCGTTATGCGGAGCATGACTGACATAATATGGATTCGAGTAACATTTGGCCATATTAGTGTAATGCCAGCAGAGGGAGACTCTGCATCTTTTCAGAGCGGCCTGCTGGAGGAGCAGCAGGCAGTGATGCAGCGCTGTGCGGAAGAGCGGTGGAGTTAGTTTGTATTTGTAGTGAAGTAAAGTGTGTGCAAATCCATATCTTACCGAACTGGCTCTGGATAGTTATTTGCCTTCGGTAACACACGTAGGCTTACATGTGTACTTTGTGCTTATTTCTGAGAAATTCACAAGTATCATTAAACAAAGAAGTGGAATTATAAGAATGAAACACTGAAAGAACAGCCTTCAACTAAGGATGTGTAAAAATCCCTCCTGTTACTGCGCAATCATGAAAAGATTTTGGAGCTGTTACACATTTTTGCCGCTTACTGTAAAAGTAGCACCTAATAGAGTAGCCAAATCCATGAAGAGGGAGTACATGACAATATCTGACAGGGTCTTTTTTTTTTTTTTTTTCCTCCCGAAACCAGAGATTTGACTCTGACAGCACGAGCCACTAGCGCACATTTTCCAACACTTTGAGTTTGATTGAAGTGACTCTGCACATTAAAAACAAAGTTGATCAATAACTTTATGCAATTGCAGAGTCAGCAGGACCCAGGTATTACCTAGCACCATCCATATATGGCATGTTCAAATACTGTCATAACTGGCAGAGCGAGGTGTCGTAGCAGTGGCAGTGAATAGGCAGAAGGCTTGCGGGCACAAAGGAACAAGACTCCTTTATGAAGTTTCTTAACAGAACTATCAGAGACACCTAACGGACCATCGGAGCAACCGTAACATGGATACACAGGTGGGTCAGACCCTGGACAGTAAGGTACACACAAAGGTGGGTAATTCATACATGAGGATCGAACAGGGCTCACGTAAGACACACGCATGCGACAACAGGAAACAGAAGTGTTACCATTAA
Organism: Mormyrops attenuatus; assembly: GCA_026777985.1. Classification (NCBI taxonomy): domain Eukaryota; kingdom Metazoa; phylum Chordata; class Actinopteri; order Osteoglossiformes; family Mormyridae; genus Mormyrops; species Mormyrops attenuatus. Next base: position 3,237,879 of record JAODKC010000048.1, on the reverse strand, counting down.
CACAACAAGGAGAAATTTACGGCTACTTGCACGACATGCTGGGACCTGCAAATCCAGCCGGCACTATAATACAATAATCGAACGTGAGGTAAGCATATCCTAAAACCAACTGTGCGCTTAAGTAAAATAGCTTATTTAATATAACAATTTCGTTCTTAATACGATTCTGTACTGTAGTAGGCTACTGACCCCTATGGTAGGGGCCCCTTGGGGCCCTCTCTGCGATTTACCCTACAATAGCCCTTCGAGTTTTGCGTGAGATCCCGTGACATTAAATACCTTACTATAAACATATAAAATAATCACGCTAAAAGAGTTCAAGGTCTCCACGTGTCTGGCGTTTTCTGGAAAAACTAAGGAAATTTAAATAAACAGAAACAGTCAGTCGAAGGTATTCATTCACATTTGGCTAAAATCACCGATTTCAAATCACTTCCGTTTTAAAAGCCAACTACATGCTGTCATTATGCTTATTTTGTTTTTAATGGATATGCAGGAATCAGACAGACACTTTCAAAATGTCCAGTTGGGACCAACATCATAATTAGTCTGGTTAGGCTATAATGTTAATGCTATATAATAGGGTGACCAGATAATCCATGTCAGGGAGGACACCTCAAGCTTGGACAGGATTTGTACACTAGCATTTCAATTAAAAGGACCTGGATTTCACTTAAGCGCAGAGTTCTTGCTGCGTGCTGATTGGTCAGTCTTCCGTAATCATGCATGTGTCGCTGGTGTTAATGTGAAACACTTGAATGAGTCTTTTAGTCAAGGAAATGAACCAGTCAAAGCGCAAGAAGAGCTGAACTATTTTGCCAAGCACAGGAGCCTTTCGGTTTAAAGTAGATTGAAAAATCTGAAGTAGCTCAAAGTGACATGGATTATCCGGTCTCTTTATTATATAACAGTATCATCTAACGAAATGTCACACGATGTTTCTTAAAATGTAGAATTCTTTTTTGTTACTCAAGCTTTAATAGTCACAGAAGCGGCTATGGGATGTTGTCCAGACCAGTTGTACGCTAATTTCGGCCGCAAAATGAACAATACACAAGTGTACACAACATGGTAAAGTATTTGCCCTCCGGTTGATTTTATGCATGCCATCTTTTTATATCAAAATATGTTGCGTTGTCAATAAAGAGTGAATAAGGGAACCGGACTAAACAATTACTGAAGCATTTAATTGCTCCGTTTTCAATTATTCCAATCATATGCAAAAATAAATAAATAAAAAATGAAAATAACAAGTAGGTTGTTACCAGTGGTACCAAAGATCGGAATCGGGGCCGAACCAAATATTTTTAAACCGATCCGTGTCGGCTACCAAAACCTGATCTATTTTATTTCCCGCGTCCGTTGCACATGTTGCAAGCTGCGGTTACACTCTGCACTAAGCCTGCGGTACATTTTGGGATAGATGATGATCACTGAGGAATATTCCAGTTTCAAAGGTCAAAGAACATTCGGTACTTAGGCAATAAATGGTTTGTGGGTCTTTTCTAAACTGAAATTTATTACAGAAAAGTGAACTGAACCAAAGGTGAGCTGCATTCAGATCTGTAAATATTAACAACTATTTAAACAGCAGAGAGTAGGACTGTGATGTTACTGAATATTTTGTCATAGCCATGACTAAGACTGACTTGCCGCAACCGTCCTGGTGAGATACAGATTATCGCTGCTCATTTAAATGCAAATGTACATTTCTATCAGGCCTCAGGTAATAACACCTAATTGGGGGTCAGCTGAACACCCTTGTCACTCTCCTATTTATCCATGCGCCAGCTTCAGAGAGCCACAACAAGCGGAGCCTTCCTGGAGGAACCGACGACGTGCAGAAGGAGCGAAGCCGAAACGCCGGGAATGTCGGCCGCGGGCACCCCGCCCCTACTCGCACCCGCGCAGCCACCGCCTGACACCTCGCCCAGCCTCCAACACCACCACACCCTGCCGGCCAGCGAGTTCCGCAGCCTCAGCCCGCAAGACGCCCTCAGCGTGTTGCAAATCGAACAGGAAGGTGAGCCGCCCAGAACTCGCTCCTGTTTAATCCTGCTTACATGGAGTACAAATGGCTCACCTGCTTTAAAATAAAACCGCCGTCAATAAAAAGAAAATAAAAAATACTGTCATTATTATACAGTGAATTTTAGAAAACATAATAACATTGAAGGGTGGTACAGTGGTTAGCAGTTATATCTCACAGCTCTAGGAACATGGTTCAGGTGTGTGTGTGTGTGTGTGTGTGTGTGTGTGTGTGTGTGTGTGTGTGTGTGTGTGTGTGTGTGTGTGTGTGTGTGTGCTGGGTTGTTCCCTGCCTTGCACCTGTAGCTTCTGGGATAGGCTCTGGACCCTCTGCAACTCCAGATAAAAGTGGGTACAGAAAATGGATGTATGGACAATTTACATATATTTGATGAAAATGGCGTGCATTTTACAGTGTAATTGTTTTGCATATTACTTTCTCATTATTTGTGACACTTTTTTCCTGCATTCCATCCATCCATCTTCTAACTGCTAATTCTACTCAGCATTACTTGGGGGGGTGGGTTCATATCTGATCCCTGGAAGCATTGGGCACAAGGCTGGGGTACACCCTGGAAATGATGCTAGAGTATATGTTCCAGATTGATCCAGTCAAAAACATCCTGTGATATTTCAGTATTTCACCTTGATACCTTTTTCAGTCATGACTTAAATGGATGCTGCACAACGTAAAGGAGCAATTCCACACGCATGTTTCTCTAACAGTACCGTATTCTCTTTCTTGTATCACAGCCTTCATTTCTGTGATGGGAGAATGCCCGCTTCCCCTGGATGAGGTGCAGCACTTCCTCACTGTATGCCCTGAGCTCTCCCTGGGGTGGTTCCAGGAGACTCGCTTGGTAGCCTTCATCATAGGGTCTTTGTGGGATTAGGAGAAGCTAAGCCAGGTATGGCGTGATTCTCTTACGCACCCTCGTCAGCAGCAGTGTGGTGTCGGCATTTAGGGAGTCGCTTAAATCAGGCTCAGTTTGATTTAGGATTCTACAAATGTACTGCAGGGCGGTGCAGTGGTGCAGCGGTTCGCGGGCACAGAAAATGATTGGAAATGGAATTTCAAAAGAACATGAATAGAGAATGTAGATAATGAGTCTAATTGAACCAGGATCATTTTAGTCATGTGTCTAGCTTAGCTCTCCTTTTGCTAGCTTATTTGTGGTTTCTAAGTCATGATTATGAAGTCCTCCCACCTGCAGGAGGCGATGGTGCTGCACAAGCCCCACGGCACAGCAGTGCACATTCACATCCTGGCAGTGCAGCAGGCCTTCCAGAAGCAGGGCAAGGGCTCTGTGCTGTTCAGGCGCTATCTACAGTACTTGCAAGGGCTGCCACATGTGCGGAGCGCCATCCTGATGTGTGAGGATTTCCTGGTGCCCTTCTATCTCCGGTTCGGCTTCAAGGTGAAGGGGCCATGCGATATCACCGTGGGCCCCCTGAGATTCATCGAGATGGAATGCCCCATCGGGGAGCCGTCCATCATGGCGGCGGGACAGTGAACGCTAAACAGCTGGGAAAGAAGAATGAGGCTGGTTGTCATGGTAATGAGGGGGGGCAGTTACTTGCAGAGATGGGCTGTGATACTGATTTTTTTTTAGTGTTTCTCTGTGTTAAGCAGACAGGCAGAAATGCACGCAGGACACCTCACCATGAAATCAAATTATACGTTATAAATTTGCAACGTCTTGAGAGCTATTTGTACATCCATCTTCCTACCACTTACTCTAGTCACGGTTGTGGGGCTATTCACAGGTGTACAATATGATGCTGGTTACACGTTAGATTCTTTTTCTTAAAAAGTTTTATGCAAACAAACTAGGAATAAGTCCTATGCTTAACACTGGCATATGGCATTTTCATGGTATCACTAAATGATGAGCAAATACATTCCATTCATTTATCTGACACATTCTATCCAAATCAACTTAGAATAGAGAGCAAGGTTACAATTTATGCACATTTGAACCAATGAGGTTTGTATCCCTAACACGATACTCTGCAGGAGCTACTACAGAATAACCGAAAATCAACAGCTTTGATTCTGAATTCCGAACTATTCTGATAAGCCTATTTATTTATGAGACTGAGAAACTGAATGGTTTTAAGTTTCCCTTTGGGGCAAATCTGAAAAAATAAAGAAACTGCCCTTCTCTGCTCTGATTTACCTCGGTACTATTTTTATGCATTTATTTATGCATTTGTCATGCAGTGCTGATGTATCTATTGACAGCCCTACAGAGAGATTCCCATGCCAGGTATCACCACTCTTATCAAACAGGGAGGACACCCATCTGACATTTTGGATTCGTAAATGAATCCAGAGGATACTGAACACTAATTATCCTTCAACAGCTTTACTGGCTACACACTTATTGGCGCCTTGCCTGGGCCCTGAATCACAAGGTGGGTTTAACTAAGGGTTAGAAGATAAGTTTCAGCTTAACAAAACAAATTCAACCTGAGATAAACGATACTGTGACTACCAACAATCTATCACATAATCAGCTTAATATTTACTGGGAAATCTTGAGAAATAATATTACGTTCCAAATAAAACTAATTACGACCCTGTTTCCAAAAAAGCTGGGACACTGTGTAAAATGTAAATTTAAAATTGTAATGATACATGAATGATATAAACGCATATTTAAATGAAAATAGAACAAAGACAATGTGAAAGTGAGACATTTAGGTGTTTTATGACAAATATAAGCTCAATTTGAATTTGTTACCTGCAACACATTTTAGTAAAGTTGGGACGGGAGTGTCAAAAGATTGGAAAAGGTGTGCGATGCTAAAACAGAACACCTGGTTGAATATCTCACAACTAATTAGGTTAATTGACAACAGGGCAGTAAGATGATTGAGTATAAAAAGAGTGCAGCAGTCCTGGAGCTGGGGGTTAAGGGCTCACAGACATGTGACTGATCCGTTGTGACCAGGGCTCAAACCAGCAACCTTCCTGTCACGCATCCACATTTAGACTTGAATTTTGATGTTTGGGCTGCATAAATTAGGATTTTGCCATCTTGTTCATCTGACTCCCCCTAGACTAGAGGATGGGCTCCCCCCTTTGAGTCTGGTTCCTCCCAAGGTTTCTTCCTTCTAGGGAGTTTTCCTTGCCACTCTTGCCTCTGGCTTGCTCACTGGGGGCTTTTGGTGGGGATAATGTAAAGCGCTTTGAGACAATGCAATGTTGTGAAAATGCACTATACAAATTGTTTGGAATTGAATAGAAAAATCTATTGTCTGTAATAAAACCCATTTAGAGGAAAAAAATGGAAAGTGAATATAGTGAGGCAGAGCTGATGTGCGTTTCCAGATTTTTAGCCCATTACTCTATCAATAACGTGCATTTTGCTGGTGTGAATCATTTAACGCTCATTAGCAATTATGCTAGCGGCATGACTCATGGTTTATAAGGGTTAGTTGGACAAAAGGGAGAGGACAGGAAGGAGTAATGCAGGCATCTATTCAGCCTATGGGCTGATGACGGGCGCTGACAAACTCCTAGTTACACGTGTTTGTTTTTGAGGAACTCTGTACCGCATGCAGCCACAACTAGTTCCTTTATATTTTATTGCTCCACACCCAGTGACAGGAATGTCTGATCGCTGCTCATCTTCAGCGCCATTCAAGGGACGTGGGTGAAGAAAACCGTGAGTGTAAAGAAACAACATCAAACATGATAAAAGCAGGAGGGAACATCTTAAGCATTTATATTACATGGATTGCACCCCCCCCCCCCATAAAAAACAGTCTCAATTTCTATTCAAAGCAAAGGCACTAGAGATGGGCACATGTACTTTTTTGGCAGGGGGGGCGCACAGTTTGTTTGATTCAGTTCACTTATAAGATTCGTTCTGAGTCATTCATCAACTCGTTCAGTAGCACTTCCTGTTTGCATAAAATAGGTCTGAAGCAGTTGTGCTACAATATGCTTAAAAATAGCCTATTATTTAGGCGAAATACTACTAAGGGGTAATTATATAAAATAATATTGTTTTTGTTTTGTTATGACATTCAGTCTCTCAACATTGTACCTTAGATACTCAAAAAAACGCTAACTTACCTCATCACAGTCAGCTCACTAAATGCTATGAGTAGCCTCTCTGAGTTCTCATCAACAACCCAACTGGTCTTCCATCCAAACACAGGCCAGGCCCAAACATGTTTAGCTTCAGACGGACTACCAGGTACAAACTGCAGGTACCATGACTGCTGACAATATTCGCTATGATCACAGAATGTGAGCTGGAGCCTAAAGGAAGCAAATACATGAGTTAGACATAGGGGACAATAGGAGGGGGTGGCTGAGTAGCACAGTGGTTAATACTGCTGTCTCACACACCAAAGACCAGGGTTCAAGTCCACCAGTGGCCTGACACCAGGGAATCACATCCAGAGTCCACAGGCCCAACCAGGAAGACACATGCTCCCTGTGCATGGAGCCTCTGGACACCCTGGTTCCCTCCACCCCCAAGAAGATAGGCAGCCAGACTTTAGCTACAATATCATTTCTCCTTTTTCCAAAAGGAACTCAAAGAGGCCTTACATCAAAGCACCCCAACACACAGAGATCCAAACAGGCCAACTGGTCCCCCATCCAAACACTTGCCAAGCCCAAACCAGCTTAGCTTCAGACAGATTACCTGGCTCCCTGTGTGTGGAGCCAGGCAGCCCACACACCACAGGTGGGCCACCAGACACCCCAACCCCCACCACATACAGTCCACCCCCCAAGCAGCCAGAGAAGACTCAAAATTTTTCTGGAAAACATGAGCCTGAGCCACACTTAACAGACATCATGGTTTATTAGCACAAGTACCAGTATATTGTAATGCTTCTCTTCACTGAGCCCATCTTACTCTCTGTAGCTTGTGGATTACATTGCAAGGTCAGCTAACAGGCAGCGCCCCCTGCTGGGGCCAGGGCTTCAAACCACAACTGTCAGATTCCAGCCACAGAGATTTAGCCCACTGACCCACTCACTACCCTCTTTTGAACCTGATCTGAATTTACCTTTTGACTCTGGTGCAGATACTGGCCAGATTTGGAAATAATAGACCAGTATTGTGCCAATAAAACACACAAGGCCAGATCCGGTTTACGGATCTGTGGCAATTTCTGAACATCTTGAACAACATCGGATCCAGTTCAGATCCATCTTGCTATGTGGGGCGATCACCCCTCAGATTCTTAGCGCTTCAGCTGCGCATCTGGTAAGTGACTGATCATACATATATGGTCAGGCAAATCTGTGCCAGATGTAGGTTTCCATTTGTTCCAGAAATTCACTTTGAGGAAAGACTACCAGCCACTGAGGACCAAAAACAACTAGGGAGATGAACATCTCCTTCCCCAGGGCGGTCTCACTTCTCCTCACGTTCTTCAAGTCACACCCTCCACCATATCATTACCACTATTGCCCCCAATATAAATAATTGTACTAATAGAACTAGGGTGACCAGATAATCCCTATCAGAGAGGACACTTTGAACTAGGACAGGATTTGTCAACTACTATTTCGATCAAATAGACCTGGATTTCACTTAAGCACCAAGCTGTGTGCTGATTGGTCAGTCTCCCGTAACCATGCAACTAATGTTAATGTGAAACAGCTGGATGAGTCTTTCAATCAAGGAAACAAACCTGTAAAAGCACAAGAAGAGCTGAACTATTTAGCCGAGCACAGGAGCCTTTCGGTTTGAAAGTAGTTTTTAAAACCCAAAGTCACCCTAATAAAATAGAACCTGAGCTGTATTAGGTGCCACTTTCCTGCATTCCATTATTAAATCCATTATTAAGTTATATTTATTTGTTATTCAAGTTCACGCACATCTCACTAACCAGAACCTCGTGGGGTTCCTGCCCCACCACCCATCCATCTTGTGTTCATGTTGCTGGATTTTGCATGTACTGCCCTTCTTACTCCATGCACTGTTCATGTGTACACACCCTGTTTTTTGTACGCAGCACCAAAACAAAACAGGAAAAAAATCCTTGTACATGCATAGCACCCAGTGAATAAAGCTGACTCAGAGTCTGATATATGTAGCCACACATTTTAATCAAATTATGTGGGGATTAAAATTAAACTGATGATAATGACAGAGGTTCAGAGATATTGATTAGAAAAGCCTATATGAACAAAATTGCACACTCAAACCTACATAATACATTGTCCTAAATTTCTTTCGATTTTACTGTTAACCCAGAAATTGTATACAGCTCTGTGAAACAACCATATTTATAGCATTTCAGAATCTCTGTATAACTAAAGTTTTGTGGTACGGAAAAATTGCTAAAATTCTGGTAAACCTGAGAAAGTTTTCGATTACATATATTTTCTTTATGCTTATTTAATAATTTCGTGTTTTGTTAGAACTATTTCATATTATCAGTTCCTCACTTGGTTATGTGAAGAATTCTCACAGCAAACCAGTCTAGAAGTCGATGTATGAAGTAGACCTAGAGGAGAAAGACGAAGAGGACCTTGAAGAGAAGCTTGCTGGTGCACCATTGAATTCCTTGGAAGCCACTGGGAACAGCAGAAGGTCTGTGTGTGGGTCCCTCTTGCACCGAGCCATGGCCTCTTTGTAGCTGATCATCTCTTTGTTGATGGGGTCCTCCAGGTATTTGGGGTAGGTGGAATCATCCTTGAGCACTTCTGCGACTGAATTATTGATCAAGTTGGATCTCAGGGCCTCCGTGATAGGCAATCGGCCCGGCTGGTTGGGATCCACAAGACCCCCAGTCAGGACTTGGGCTTCCATGAAGCGTAGGGCATTTTCTTTAGGAACCCAACCCTTCTGCATGGCCTGCCCAACTGATAGACGGCTGTTAGATAAGGAGTCCTCTGTCCCAGTGAAGGCTTTCTGAGCATTCATCAGCTGTTGCATCATGGTCCGTTCAATAAGCCCCATTACCGTTGCCTTGTGGACGGAGTAGCGGGTCCCATTAGTGACGTCAATGATGCCCCCAGTGGCTGCCTGAGCCTCCAGCAGTTTGAGACCCAAATCAGGGTCGATGATGTTGCGCGTTATGCCAGTGCGTACAGACATTCTCATTTTAGTGGTGGTGTCATATAGGCCAGAGATGGGCAAAGAATCCTCGAAAATTACATTTGTGGGTCTGCTGTTGAAAGAAGATGATGACTTTTGTGGAGTCACCAGAGTTTTCGGTTCTGATAGGATGGTAGGCTTGACCATTGTCCCACCAGCAACCAAGAGGGCAAACTCTGAAATGTGCATCTTGCCTTGCCGGTATTGCTGTAAGTCATACTGGGTCAATCTGCCTTCCCTCAGGGCATCTTCAACGGAGTACTTCTTACTGCTTTTGCGATCCAGCACCATTAATCTCTCACCCTCTGGGCCACTGGTAGAAATTTCCTCCCAGTCACATTCCATCTGCTGGAGTTGGATGTAATGATTTTTATCAATCAGACCTTGCAGGTAAGCTTCAGAAGGTGACATGTCCTTGCCAGTTTCAGGATCCAAGATGGTGATGCGGGTGGAGACATTCGTCTTTCTCTCGGAGGTCTCTGTCTTTTCTTCTCTCGACTTCCCCTGCAGCTCCTTTATGTAGAGCTGTTGCTTGTGGATCTTGTCTTTCTCATCCAGAATGGCCTTTTCCAGTGTCCGCACTTCAGATTCCAACATGATGCTCTTTTGCTTGTTCACTTGGTTTTGTTCACTCAACAACTGGGACTGCTGCTGGAATGAAATTGTGGTTTCCTGCCTCCTGGAATCTAGCTGCCTAAACTCCTGTAATAGGTTCTCCTTCTCCCTCAGAAGGAGGCTGCGACTCTTTGTCAAGCTGTCCATATCTATGGTTTTGGTCTCTCTTAAGCTTTGCAGGTACTTTAGTTTTCCACTCAGACGCTCTATCTCTTCCTCCATATTCTTTCTGCTGTTCCTCTCATAGGATACCCGCTCTCTCAGCTGGGCTCTCTCATTCTCCAATGTTTCATCCTTCTCAACCCGGATCACTTCCTTGTAGACAACCCTTTCCACAGACTTTTCCCTTTGGAGGATCTCCAATTGAATGTTGAGGTTCTGGATGTCCTTCTCCCGACTGTTGATCAGGCTCCTTTCTCTGTCTATGCGGAGACACAGGTCATTCATTACTCTGTCCAGTGTGGGATCACGCTCCACTTTTAAAACCTCTTCGATGATGATTTTCTCTGTCACAGCTGGTGGCTTACTCTCTAGTTCCGTGATTCGAGATCTGATCTGTCGTAACTCCATCTCCACCTGTATCTTCTTCTGCCTTTCATCTGACTGTGTGATAACTAACTCTTTCTCCTTCACCAGGGTTCTCAGTTGCTGGACTTCTACCTCGAGCTTCCTACGGGACTTGATTTCCTCATCGAGAGTCCTGCTCAGCTTCTCGTGCTCAATGATTTGCTTGGGGTCCCTCTGCTGTCGTATCGTCTCCCGAACCACCACTCTTTCTTCTGGCTTCTGCCTCTCCAGCTCCAAGTATGTGTTCTGCAGGTTGAACACCATTTCTTCAAATGTGCGACGTCGCTGGGTCTCTTCACGTACTTCCTTTCTCAGCATCTCAGCCTCCTTCTCTATCAGAGGATCATTCTCATATCTGATAGTCTCTCTGTTTATAATCTTTGTCTCCATCTTGGAGTTTGTAGCCTTCCACTCATCCCTTTCTTTACTACAAATCATCAGTTGTTCAAAGTTTCTGCTGTAGGTGCTTTGGAGGATGGACAGCTGGTTGTTCAACCTTTGAATTTCTTTAACAACTTCAGGACTTGCCTCCTCCTTCACCACTTGTCGTGTCACTTCCTTCACTTCAACTTTTGGCTTCTGAGAACGGAGGGACTCCAGATTCTTAACTACCAGGTTCATCTCTTGCTCCAGATTCATGCGTTGCATGCTTAAGTTTTGAAGATCTTTCTTCAGGCGCACAAGCTGCTGTTCCGTCTCTGGATCCACTCTGAAGATCTCTTTGGTGGTCTCCTTGACTTCAATCCTTTGCTGTACTTTCTCAACCTGGACATAGCGAAACTGCAGTTTGGTAATCTCCTCCATCAGACTTCTGTTCATCACTCTCTCCTCTTCCAGGCTGGTGTTCAGCCTCTGGGCTTCACTAACTAGCTCAGGATCCCGTTCGACACGCTTCACCTCCTTAATGATGACTTTGGGCTGTATTGTAGGAATCATTCTCTCCAGTAAATTGATTTCTCCCCTTATCTGGAAGATTTCATCATTGAGATGCTGGCATCTGTCATTTTCATTGGCAATCTCCGTCTGAAAGATTCTGACAGCATTCACAAGTTCTGGATTTCTCTCCAACTTCACAATCTCTTTTTTCACTACCCTCTCTTTGAAGACTGGCTTCTTCTGCTCCAGAACGGTTATCTCAGTCTTCATGCTGACAAAGTCGCTCTCTCGAGTTCGAATCTCTTCCCTCAGCTTCTGGAGCTCCTCTCTGAGTTTGGTGGCCTCAATCTCCAGCTTGGGGTCTCTCTCATACTCTGTCACTACCTTACTCACCAGCTTGGGTGTAATATTCTTCAGCTCATTTTGCAGGAGGACGATCTTCTTATTGATCAGCTCAATTTCAGCCTTGGTCCCAGAATGCTTCAGTTCCTCATCATGGATCCTGCTCAACATGATCTGCAGTTTGCTCTCCAGGTTTGGGTCCCGATAGTAATGTATCACCTCCTTCTCCTCCAGACGTTCCACACCCCGACGACTTTTCAGAGATATCATCCGTTTCTGGTAGGTTTCGAGCTCGTCCTCTGCACGGGCACGCCTGGCAACCTCCATGACCAGGTCCTGCTTGAGGCTTTCAAGCTCATCTGTGCTCTTCTGCTGGCTTTGAAGGAACACACGCCGCTGGACCTCCACTTGTGAGGCTGTCTCCCCATTCTGCTTGGAGGCGATAAGAAAGAAAACATTTTTCCTAAGCTGTCGGGTCAAATAAGGCACTATGAATAACAAACTATCAGATTGAGAAAAAATGTTGATGCCAAACCAAAATCTCAGATTGCCTTCCCAGTAGGATGACCATATTTTGCTTTGCAAAAAAGAGAACACAACGAGGGGGCAGAACGCCATGAGAGGTGTCAACGCAACGCTAATATAGACATCGAAAGTGTTTGAACTGTAGAAAGAAAATGTTAGCATGAAACAAAGCAGAAAAGAGGACAAGTCCAAAAAAAAAGAGTCTGCCCAGCGTAGTAGCAGGCCCGCTCTCGGTAGGGCCAGGCCGTCCCCGTCATACCTGAACAATAAGGTTTTTGGCGACTCCCATTTGCTTGAGGAGCTGCTCATTTTCCGCAGATACTTCAGAGAAGTGGTTCCGAAGATCCTTTTCCTGTGGCACCGGGGGGGGGGACAGTGCATTAGTGACCTTGACCTCTGTCCGAATTACAATGCTAACACACAAACTATTCATCATCCCCAAAGCAGAGAATCTCCTAACCTGCTAATTACACAACAATGTTTGGAACTACATGCAGCCATAGTTTTCTGGTAGAAATAGATCAGATTTCACTAGAGATTAGATGGTGACTCGATGTAAGACAGCTGAGAATTATGTTCTTCACCTGATTTTGCACGGACTTAGCCAGAGTGTTAGTGTCCACTCCCTGGGCAGCACTGGATCCGCTGTCATCGACGATGCAGCGGTACTTGTTGCAGTTTGTGTCATAACCCTGCAAGAGTCAACATTTAACAAGCCATATTTTACTACTGGTGCATCACAGTCACTGTCAGCTTTTAAACATCAAACGGCCCAGAACTGAACAACCCTGCACATACAGCAGCCAGAAACACCTTTGGTGAGATGGCCATTCAACACAGGCCACACACTCATACATCCACAACCAGACACTATGGTTTACCAGTACGAGACTGGACCTTACACTGAGGGCACTCTGCAGGTCCTGGGACAGGCTTGTCATTCTGTCCAAATCATCTTTCCTCCTTGAAATTTCCTCCACCACTAACTGTAGGCAATATCCAGAATTGGATCAACATAATGTCAAAACGTCATGCAGATACTTAATTCATTTAAATGTGGGCAATTCATTCATCAGCATTTGGCCTATTGTATTTTGCTTATTAAATGAGACCCACAAAAATCTTCTCTGAAACAATATTCTGACTGGCTGTATATAATCCATGACCAGCCCACTCACCGACTGGGAGCTCATCTTGTTGTCGACTTGAGTTAGACTGTCACTGGGATAAACCTTATTACTGGGCACATGGTTCAAGAAGGAGGTAAGGGTCTGGGCAGCACTCTGGAAGGCCTGGTTCTTACTGGTTATGTCCTGTACAGCATTCTCCCTGTGGAATGGAAATTAGGGGTCATCCATCCATCATTTTCTGTACCCGCCTGACCTATTCAGGGCCGCATGGAGACTCACGCACCATTCAGTCACACACTCACACCAATGGGCAATTTGGGAAATTAGCCTCAGCATGTTTTTGGACTGTGGGGGGGAACCGGAGAACCCAATGGAAACCCCACAATGACACGGGGAGAACATGGTGGAGACTCAAACCTCTAAATACTGTGGCACCATGCTGCCAAAAATGTGCCAATAAACTGACATCATTTTACAATATCAATAATTTCCATTTTAAGAAATAAAGCTCCATTACACCCACCTACCCACCCATCCATCCATCCATCCATTTTCTGAAACCACTTGTCTTATTCAGGGTTGTGGGGGGTCTGGAGCCTACAGGCTACAGGCACAAGATAGAGAACGACCCATGGATGGGGCACCAACCCATCACAGAGCACACTCACACACCTATGGGCATTTTGGTAACTCCAATTAGCCTCAGCATATTTTCAGACTGGGGGGGACTGGAGTTCCCACAGGAAACCCCATGATGACACAGGGAGAACATGCAAACTCCACACACATGGAACCCTGCTGGGGACACAAACCCAAGTCCTACTGATGTGAAGTGACAGTGCCACCCCTTACATTTCTATCCATTTTTCATAATTAACTTAACTTACTCAATATAGGGTGACTCTGACAAAGGGGTCTGTCCCAGGCCAGGTCCACCCCAGACAGAATGTCAGTCCATCACAGGGAAGACACTCTTACACTCACAATTGCATACCATGCGCAGAAGTGGAAGTTCAGGTCCAGAAAGTACAAATTCAGACCAAGGTTTTGTTTTAACCAATTAGTTGAGTATTCGGGGACAAACTTCATACTCAGCTGGTTTGTTGAAGTAAAACCTTGGTCTGGATCTGAACTTTCTGGACCTGAACCTTCTGGACCTGAACTTTCTGGACCTGAACTTTCCACCTCTGGGCAACACAGAGGCACCTAGTCACTAATGGAATCATACATGCAGCCCTGAAGTTATGAGGCAACCACAAGCCTCACATTTAATAGCTTGTTGGGCACAACGAGTATATTTTAAATCAGCATTTCCCAGTCCAGTCCCCAGAGACCCACAGTCAGTCCATGTTTTTGCTCCCTCTGAGCTGAGCTGGGAGGGAGCAAAAATGTGGACTGTCTGTGGGTCCGCGAGGACCGGGTTGGGAAACACTGCTTTAAACGTTTTCTAATTGGCTTTTGTACATGCATCACCGCCTTGGCAGGCCTGACCTGCTCTTCAGCTGGTTCTGCAGGTTGCTGTAGCGTTTCCTGATGCTCTGGACCTCAGTGTTCTGCCTGCCGAGGTCGGGGCAGTACTCCTGATAGCCCGCCTGCAGAGAGCTGCACATCTGCTGCACGGCCTCCAGGTCGCGACCCAGCTGCTGCATGTCGCTCTCCCTGACGGCCACGTTCTTGCGCATGCGCTGTGACGGGAGAGGAACCAGAGAGAGAGCAATGGAGATAAGAAAGGGGTACGGGTGGGGATGAGGCGGGGGGGGGGGGGCGCTGGCTATAATGTTGGGCTCGTATCCATAAGGTTATTGGTTTGGATCTGAGGGAGGAGTGTTGTTTTGCGCATGTATAGCACCACACATTATTCTAAGTGGGAGCCATATCCTGACCCTAACAACACTAACTTATGAAGGCCTATAACAGGGTTCTTCAAATCTGGCCCTCGATCCCAAATCCAGGCCTTGTTTTCAGTTCTCCCAGGTAGTTAGTTAAATAATTACTGATTCTGATTGGCCACAGGCTTCACACCTGGCTTACAGGTAAAGGAAGGCTGGAATATCAGGAGGACTCGTACCTTGCGGACCGTGATTTGAATAACCCTGGCCTATAAGATGGACATCACTCTGTATGTTATTACATCTTAGAGAGACTTTTAAGGGATGTGACCCCAGAGCAAGGCTGTTTGCTTTTAATTGGGGAGGATCTCTCCTACTGGTGCAGCTGGAAATGTGTGCGCGTACCTGCAGCTCCTCGCGGCGTTCCCGGAGGGCACCTGGTTTGTCCAGGAGAGGCAGTTCTTCAGCCAGCTGGTCTTCAAATCCTGACACAAAGACGTCTACCTTCTCCATCTGGTTTTCCAGGTAGACAGAAGCGTTGGCCCTTGTGGCGGCGAGAGAGGTCAGACGGTGGGGGTTACGGACCTGGGTGCTGCTCATATTCTCTGAATTTCAGATGACCCACTTCCACCACAGTAGATTGTGACACCGCAAATGTCTTGAATATTTATTAAGCAGACACATACAAACCGCACGAGTAAGGATCAGAGAGCAGTCAGCCAGCATGTAAGGTGCAGCTGGGGTTAAGGGCCTTGCTCAAGGGCCCAGTGGTGACATGATTAATCTGCAGACCATGGTACTTAAACCCACAACCTTCTGGACAAGGACACACATCATTAACCCAGTGAATCTTCCAAAAATTAATTTTTTTAATAAAAGGCCCACTTCACACAGGACTGTAGACACTGATTAATATCTAAACTGCATTCACGTGAGGGGTGTGGACTCACTTCTCGGTATATAGATCAGCCAGGGAAGTGACATCATCATGTTTGTTCTTGGTGGTGTTCAGTTTTAACCGTAGGGCAGAGATAACAGCATCACTGGGTTTCACAGATGAAAGGGCTTCAACCCCCCGCTGGACAGTCGCTGTCTCCTCCCCCAGATTCTTCAGGACCGAGTCTGTATGCTGTTGGCAAAGCAGAGTGATGCTCAGAACAGATACAGTTATGGAGCTTTTCCACTGCCACCAGGAACCGAGCCGTGCCCGACCCGTACTGTGAACTGGAGCTTTTCCACTGCCACCAGGAACCGAGCCGTGCCCGACCCGTACTTTGAACTGGAGCTTTTCCACTGCCACCAGGAACCGAGCCATACCCGACCCGTACTGTGAACTGGAGCTTTTCCACTGTCACTAGGAACCGAGCCATACCCGACCCGTACTGTGAACTGGAGCTTTTCCACTGTCACTAGGAACCGAGCCATACCCGACCCATACTGTGAACTGGAGCTTTTCCACTGTCACTAGGAACCGAGCCATATCTAACCTGCACTGTGAACTGACGGTTTTCCATTGCAAAGTATGCAAGACATAGACCGGCCATAAAGGCGGTGACATGGATCTGCTGACTAGCACGGCCAAAAGCGTGACCAAAACGAGCTGGATGCGTCACCACCATCTGACTAGTTGAAAACACTGAGATATCGGTGTTCAGCATAAATAAGGATGGATTATCTAAAGGAAGAAAATGGCAAATTCTGTGTATTATTAATTATTAGTATTTTCGCACATCGAAATGTATTAATGCATTCCCGAAAACTCGGAACTTGAAAATTTCCAACCTACTTGAAAAAGTAATATAGAACAGCTAAACAGAATGGATTCGTAATGCAAATTTACAAAAGTTAATGTTAATTCCGCTAGCATCATTTAATGCGTGCTAACATATCACAGATGTTCTACCAGAAATTAGCACACTCCCCAAATTCAGCAACGACCCTTCGGCAGCGAGCTGGAACAAGTCTGTAAAAAGTCTCTCTTCGCAGTTCGGGAACAGGCCGGTTCCTGTATGCCGGTGGAAAAGCCCCATTTGACTACTGCATCCAGCCAACCACAGCCAACAATGCACCATGACATATGCATCAGCTGAGCAGACGAGCCAATTAGGTCACCTGAAGTAGAACTACGTTTGCAGAAAGGTATCAATCACTACACAGCAACATGCATCTCATAAACAAATGAACTGTTTGTGTATATACCACAACTTTGCTTCAATATGATTTTATTAGAAGTCTTCACCCTACACTTTGTAGTGAAGCAAAGTGCGACTGCTTTCTGTTATACTTGATTGATTCCCTCATTATGGTCCAGAACTCTTACAATTGTGCAGTATTACTAGGGGTGAAGCCTGTTTTTCTATATACCACCATTGGCATCATTATCACTGAGAGTAAATGTAATACAGAGGTTACTATATGGCTGTAAGCAGCAGGGATAACAGCCATTTCTCTCACCTCCTGCTCCTTCAAACGGTTGGACAAGTCCCGCACGGGGTCCTTGCGGTCAAGCGGTGCTCTCAGTCGGCCCAGAGTGTCACGCCTAGCCTGCTCCAGGTCATCGCTGATCCTGTCCAGCTGGCTGGACAGAGCCTGGACTTTGGGGTCATCTGTGGGGCTGGAGGCGACGACTACGGTACCAAAAGAGGTTTCGGTAAAATGTCAGATTAGTAAACAATAACAACGGCAACAATACTTCATTCATTTCATTTATATGTATGCACCTGTCAGATAACTTAAGCCAAGGATTGTCCAATAGGAATGCCACTTACCTCTCTTCTGATTGCCCAGTTTTCATGTTTAGCTTAAGTTATCCAGCTAACTGGGAAATTGTGCCCCATGGAGCCACACCTCCATACCTGTGTACTGTGTCTGCACAACTTCCACCTTGGTGCTCTTCGGTCTGCTTTGCATGTTGGCTCTCTTCTTCTTCAGGTCTGCTAGATCTCTCTCCAGCCTGGGGACATCAGCATTCGTCAGGAACAAGGTGTCAAGCTGGGTCTATCCTGGGCCTAGAGGACCAGACCTGGAAGCCTTGGGAGCCGAGCTGGTACACGAGTTACCTGTCCATCCGGTCCGAGGCCTCTGGGTCTGGTGGCGGCACTACCAGGCAGGCCCCCGGCACGCTCTTCGTCGCTCCATTGCCGGCTTGCACATTCCAGCGCTCTGGATCGTAGTTGGACTGCAGAGTGAACCTCTCCTCTTTTGCCACCGAGCACTGGAAGGTCACAGATGGAGTGAGCTCAGTCACCAAACATCTCTACATGGCCTAACGTCACGTAACCTCTGGGTGCCAGACACACCCCAGCAGGAGGCAACCTGATCATCGTGCCCCAAGCAAAGGTGAGGGATTTATTTTATGGCTTTCTGGAATAGACCACACCTGACTGATAAAACTAACTGCAGAGATCTACCATTTACACAAGCAGTTGAGACTGCCTTATGGTGGAAACTGCTTTAGTGTCATCGAGTGCGATGGTTATTGTGCAAAAATGTGCCATGTTGTGTAACCGTGTACTCAGCCATGAAGTACTCCTTGCAACAATAAGCGGGTTGCAATAACGCCAAGGGAGGGATCGTACATTGCTATCTTTCCAGTCGCACAGTGATACAGCCGTGGGCCCCTTGACGGGGGGGCGGCGGCGAGAACGCAGGGGATACACGGAGACGCTTCTCTTTCGCAGTTCAGCCAAGAGCTCCTCGCTCTGCTTCAGGAGTCGATCGTCGTCCTGGGAGCAGAGAGGAGCAGAGATGAGGTCAGAAGGAGCCGGGAAGGCCGGCAGAGTCACAGAGTAATACCGCATCAACAGGCAGCTCTAAAGCACATCAATACCAGGGCAGACACTCAGACGGGCTGAGTCTCAGGCATTTCGCAGGATTCTCAGGAATTTCGCGGGATTCTCAGGCATTTCGCGGGAGTCTCAGGCATTTCGCGGGAGTCTCAGGCATTTCGCGGGATTCTCAGGAATTTCGCGGGATTCTCAGGCATTTCGCGGGATTCTCAGGCATTTCGTGGGATTCTCAGGCATTTCGCGGGAGTCTCAGGCATTTCGCGGGAGTCTCAGGCATTTCGCGGGAGTCTAAATCCATTTATGCTTAAGAATTATGTTTATTTTTGGTCTTCAATCATTTAATCAGCTGAGAAAAATGGCCTGAAATCAGCCAGTATGAAAGAAGAATCTTTACAAATAACAATAACTGGACATTTCAGAAGCTCCAGCAGGCCCCCCCCGGTCCTCCAGAAAACTGGGGGGTCACTCTAGCCTTCACACACGCACACATATAATTATTCCTCATTGCTCCACCTCAACTTTATCGCTTTAGGCCGAGTTTGCTGCGTATAAAATCGATCCACCGGCGAACGTTTAGGCCCGTCGCTCGCCGCTTGTCCCGCTGGGATGTGTCCTACCTCCAGTGGCCGCTGGACCTCTGTGCTGGACCTGTGGTTTTGCGTCACCAGGTCCAGGTTGGTGCTCAGTTTCCTCAGAGAGTCAGACAATGTTTCGGCGTCCGCCTGGAACTGAAAACGAGGCAACCGGTTATAGCGCCTGGGAAATACGACCGCGGTTCATCTCAGTGGAACAGGCAATTTGACCATCTCAGCCTTTGCTGTACAAAGACAACTCTTAATGTATGTCTATTATAATAACAAAACAATTAATTTGTACAAAGTATTCAAGTTTATTAGTTACGGTGAAAATTCACTTATATGTCAAACTTCAGGCGAGCAAATAAGCGACACATCCCATCATTCTCTCCGGCAGCGTCGCCATGGCGCCGTGAGCTTTACCTTCTTGTACCCTTTCATGTTGTCGAGGTGTTTCTCCCGACAGTCACACAGGGAGAGGAACTTCTGCCGCTCGCTCTGCAGATTGTCCCTGTGATTCTGTAGCACGGGGGGGGCACGCAGGAAATGATGCTCAAAACTCACTCAGTCCAATAATCAAAAAACTAAACATGTCAAAAGTCTTGTATTTAGTTTGGTTACTTTGGTTAAGGTTAAGGTTGTCATTGTTGGGAAATAAGAATCCCCACAAAGATATGACTACAACCATATATGTGTCTGTCTGTGTGTGTGCCTGTGCGTGTGTGTATCTGTCTGTGTGTGTGCCTGTGCGTGTGTGTGTGTCTGTCTGTCTGTGTGTGTGCCTGTGCGTGTGTGTCTGTCTGTGTGTGTGCCTGTGTCTGTGTGTGTGTCTGTGTTTGTCTGTGTGTGTTTGCCTGCGTTTGTGTGTCTGCGTGTGCGTGTGTGTGTCTGTGAGTGTCTGTGTGGGTGTGTGTGTGTGTGTGCATGCGTGCGTCCGTGTGTGTGTGTGTGCATGTTCACACCGACCTTGATGGTCTGGCTGGCAGGGTGTCCTGTCTGGATGAGCTGAGTGCCTTCATTCAGCAGCTTGTCCGCCTCACTCTCATGCGACTGCAGACTCTTGGCCTTGAAATTCTGGTGGAGGTGCATGCAGAGCTGTTAATGCTACCTGTCGGAATTGCGCCCGCACTTTTCTGTGTGTCATTCTGAGTCTGATGTCATTCCATATCAGTTTTAATTAAAGAACCATTTAGCCATCACTGAGCTGTCACTTAAATAAACATAACTGCTTAAGTCAATTATAAGTATAATGGTGATGGTTAATGATGATGAATATTATTATTACATTCAACAGCACCAAGATAATTTATCTAAATCCAGTCTCTTTGTAAGGTTTTTTTCCCGACCATGTAGTGCTGTTTTCCCAGAATCCCCTATGACCATATGATGCCGTTTTCCCAGAATTCCCTGAAACGAACCTCATCCAGTTGGCAGACATCCAGCAGGCTGAGGTTGCGGTCACTCCAGTCCTGCTTCAGCACCTTCTCCTGCTGGTTGCGCAGGTAGGTCGTCTCCCGGGTGCAGGCCAGCAGGTAGTCATACAGGCTAGCCAATTGGCGTGAGCGCTGCCGGGAGCTCTCCTGGGGGGGGGGGGGGGGGATTGGCAGGGGGGGCCGTGGGGCAGGCCCGACAAGTTTGGCGCCACCCAAAAAAAGCAGGTGGGGCGCTAAAAGGGGCGGGGGCCAATTAAAGGGGGGGGGGGGGGAGCGGG
>JAODKC010000048.1:3202087-3212357 GCA_026777985.1 Mormyrops attenuatus | reverse complement strand
CACACACACACACACACACACACACACACACACACACACACACACACACACACACACACACACACACACACACATGTCCTCAGAGCCATCTTTCAGACCACACCAAGTGTAAATAGCCCCATGGCATCATACCAAGAGTCATTTACTGAGAACCACCGCTCGAACCTGCACTTGGGATCAGAAGGTCATTGCTTCAAAACCCCTGTGAGCTTCTGCCTTGTTTTGACAGTCAAAACCAGTTTCTTGGTAAATACCCAGCCATACAGCCAAGTAAAACTACACCGTGTTAGCCTTCAGCGGTCAGCAAAACTGGCAGGTCTGGCAAGAAAGATCGAACACTTGTGAGGGAAATTAGACCCGGTGTTGGGTCTGCTAAACTGCAGCAGCAAATAGCAGCTCACCTTCTGCTCGGGCTGGAGCTGATGTCATTCCCTGTGTAGCTGTCCTTCTTAGACATCCTGGGGTCCCTCTGTGTTCCTCTCTCTCACTTCCCTCCCGCGTCTCCCGCTTCACCAAAGGTGAGTCTGAGCGGTGAGTCTCCTGAGAGCATTGAGTTAAAGTACAGTCTGCCACTGAGGCTCCACCCTGGGCACAGCCGTGTCGTCATGGAGACAAAGGCTCCCATGAAACTGGGAAGACCTGTTCTACGTACTCTCATTACCTCCCATTATCACCCCTGCTGCTGCCACCTCCCCTCACTGCTTATTGATCTGTCTCTGGAATCCTAGTACAAATACATACTATTTTGTACAAATTTTCCAAGTACATACTATTTTGTACTATTTTGATGAATAAATATTAATTATACACCCCAAATACACTTACACAATTACGTTTTTATCAAAACAAGTTTCATGTTCCACAGACTTGGGTAATACACAATATTTTGGCAATCAGACATTTATATTAACGTCTTTGCTATATGTCACTTAAATAATAAAAATGCATAAAGGTTGACCAGGTGGCACAGGCGGTGGCACTCACACCTCTGAGGCTGGGGGTTCGAACCCCCCTCCACTGCGCATGGAGGCTCCCGGTACCGGCGGGATTCCCAAAGACATGCACTTATCATAGCTGGCATCTCTAACTTGCCCACAGTGTGAGCACTGGCACCCTGTGACAGACAGCCATCCTGTCCAGGGTGTCCCCAGCCTTCTGCACTGTGCCACCTAGGATCAGCTCCAGGTCCCTCAGGACCTCGATTAAGATAAATCATTGTTTCCCAATCCGAGGACCAGATTGGGAAACAGTGAGATAATTGGTTGAAAGAAAGATGAAATATCATGTAAAAAAACAACAAGAGTAAACTAGACAAACCTGAAGGTTCAGTAGGACTTTACTCTCCTAACAATCACACCTAAGCAACAGACCCTCCTTACCAAAACCTTCCAAACTTTGAGTTAAGGATCTCTAGCAGTGATCTCTAGCAGAGCAGAGGCATAAACATTCAGGGTCCCTTTTGCAAAACGTGTGATAACCGGTTACATTCAGTCAGCAGTACGGTCCTTTTACTTAACGTTTCCTGACATAATCTTCCTCTGCATCACTGTGAAATTCCACCCTTCAATACTGCCATACATACTGCAGGAATTTAAACATGACACTACTTCTCAGAGGTGAATATCAGTGGCAGCTCTGCATCTCAGCATGTCCCAGTGAAGTTTCCCTCACTCCGCCGCCCCACAGGACTGATGCCCTGAGTAACTTATCATTTTGATGCTGTGGGGACATTTTTCCAGTCCCCACAAGGGAAAACGCAATTTTATAAAAATCTGTAAATGCAATTAAAAAACTAAAATAGCTAAAGTCTTGTATTTAGTTTGGTTACTTGTGGTTAAGGTTAGGGCTGGGTGGGGGTTAAAGCTGTCATCGTTGGGATTAGATTTATGCCCATAGAAATGAATGGACAGTCACCACATAGACATTAAACTTCCACACGACAGAGTAGACAGACAGCCACCTTTCAGCGTCCCCCGGAGCAGGTGGGGCGTTAGTATGACTCTGCTGACTGCAAAACACGCAGACATGGGTACAGATGCGTACCGTGTGGGGTCCTCACAGTCGCAGCCAGAGGTACAACAAGCCGACAGCCTAACCTAGAATCCCCGGGTATCCCCTAGGTAGGACACCAGAACCTCACAAGAGCCACAAGGACACAAACAATCGCACACTATGGCCCACACATACATTGGGGGGGGGCAGAGACATGACTAGGATCCCGGGTGGTGTGAGACATAGCATCAGAATGATCTTATCACCCACTTGTACGATGTAACCTCAAGCTACAACTGCTTCTTGCAGTCAGACGGATTCCTGCTTATCAGGTTACTTCGAAAATAATGTAGATAGCCAAAAATCTTGGCCTAAAATCAAGAGTCATGTTTACATTGCTACAATCAACATTACTACGATCTAAATTACTACGATCAACATTGCTACGATCTACATTACTACGATCAACATTACTACGATCAACATTACTACGATCTACATTACTACGATCAACATTACTACGATCTACATTACTACGATCAACATTACTACGATCTCAGCCACAAGTATTCATATTCAGACCTCACCAGGGCTGGAGAGTAACAGAATCCAAGTGACAGTGATATGTATTTAAAGTACAAGATATCAGTAATTGTAGTCCATTAAAATTCCCATGTAAATTGATGTAATCAAAATACACTTTTCAAAAACATGTAGGTTACTCAAAGATGTTACTTTCAATTTCACTGTTAATTTTAAAAAACTTCTGAATTCATTATATTCAAAATGTATCCAATAATAGTCTATTTGCAGGTGTCTCTCACCGGGGAAAAGAAACACACGGATCCAACCACGGAAGTGACCGGAATTGCACAACGACACAATTCACAAAAATTCCATGAATATTTCACATTCAAAAAAATAAAAGGAGGATAGCAATGCAAGCCCTGTCTGAGTACTTAGATTACAGTACTAACTTTGAGTAATCTAATGAATTATGTAGAGCATGAATTCAATAATCTGTAATGGAATGTATTTTAAAAGTAACCTTCCAACCACTGGCCCTCACGGCATCAGCAGGAATCCTTGGCAGTCGAACTGTGCTGCAGCCTGCTGAAGGAACACGACAACATCTATTGGCATTTTGGAGATGGGCAACTGTGTTATCAATGTAAAACAAAACTATGCAATATAAAACATCCAAGACTGCACAATCATACAGTACAGTTCTCATACAGAGTACTCATACAGTACAGTTCTCATACAGAGTACTCATACAGTATAGTACTCATACAGACAACTCACTGGTTATGTTGCGTGTGTGTAATATAAGAACATAAGAAATTTACAAACGAGAGGAGGCCATTTGGCCCATCAAGCTCGTTTGGGGAGAACCTAACTAATAGCTCGTTTATCTGGCAGACACTGCATTCCAGCAGTGGAATAAACAGATGCAGTATTAAAAGGCTGGGGGGAAAAAACACACCAATGTCTCCAGTGAGCAAACCTCCAATGCCCCATCAGTGACTCCATCTAGGGCCACGCAAGGTCCTCCAGAACATCTGCATGCTCCCCATGCTCTCGCATCTGTGTCACAACCAACCATGACAGTGAGCACTACACTAACCTCCAGAACCCCTTGATGTTAACATGCTCTTCCTCCTGTGTTCAGACAGTGCAGGGGTGAGCGCCGCTGCTGTAGACGGTGCTCATCAGTCTGTACTGTAAGGACACTCTGAGGTTTGCTGAAGCAGTATAACGCACGGTATTCAACAAGGCGGGGAAGGAGGCACAGGGGGATGAAGCCAGATAACTGTTTTCTGAAACACCGACAGCCAGGACCAGGACATGAGCCACATTCAGGCTCCCGCATCATTGGCACGGCATGACAAGAACTGCAGCCTATGGGCTAAAATGCCCCAAAGCACAGTGTGACATAAGAGGCGCACACCGTCACACACTATGGCCCAAAAATAACTACAATGTGTCAGCAGTGCCAAAAATAGACATTTCTGGGTTTATTGATTAAGTTCCCCTATGATTCACAAGAAGTTTCCTTCCTAGATTTAGAAAATGTTAAAGTTTTATGTGAACTGCATCTTCATAGTGCATTCATTATGCATTCATAGAACATTCAGTGAACCTTCATAATGCATTCATAGAACATTCATAAGCAGCATATAAGTATACCTTAACATCCTAACATCCCTTAAGAGCTTTAATATACATTAATAACAAACATTACATGATTATACTTAATGAATACATTATGAAGGTGCACTGAACGTTTTATGAATGCAACATAAAAGCATTATGAAGGTGCAGTTAATGTAAAGCGTTACCAAATGTTCAAATTGATCCATTTTAAACATTTGCCACTTGCCGCCTAAGTGAATTATAGCTATTACTAAAGTGTAATGATAAATATTTATCAAAGCCAGCAAAAGGAAACTAGGCAAACGGGAACGATGTTACTCTCCTAATGATGGCACCTAAGCAAACAGGTCCCTTTGCAAGGTGTGTGACAGTCGGTTACATTCAAGCAGCAGTATGACCATTTTACTTAAACGCTTCTGACATATTTTTCTTCTGCATCACTGTGAAATTCCACCCTTCAATACTGCCATACATTCTGCAGGAATTTAAACATGACACTACTTCTCAGAGGTGAATACAGTGGCAGCTCTGCATCTCAGCGTGTCCCAGTGAAGTTTCCCTCACACCGCCGCCCCAAAGAAGTGAATGTAAGCCGGAGTGATTAGCTCACAAGAAAAGTTCATTAGACTTCTGTGAATCCTTAAATATGCAGTTTGGTCACATTTCATTGACAAGAACTCTGTTGACTATGTATTCCTGAATAGTTGGTCTGGGGCCAGGAAATGAGGTGGCAGCTGAAATGACATACTCTCATAAAGAACCTTGCAAAGTGTCCGTCAGGCCTCTCTATTGCTAGAACGAATTCTGCCAATTTAGTGACTTTGCCGTTAAGGGAAACTTAAATCGCTAGCATTTGGTTTGTTGCCCCACTCCTCCGCAGGTTGTCTCTCAGAGAAGCTTCAGCGAAGACTCTCACAATGACTCTGAATGACTCCTAACTTCCACGCTTAGCTTGTCAAATCTAGGAACTGTACATGAAAACCCTGAAGGTGCGAGGCGATGCAGCTACTGTGACACCCAACTTTCAATTACTGGCCCAAGATCAAGCCATGTTTACATTACTGTAATCTGATCTGAAGAAAAAATCTATTAGCCTAAAGAGTATCATGTTTTAGAGACTGGCAGCTGTGATACCAATGTAAAACAAATCATGCAGTAAAAAAAACCACCAAGACTGCATAACCTTACAGTTTGAACTAATGCACAGAACTCAGTGATTATGTTGCATGTCTGTAACATATATGTGGCACACACTGCATTCCAGCAGTGGAATAAATTCTTGCAAATTTAGAAGGTTGGGGGGAAAAAAACGAAAAAATCCTACACAAAACCTCCTGTCACATCAGGATCTCCGTCTAGTGCCTTCCAGAGCATAGACTGTGGCCTGTACCCTCTCACACCTGTCAGAAAAACCCTCACAAAGGGACTAAACTAGCTTCCAGAGCACCTTGGTGTTAGCGTGCTCTCCCTCCTGTGTTCAGTATGGGGGTGAACACCGCCGCTGTAGGCGGTGCTCAGCCTGCACTATAAGACCACTCTGGGAACCTCCATTAACGTGGTCCCTGAAGACTGAGCCCAACCCATCCCTGAGGCGTGCATGACAGTAAACAGGTACCCTGAGGCTCCTGAGGGCTTTGCAATAAATGTCCAGAATCGAGATTTACAACAGCATAAACACATGGTGCAAAAAAAAAAAAGAGGAGGTGGAGCCAAGTAATTATTTTACGAAACATAGAGAATAAAACATTTAACTTCCTTATATGTGTTGCACAATGACATCAGCACTAAATAACAAGAGCTCCAGGCCTTCGGCTTGATTGCACAAAATGGTGTTATAATATAAAAGGCATACATCTGCCGCAACTCATTAAGGTGTGGACATGGGTCAAACAAAAGAGATCAGACAACGCCTTGGAAATGGGTGATTGGTGCTGACCTTGTTTTCACATACTCTATTGTTTTTCACAGACCGTCACAATTCCATCATGTAAGATTCATTCATTTATAAGCTCTACATGTGGAACGGGAATTTCCTTACCACTGCATTCCTCGTTCTGCCTGGCGGTTCCCTACACGTGTCATTCCTGCGACAGTGACTGTCAGATAGTCTTAACCCTGCCAGGGACATTAAACGCATCACCGGAGTCTAATGCGGGGGTGTGGGGGGGTCGTGTAAACGCCCCCTTGTGAATGACTATAACGTGCCACATGTGTGGGGACCGAACAGGCGCGGCCAGCAGTCAGACACGCACACACACCCCGCGAAGGCATGCCTCTCTGCACCACCCACATACCTGGAGAAGGTGAGCGCTCCCGAAGAACGGGCTTATGTGCAAAGAGACTCGTCCCTCTCTCACTCATGTCTCATAACCTAGTTGCTTTGCTGTCCGATACCAAAGAATGCACATACTTTATCGTTTCACCACTTATCAGCGTCAAAACACTTACAGAACAAACTCAGAAAATCAACATGCCAAGACGCCGCAAGTAAACAGCGGCGTCATATTCTAATTAAATCCTTGTCCCTGCTTCTGAGTGACATAAGAGTGCCACCTAGCGCTTTGTGGTTTAACTGCAAGTGTGGGGTGATGAGTCGCTTGAATACACGTGAAAAACCAGAAACCCAAATGTCCAAATCATATTAGTGGTCACGCCTGGAAACACTAAGGTACGTCGCATACATCTCTCAAGTACTCACGGTTTCACTTTACAATTAAACTACCCTTATAAAGGGTTTATGGGTGGCTAGTAATCAGGTTATTAATTAGGCGGTACCACTTTGGAAATCATCAACAGACATTAATAAACAAGTTACAACCATTTTCTTTTTATTAATGAGTTACTACCATTTATAAGTGGCAAAGGGAGCCTTGCTGTACAGTGGTACCGTAACCAACAAGAAAGATGAAGCTGCGTTGTTTGAAATCATACTCTTCATTGTGAGAAATAATTTATCGCAAAACAAGAATATTTATAACGAAGGTCGATTCTGTACATTTCTGTATATTCACAGGTTTGTACACCTGCATTTGTAAATAAAGGATTAAATGCGAAAATATTCGTATATTTAGATACAATATGTTAGTAATGAACTATTGACTTTATTCGTTAATCCCGACTGATCTGCAGGTTGACCTCACTGTTAGAGAGGACTGTATTTATTTATTTATTTTTATGAAAATACCTCAAAACAATATAAGGTCTATTATGGGTCAGTATTTTATAGTAATACAAACAGTAATATCATTTACTGTTACGCATCATTTTGATAATTACCTGTTCAAGGATAATGTATCACTGACATGATTAAAACCGGGGTTTGATGCTCTTTGAAATTCTCACTTTAGTCGATTTAAAACTGTTTTAATCATCTGTCTTCTTATTCTTCTTGGCATTATTTGTATTTTTGTCTGACACTAATTAGCCTAAAATTTACCAAAGACAATGAATTTGCATCACTGACTCAAACGCGCGTAACTAATGAAGCCGACTGTTCAGTGCGATCAAACGGGCCCAGAAGCGCCCCCTGTGTTTGCGGCGGGGAGTGCAGCCTTCATTGCGGAATGAGGAAACGGCGCGGGCGCGGCCGCGGGAGGGGGCCGGGGCGGAAATTTGTCACACCTAACTCCACAGGTTTTCCATCGGAAAAAAAACAATAACTGCCAATTATATTGCCTGTTGGTCTGATACGGGAGCCAAGTAAAGCATGTTAAAATATGTCGGCTTCAGCGATACGCCCAGACAGACAGGAGATAAACATAACGCGCGCCTTAAATATGTGCGTAATCAGACATGCTCCATGTTAAAGTGTTCAAACCCAATAACCGGCTCGTTTGAGGAGCCGAATTTGTATAGATCTTCGGTATGTTCTTTTCTAGTTTGAGAATACTCCCAGTAGAAAAATGGGCAAGACACATGCTTTTAAAAAAAATGAGTGTAGGGGACAAAAGTTTCGAGGGATCGACTCACGGTACAAGTTTTATTTCAGGGAAAACCGGGCGGTTTACCGCCTGGGACACTCGGATCGATACTGGGCTAAGCGACAATAGTGTGAATGCTTCTTGCGTCATACGCGAGTACGGTGTCATGGAGAGAAAGTTTCACCGCCGGGATGAATGAATGAATGAATGAATGCATCACCAGCGGCCTGGGAGAGTTTAATACTGGGGGAGGGCGGAGGGCACGCAATATTCCAATATAAAAAAGTAGATTTAATAGGGGGATGAATTAAGCCAAAATAAATATTGGGGAGCGTTACATTACCCCATTCCTACAGCCTTGTGTATCATTGTGCTGTAGGAAAGAAAAAAAAAAAAAAAAAAAACTGATTTACACGTTTGAATTGACATTTTGTACCAGACTTTGCACAAAGAGACCTAATCTCCCGCTGTCAGCAATTATGACATGCATTAACAAAAGTTAAACATTCCCCCGGGACAGCATTGAGGCACACACCACTGACTCGTTTCCGCTGGAAGAATTTGAATTAAGGGGCTTTGAGGCTGCATAAGGTCGCCCCCTGGTGTTCAAAACGGCTTCCTACAGCTGGAAGGTGGAACCGGTAAAATCTTTATTTGATGCTGTTGCGGATCAGCGTGTCCCTGACCTTGGATTAGCCACTCAATGTGCACCACCACTCTAAATAAGCCAAAATACAACTCAGAACTGATTTCTTTTTGTTTTATTTCAAAGGCCATGCAGTGCCTCGTGTTAAGATCCAAACATATCACTTCCAACATTACAATAAACCAGGAGGGCTTGCATTGACTAGTACAAAAAGATTGACTAAGGTTACAGCGGAATGTAATAAAAATTAAATAGTAAAATGAGTGCACCGTTACTATGGTTGCCCCATAGATCACATGACCCTTTGTTAGAGGTGTAGAATGTTGTATCAATCCTGCTGTAAAAAAAAAACAAAAAACAGAACAAAGTACAATTTTTCGGTAAAGGATATTGAACTTTAAGGATAAAGCAATAAATTACCCCTACAGTGTGCATATTTCACTGTGGGAATGCTGGGGGCATGGGGTAAGGGACCATTGGCTGTGGGGGTTGTTGTGGAGGCTGCTGGGGGGTGAATGGGAACTGGGGGTGGGCCATGACGTCGGGGGTGGCACCCTGGGCTGCAGCAAATTGCTGGTTCTGGAAGTTCTGGGCCCCAAACGCAGTGGTCGGGTTGGCAGTAAAGGCTGACTGTCCGTTGCTGCTGTAGGCCGCCGCGTAGGCAGCGCTGGCCGCGCTGATACCGCCGTCATAACCGCTGGCCGCGTAGCCGCCGTTCTGCGTGCTGGTGCCGAATGCCTTTTTTGGTCCGCTGTCGAATCCCCTGTCACCGTCTCGGTCCCTAAAGCTGCCGAAATCCCTCCTGTTCGAAGAATACCTGTCCCGTCGATCGTCCCTATAGCCGCCACCTCTTCCCCCCCTTGAACGACCTGTGACAAACAAAAACCAAATTTATAGGCACCAATCAAAACAAGGTTGGAGCCAGGCTTAAGGTTATTTAAGAATCCATAGGAAGCAGCCCAACAGATCTGTGCCCCCCACCCAACCCCATATAAGAAGGGGGGAGAAAAAAAAAAGAAAGTCTGCAGATGAACCACAGGTCTTGTATCTCACCAATTAAATTTACCTCCTCTGTCTTCTGCCATCTGGAGGAGCTTTGGATTGATAGCCTGGTTGGCCTCACGCAACACGGACACCAGGTCGCTGGCCTGCCTCATGTTGCCGGGGGTGAAGAAGGTATAGGCGGTGCCGGTCTTCTGACTTCGGGCCGTGCGGCCGATGCGGTGGATGTAATCCTCAGAGGAGTTGGGGTAGTCGTAATTGATAACGAACTTCACGTCTTCCACATCTGCACATTGTGGCAAGAAAGGCCATTGGGAGTTTACATACAGAGGACCAAGGAAAAACGAAACACAAAAATCAGCAGAGTGTGAACACCAGCAACAAAAATTAAGCAAAATTAAAGTTCTACTCCAGTGGGAATACTAATGCGGGGAGACAATGCACACTCCATTCTGGTTCCCGCGGGCCGGGGGGGGGGGGGGGGGGCCGCCGCCGCGGGGCGGGGGGGGGGGAGAGGGCGGGGCGGGGGCGGGGGGGCCCGAGACACCGGAGA
>JAODKC010000048.1:3190985-3201987 GCA_026777985.1 Mormyrops attenuatus | reverse complement strand
AAAAAAGGAAAACAAGAACAAATAAAAGTCCAGGGTTAGTCCCGCTCCCTTACAAAGAAATGGATGCGTCTTACCATTAAGGAGTATGCATTCACTAGTCCATTCCCAATGCAGAGAACTCCCCAGAAATTGTCAAGTGACTTCCGGATGCTTCTACGCAGTAGGGCCACTATGAGCACTGTTGCCTCCTTGCGTGCAAACAGGACCTTTCAGATGGTAAGTCTTTCAAGGTCCTTCCCACTTATATATTGGTAAGCTTTCTACGCAAGGCCACACTGCATGTCTTGCCAAGATTAGGTACAAAGTCTGAGGGGTGGGGGGGGCGGCAAAAATAAAACCAAAAGGAGGAAATCCCCCTTCGAGCCATTAAAAAAAAAAAAAAAAAAAAAAAAAATGCTGCATCCCTCAGTCTCATCTAGGCAAGATCGTCCAAGAAGCCAGAGTTCACTTGAGAAAAAATAAAAAAAAAAAAAATTCACGTTGGCAGGTCTCGACATGACAAACAGGCGAGGGAGGAATTTCACTGCTCATATTCCGTACTCTTGGGATGTCCCGGTGTCACTATGGGTGCCAGGTGTCAATTTTACTACAGAGGTATGCAATTAACGCAAAATTCCAGGGATTCAGGCACAAGAAACCGTAGGCTAGCCGTTCAAAATGGGGGGGGAAAAAAGACAAAAAAGGAAAAGCTGTCCAACTTCTGGCCTCGTGATGCTTTAAACACAAGGTTTTGAAGTTTGAGCTGAACAGACCTGGGTCAACAGTTTTTGACCACGGCCGTGGTCAGAGCACAGTTCGGTTACACCATGCCTACAGCCAGCACGGCTCTGCACTTGACCCTTGACCCCTGTACACGACTGGGTGGCACCTGTCAACAGGACATCTCGGATAGAGCTCCGTTCCCCTCGTGTGGCTGGGGAGCGTCATGCCTAGGCCCTGCCACAAAGACTGCACCTTCAGGTGAGGGAACTCAGAAAATGCAGAGAGTGTTAAAGGAGGAGCCTCTCTTTAAAAGGCATTGCACTTAGACCGTGTTTTTGGGGGACACTAACCAAGACCTCTTGAAGCAACATCGGTGGCAATAAGGATGGGCGCCTTTCCAAATTTAAACTCTACAAAAAGAAAACAGAACAGACCATTAGCCCAAGCCAAATCACCATTCGCGGGAATATTGACCACGTGCAGGTCAGGTATGGACATACCATTCAGAACCCAGTCCCTCTCCTGTTGACTCTTATCTCCATGGATGCCCATTGCTGGCCAGCTAAAAGGAGAGATTATTCGTTTAAAAAAATAAAAAAATAAAAAAATCCACAGGCTGAACCATTTTTTAGATCAGTTTCATACGACCGAAACAGATCCTCACCCATCCCTTCTCATGCGCCTCGTGAGGTCGTCACATCGCCGCTTCGTCTCCACAAAAATGATGGTCTTGTTCTCCTTCTCGCTCATGATCTCCTCCAGTAAACGAAGAAGTCTGAGGAAGAGGGGAACAGATGGGGTAAGCGGGAACAGCAGTGCATTACATTATGGGGGGGGAATAAGGCAAGTGATTAGGGAAATAAAGTATGCTCTAAGAAAGAGTCTGAAGTTACCACAGGTTACTAATGAGTTTAGTCTGAAAGACTAAGACCATATATACACACACAAGAACTTCAGGGTGGGAAAACTCACTTGTCATCCTTCTCTCCATCATTGCAGACGTCAACAATCTGCAGGATGTTGTGATTGGCGCTCAGCTGCAGTGCACCAACGTTGATCTGCACGTACTCCTTCAGGAAGTCCTCAGCCAGCTGCCGCACCTCCTTGGGCCAGGTGGCGCTCCACATGAGCGTCTGCCTGTCAGGCTGCAGAAGGGAAACCACTCAGATAAGGATGCAGCCACCAGCAGGGCAGGCTCAAGGTAGCTGAATGGGTCGGCGCTTACCCTGATTTGGTCCACGATTTTCCGGATCTGTGGCTCAAACCCCATGTCCAGCATCCGGTCAGCCTCATCCAGAACCAGGTAAGTGCAACGTCGAAGGTTAGTCTTTCCTGCCTCCAGGAAGTCAATGAGACGTCCGGGAGTT
This sequence comes from Mormyrops attenuatus, assembly GCA_026777985.1. Taxonomy (NCBI): domain Eukaryota; kingdom Metazoa; phylum Chordata; class Actinopteri; order Osteoglossiformes; family Mormyridae; genus Mormyrops; species Mormyrops attenuatus. The sequence goes on along the minus strand of JAODKC010000048.1, from coordinate 3,199,918 downwards.
GCAATACAGATCTCCACCCCTAAGTGGAGGAAACAAAAATTAGGACGCTGGACTTGGCAAGGCTTTGCAGACCGTCTCATTCGGGTGCTTCAGATCTCGGCAATCTGACGATACCTCGCTCCAGATCACGGATCTGTGGTCCTTTCGGGGCACCGCCATAGATGCAGGTGGATTTCAGCCGGGAAGCTCTCCCGTATTCAGCTGCAACCTGCTGAACTTGCTGCGCCAACTCCCGAGTTGGGGCCAGAACCAGGCACTGTGGGGACAAACACCGTCAGGGAAACGGTTCTCTCTCTTCGGGCCAAGAGAGGTCAAACTATGGTCTTCACTTACAATTGGACCATCCCCATGCTCCAGAAAAGGTTGGTGGTTAATATGGACAATGGCTGGCAACAAGTACTGTGGAATTAAAACAAAAAAAAAAAAAAAAGAAGTTTTACAATGCAGTAAGTACAAGATGTTAAGCTAAAACACACAAGACTATGGTATAGCTTGGAAGTAGTAGGAGCTTAGCATGAATATTAGTACAATATTTATCCAAATACAATAGTATGATAACCCAGGGTACGCAGGTGTCCAGCCCCCCCCCAGAACAGCAGGAACCAAGGGGTCGCTCACCGAAAGGGTTTTGCCAGATCCAGTCTGTGCGATTCCCACCATATCCTTGCCACTCAAAGCCAAAGGCCAGCCCTGAGCCTGGATGGGCGTGGGTTCTGAGAAGTTCTGCTTGGTGATCACTTCCATCACGTACGCTGGAAAGATATCGACCATCAGCTTCTGAGAAGCCTTCATGCAGCGCATTACTCCAAAACAATGGGCTTTACTTACTTGGGAAGCTAGCTTCATGGAACTTCATTGTAGGGTTTGGGCAATCCCTACCCTTCACCGTGATCTCTTTACTCCTCCTGTACTCGTCAACTTCTTGCTGCATTGAGAAACAGGACAAAAATGTTACAGAACGTTATTACAAACTTAATCCTCCTCCAGTGACAGAGGGCAGCCTCCCACATACTGGTAAGAAGCACTCCGCCGGGGAGTCGGGGCAGACTTACAGCCGACCGCCGGGTCACATCAGGGTGCTCCTGGTAGAAGTTCTTCTCGAACTTGGGGAGCTCCTCAAGGTTCCAGTGTTTCTTGCGCAATCTTTCGCCCGGATTGCCGTACTTTCCGGAAGATCCCCCACTCCTGCTACCTCCGAAACGAGGTGGTCCACCGCCATACCTTAGCAAAAAAATATATATGTAAAAAAAAAGATACAACAGATGATTATTCTTGATTTCAGTAAATGGACAGTACACAAAACCAAATGTTGGAACGAAAAACCAATACGAAAGACCGTATGTTGGGAGGGGGGGGGACTAACGTGCGCTGTAGAGGCGCTTAATAGATCCCCACAACGCTGACCAGGAAATAAAAAAAAAAATTATTTACCAAAAACGCATAGATTTAAGAAATCATCGTTTGATTTTTAGGAAAATACACATCGCAAATAGCACATCGTTTCTGCGTCACGTTTTTAAGCGCTGCCATTTTCTCTCTGCCCAGCAGAGGAACAAAGGAAACCGGCCGGCATTTTGAGATCCTTTCCGCCACATGGCGAACACACGGAAAGCGGGGCCTGGCGTCGGCGGCCGCCCAGCACAACGGGACACACATACTGATAACTGTCCCGATGGCGCGCATTCTGTCCTGTTACCATTAAACACGACCGACTTGTTCTTTTAACAAAAAAAATTAAGATACTGACTGTAATCCAAGGGGGGGGGAAAAAACACCATTAAAGCAGAATTTATACCAAACCGAGTGTCCTCAGCTAGGCATCACAAACCATATACACCACGCGCAACACAAGCGAAATTTTATAATTAAGACTGTTAGTTTAAAATACAGAGAGTATACGTTAATTATGTGAAATGCCCACACTGTAGAATCACAATGGACGTAATTTGGCAAGAAAAAGGATTTTTACCCTCTGTCTCTCCCACGATCTCTGTCCGAATAACCAGGCATAGCGTAAACAAAAAGTAAAAAATAAAAATACTGTACTAATCGTTAAAACAAAAGTACCTAAATGGACCCGGCTAGCAGTGATGATGCTAAAAATGCCGGTGTCTTCCCTATAACAGCCGGCTTATATCGCAACAGGAAGTCCAGCCTCACTTCAGCCGGCAGATGATGTATCAATCCGCCAGAAGAATGGCACTATTCCGTGTAACAGCCTGCCGCGGCAACGCGTGTCTGGGCCTATGTATTACAGCAAAACTTTCGTATTTTATACTAATTCATGTAGAAATTATAAAAATATATCATGTTTTGTAAAATATTTCCGAATTACGAGTGTCTGAATTGTTGGAATTAATAAAATACGTTTAAAATGTGCGCATTCCTCCTTCTGTGTTTGATTACATTCCGTCTCATTGCAAATTTAAGAAATATCTATTGTTCTTATAGTGAGAGATCAAATATTGTAGAAGAAATGTAGATGACACTACCCCTGTAGAGTTTATATCCTAACATAAAAGCATTTATAAAATGTTGTTTACTTCATAAACAATATCTTTGCCTAAAACCTCTGATCATCCCCGTAGCCCAGTAATATTTTCGTTCTCGTTGTAACACACGTTTGATACGGGCAGAAACGTATAAATTGTGCTACAATGTAATTTGTCAAGACAGATCATTATATTTCGGAACTGGCTATGCATAAGCGAAGCCGCCAACAAGTTTCGTGGCCATTGAAATGGTAGGTTGTGCATACTTTACGAATAAAGTGATACTTGCAACACCATGGCAACGTTCCATTCGTATTCCAAAAGTCGACCACATGCAGGGTCGCCAACTGTGGTCAGCTGATTGAAGTGAGATTTTAAATTCGAGACAAGTCTGCACACACACATGCATGCACATGTATGTAACACTTGTATTACCTTGTAAATAGTCTATAGGGTTTGCAAACTGCCCCAACACTTTTGATGTAGCTAATTTTAGATTTGTAATGGAATAATGTACATTTGCCATAAGATTTTTCGCCTGAGTGTCACGCCGGACGCGTGAGAATAAGCAACCCCGAACGGCCTGCCTGGCAGACAATATACCGGAAGACACGCCTCCGTTCCACCAGCAGATTAGCAGAAGTACAATGCCCGTATCACTGAGTCCCCGGCGAGATCAGGCCGCCGGCGCTTCCGGTTACAGTACATGACGTCAGCAGAATGGCTGGGCTCCCGGGCCTCGTGAAATAGCTTTAGGACATACACGTGTTAAGAATACACATTGTGACATTCACATTTTATAATAATAACAATAATACAAGTTGTCTTTTCTTAACTTTCGATGCTCATACCGGATCAAGAGATGTAAAGATATATCGATGTTTCTAGATTTTAGAACAAGATGTTCTAGTAACGCATTAAAAAAAAAAAATCGGAAGTAATTACAAGTTGCCGCGTCACCTCTGAAGTGTTTTGAGCTTCCTGGAAGTTAAGCCTTTAGGCGAGTTCGTGTGAGCCGCCAATTTAAATATAAGTACCACAAAATCCTTAATTACTTTACTGATTAAATATTAAACATGGATTCGAAAAAAAAACATTGGATTATGAAAAAAATATAACAAAGTGATTACACAGCAATTAAAGTTATGAGTCGCGGTAACAAATTTATGAAGTTTATATAAATACCGGAATGATTTGTATTACATGTTATTTACTGAAATGATTTCCATGTCTAATATTCTAAGTAAATTTTTATTGTATGTTGAGATAAAGCAGTTAACTACATAATAACCGCATACTCGTTTGAACACTAACATATAACGGCTAATATGTGCGAGTGTAAAAGAAAATATATTAATATTGTAACGCAGAATAAAACCATATTGACATCTATTTCAGCCTCTTGAAGTCTCAAAAATGCTTCAAAATAATTCTTGCCTTCTCAGCTTGAGCCCTTCTTTTTAGTCGTGTTAATATTCTCAAGGGTTCGATTCCCACAAGAATGGTAATCCTGATGTTAACTTCATGCAGTAGGCCTGCATGATATGTTAATACAATTTATGACAATTCTGCTAATCTGGTTACATTGTATTATTTCCCACCTTTTTAATCAAGTTCACTTGTTTTTATTAAAGGGAGACTTGTTTAATGTCAAAGCATACTGTTAATAACTATATATTTTTCCACAAACGTTCGATTTCATAGGATTTTCATTGTATCCATTTTTGTAACCGCCTCTGTCTATGATCCCGCTATCATTTTGCATATCGACTGAGATACATTAACCACAGAGAGACACAGATGTGGCTACATTTAACTCATAATGAGGCCTAAAGGAATATATACCTCAAAATCATCAATCAGTGTGTACAATGCCTCCTGATGTTACCAGCATCAGAGGTTATAGGGGAAATAACACCAGAATTTCCAGCATCAGATGACGGTGAACAGGGTTGGACTGGCCATCTGGCATACCAGGGAAAATCCATGGTGGGAGAACCCTATGGTTGGCATAATCAACCTTGGGGAGTGGGGGACCCCAAAGTCCTGAGTTGATTTGTAATCCCAATCCAGTGCTGATGGTGAAGTCACTCAAAGGGCACTAAAATCTGTGGTCTTCAGTATGTTTTTCATGCTATTTTGTTCATTAGGGGGCGCTAGCAAACATGGCAATACTGTACTCGTGAAGTCTGTCAGGGTTTGTTCTACCGTCGTATTTTAGAGGTCCTAGCTGTGTTTTTTAGGAATATAGGGACCCACTTATTAGGAAAAGTAAAAAGAACGGCTATACATAGTGGTGTTCACAAGACTGTAGATGCTGTACTACTTGTTATCTTGCACTATATACACAAACACACACGTAAAGTGACCCGAAACACCATATTATAAGGAACTCTTGTTCCACAACAGTATATATTTTATTGCTCATCCTCTGCATGTGCACACAATGTTACAGTTAAAAAAATGTTTTCAAGCTCACAGAACAGACACAGTGAATGCTGTAAACACACATACTGTAATAAATACACACAAAATGGACGTTAGTAAAACACGGAGGCTTAAAGATGAAGACAAAAGAAATCCAGTCAGTTCTAATTCTAGACAAAATACTAGCAAAGTATGGGGTTTTGTAAAATAGATCACTGGTCAACAACGTACAGCCGTAAGAATAGTGCACTGTAGTAGAACCAATATACCCATGAATAATTCGGAATGATCCATCGTAATGCAATGACATTCCGAATTGGAAGCAATCCGTATGCACGCAGTACGTACATACCTGCGCGTGTACATTCACGATCAGTACATACACTATCTGGTAAATTGATGGAAGGTACCACAACTGGCAGCTTGTCTGTGTGCAAAAGGGATCATATTGTGTTTTTTTTCCAGTCCCCCCTATTAAGTTAACATAAATTAAAAGTTCTGCGTTCCACAAATGTGAATCTTATACTGTACAAAGCCCGACCTTGGAATACGTAATTTTCTCTATTGAGATCTTTTACATTGTACACAGTTTTACATACATTGTTATATATATATATATATATATATATAAAATCCATGTTTATTTTGAGTGATTTCAAATGCTGCAAACAGTTCATGATCTGAATAGATTCCCATCAGGTGTAACCAAAAAAGCACATTCAACAATTATATGCAAAATTAAAATGTAAATCATAGTTGCCGAGCTGCTTGCAGGGCGTGCGTATAAGATGCACGTTGTGTGGGGTTGCGTCATTACAATCCTCTTAAAGGACCAGGAGTTTGGAAGACATGCTGAGAAGGGGAGCTGCCCCCCCCCCTCCAGACACCAGTTTTCTTATAAAAGAACAACTCAACATAGTGTTTAAGACATGCTATCATGAGACATATTTTGTACTCATGTACTCACGAGTGAGTTAGCTTAACAAAATATATTCTTCATCAAAAGATTGCAGCTCCTGAGAACAGGGTGCGAGGTCCGGTGGGCATTTAAGGACTTAAGACATGTGTCAGTGTAAGCGAAGCATAGGCAGATAAACAGAGGAGCCATCGTACTTGCCAATGGAACACATCTTTGGAGTAGACCAGTGTCTCCCAATCCGCTCCTCGGGGACCCACGTATTTTTGTTCCCTCCCAGTTCCCTGCCAGACAGTCCACCTACTGGGAGCTGAGAGGGCGGAAAAACATGGACCGTCTGCGAGTCCCTGAGGAACGGACTGGTAAACACTAGAGTAGACTATGCTATCAGACATCTGAAACCGACGTGACAAAAGCACCTACTGCTCCATATCTCTTGTAAAGTGCTCTGAAATTACAAGGCAAAATGCCCACCTTCAGGTTTCTCTCACCCAAAACACGCAGGGTTCCGAGTCACACTCAGGGCAAAAGGCATCAGGATCACGCTTCTCTCACCCAGACTGGACAGATCATAGTATTTTCTTAATGATGCCAAGATTAAACACTTAATATGTCTTCTGGGAAATTATTTAGCACCAACCTGGTCTAGTTCGATAAGCAAATTGGCAATTAGGACTGTACAAAGAAACGTCGACCCTCTACAGCTCCAGGTAACTATGATTTTGTTGGTTAAATGCTAAATTCGATAACAGACTGCATGGAAGAGGTGCATAATATATAAAAGAGCACTCAGTCAGTGCAGGTGGAGGAGAGCGCCCCCTTCAGGTCCTCTCAGCTTGTTGTCAGAGTGGTGAACTTCATTCAAGCTTCTGTCCCATTCACAAAAAGTCTAGCATTTAAAAATGAATACTTTGACCTTTTTCTAAAAAAAAAAACAAACAAAAAAGTATTGGAATAATTTGTTAAAATTTTCTATTTTTTTTCTTTTTTCTTTACAGTTCTTACCATATAAAAATAATTCAAGCAATTAAAAAAAACAGGAGACTAGTTCAGCTGCCTGGCTGGTTTCTGGAGCACCAGGCTAGACTCCCCTCAAACTTCTGTTCTCAGGTGCATGTTGACCCCTCCCACATCCCCTCTCTGCTGCTTGTGGAGACTCTGTATAGAACATTGTCCCTCCTTTAATGCTGATTAGAGTTCTCCTGCTCTTGTGGGTCTTGGGGATTAGCAGTCATCAGTGTTTTTAGCAGCTGAAATAGGAAATTACAAAAAAATAAGGTAGAATGCAAAGATGGAGGAGGGCGGACGGAGCCGGTCGCTGGGATGTTTCTGGCCCCGCTGTCGCTGGGATGTCCCCGGCCCCGCTGTCGCTGGGATGTCTCCGGCCCCGCTGTCGCGTGCCTCTCCGCCCCAGTCATTCCACAGCGAAGCCGCACGTCTCCTCGATGGCGGTCAGCAGCTTATCATACAGCTTGTCGTAGCTTTCGTAAGGTGGAATGTCGATCCGGTTGAAACTACAGAAGCCGCCAGACAGACAGATGTGGTTAATATTGGGTGCAGCTCGCACTGCACGCGGCACTGCAGTTTCACATAGTCGAGAGGCTGCGATGGCCACCACTCCAGCAGAATCAGCTCACCTCACTTTCCTCGATTATCCCCACATATTGATATTATACCAACATTAAATGTTGGTCAACTCAAATCAACCCGGGTCCCACCTGCATATTAGGTTAATCTGTGTGAAACAGTTTTAGAAACCATATTATTCTCTAATGCTCGCACGTCACTGTACATCATTAATATGCGTAGTGCCATCCCATCCATCCATCCATTTTCTGCAACCACTTATCCTTATCCAGGGTCCAGAGCCTATCCCAGAGGCAACAGACGCAAGACAGGGAAAACTCAGGATGGGGCACCAACCCATCACTGGGCAAACTCACATACCATTCATTCACACGGAGCCATGGCGGAGACTCGAACCCCGGTCCCAAAGGTGTGAGGCAACAGTGCTACCCTCTGCACTGCCGCGCCGCACCGCCCCATAGTGCCGTCGCATTTCTGAAAGGCACTTAACTAATGGGCACAGCAGGATTTCGCTCATGTCACCAGAGTGTAAAGACTTACCAGGTGTGGGCTTTAGGCAGGTTGTTGGTGTCAGCGTCGATCTGGTGGATGGTGAACAGTCGAGGTCCAGCAGCACCTGCAGAAGATGCAGGGTGCTTCAGAAGGAGGGCCCAACACACACACACACACACACGCACACACACACACACACACACACACACACATCTCTGTGTGGACTCCCAATTAATTTCTATGGGAAAAACCCTAATCCTAAAAAGGACAACCTAAAGCCCTTTGTGGGGACTGGAAAAATGTCCCCACAAGGCATTAGTTTTTATCACATCTGGGGGAAACCTGGTCCCCACAGCGTAATATTTACAAAATCGCCCACAAACCTTGTAGAGCCTTAAAACCCTGCAGCGGGACCCGTGACGAGCCAGTGACAAACTGCAGCAGACGAGCCCGCCTCTCTTCATCATAAGACTCGATGGCACGCCAGAACCAGCGCACGATGTTGCTTTCGGCCGTGCAGTGCTTCAGCCGCGTGTTGGCCTTCCAGTCGCTGATGTCGATCTTGCCCAGACCGCAGACAATGAGCTGGCAGAGGGGTAGGGGGCAAGACATACGTCAAGACTAGGCCTGATCACATGACCACTGAATGGGTTTATGGGAAATCTACAAAGGCAGGTGACAGGGTTGCTAACTTCGGTCAGCTGACTGGAGTGAGACTGTCAATTCGAGACAAGTCTGCGCACACATTTACATGCATGTGTCAGTTTTACTACCCTGTGAATAGTCTGTAACTAATATTACGTTTATAATGGAATAATACAGATTTGCCGTAAGATTTAGTGCGTGAGCATGAGTCTGAAAGCATGAGGGCTGGCAGCCTTGTGGTTAGTTGGAAGAGTCTCACTCTGTGGTATACATGGGGGGGGGGGGGGGGTACAGCCACAACCTGAACGAAAAAGGGATAAAGCAATTGGTGGGGGATGACAACATTCAACCATTAATGCAAGGCCCGCAAATAA
>JAODKC010000048.1:3165663-3176756 GCA_026777985.1 Mormyrops attenuatus | reverse complement strand
AATCCAGACCAAGATTTTGTTTCAACCAACCAGTTGAGTACTCTGTGACTGTGACTCTTTATACTCAACTGGTTGGTCGAAACAAAATCTTGGTCTGGATTTGAACTCTCCAGATCTGAAGTCTCCACCTCTGCTGATACATAATCCTGTTATAAGTCATTAGACCAAAGCACAATGCTAGTTGGTCACCTGTTGATCCCCATGGCTCATAGTCGACAAAATGTAGCATTTTAACACCCGCAACTAAATGATTACATCAAAAGTTGAACTACATGCAGGTGGGCAGCCAGCAGAGAATGGGAGGAGTCAAACCCAAGGCAGGAGGAAATGGATGAAAATGCAGCATGCGAAGAAATGGAAATGCTCCAATCTCACCACAATGGGGCGCAAGTCCAGGTTTCACACGAGCCTGCAAATGCAGCCAAAGGCTCCGCAAACATTCCATTCGTGGCTTCTTCGTTAGATTGCACGTGTGAGACTTTTTCATTGGTTTGCGTACACGACCCATGGCACGATGCAGACGTCACACAACGACAGCGGGCTATTTATTACTGGAACTGGTAATAATTTACTTCCACAATGAGTTTGCACTTAGAGAAGAATGAAGTTTCCAAATTCTGAGGGACCGTTTCAGCACAAGTGGCTGCATCTGACATTTAACTAGTGCACTTTTTAGATCTGCATTTTAAAAAATCCAGTAACATAACGAGGAGCAGCAAGGACCTAAAAAACTAATACAGAAATATGGTGTCATTTAAATTTTTTTTATTTAAAAAAAGAAAGAAACCCAAAACAAAAAAAAAAATGCATGGAATGTGTGTAGACAATACATCCGCATGTCACAACACAATCTCCTCTGAAGAGCACTCTCTAAGGCAAGGGGTGTGTCAAAAAGGTGTGATGACAGGTGACTGTCGGGGTAAAAGTCGGTTTGTACGAGACCGATATACAGAAATGTCACGATACAGACAGTAAGGACGACTGAGTCCACTCTTACAGTTAGTCATGTTGACTTAACACCATACCAGCAACTGAGGACTATTAGTGGCGAGAATATACAAGCATTAAAAGACAGTTTAAATAAGATGCTTAAGATTAGGGTTTGATAAAATAATAAAAAAAAAAAAAAACTAAAAAAGCCTGTCTCAACTTTACTAAAAACCTCTTTGAAAGAGTCAGTAAAGTGGTAACTCCGCCTAAGGCAGTGAAAAGAGGGACAATAAAATAAAAATGTGTTTAACAGTTAAAGGAGTTTACTCCACTCATGTCCTGCCTTTATTTACAGCCTGGATGAATGCAAAACAAACTGACCGTCTATCTCAAGGTTACATCACAGGCTAAGTTTTGTCTACGCAGAGATTGTGTTACAGCTCCTGTTGTCATCGCAGCACCGACGCAAGGAACAAACAAGAAAAGTAGCCGGTCAAGCTGGAAACGTCCCGACGAAAACGCAGGTGGCAGGGAGGGGACGCTGACTTACTGTCATGCTACTTGATACCGTTTCCTTCCTTTGATACGCAACAAATTCCGCAAGACACAAACACTGAGACGGTCAATGTTGTCCCAACAGGACTAATTTAAAAAAAAAAAGCAGTTTTCAACAACCAGGCCATTATGGCACAGAAATGTGAACAAATATTAGGATCTTAGGAACAAACGAAGGGCACGAATTTGCTCCGCAGTTTCAGGTGTTTGAGAATCAGCCTGTAGGTGCTTCTGTCATACACTTCAGTAGGTCAGGAATGGGGGAGGGGGGCAGCCCCTACTACCTGTATGCTGTTGCCCCAGATAAAATGTTCCTTGGTGCCGCTTTCTCTGCACCATTTAAAAAATTAGGTGACAGATCACCATTTTAATTTCTCCCATCTTGACTCCATTAGAGAACATAATATGTCCATGTACAAACTGTACATCCACCCTCATCGTGACCATCTCACCCACCTCTGCTCTCCCAAATCACCGTCTACGCACAGTTCTGGTGCTTTCAAAAAAAGAACACTACCATTCCTGGCAGTAGATCAGGGAAAAGACAACTGCAAATAACAGAACTGATAAATGGGGGACTTTCCAACAAGAACACGAAGTTGGCGATAGCGACAACACAGGTAGTCATGGTCTGGTTTTGACTGACTGGCTAAGATTGTGCGAAAGCGAAAATAGGTCAGTGGTATATCTGTAAATGGCGGGTCAATCGGTTCTCTGGGGCAGCGGCGTCACCGCGGATTGTAACGTCCCAGAGACCCTGCAACCAGGTTGACCGTGCATCTCTGCCCACCTCTGCTGTTCCGAGCAGCAAGCCTGCAGGAACCTTCAAATGGACATGCTGACATCGACCGGTTTAAGCAGCTTTCCAATCATGAGAGCAAAACAGCTGCTGGTTGGTGTGTGTGTGTGTGTGTGTGTGTGTGGGGGGGGGGGGTTTTAGAGGCGCCAAGCTGTCGGTCACTACCCAAGAAACTGCACCATCAGTCCGTTTCCCCATCAGTCATGGATGACGAATGACAATGGAGGGAAGGGGAGAAAAAAAACCAAGAGACAAGACTGCTGGCATAACAAGCGTGGTACACTGAAACCAACCTGCGGCGTCACAACGAGCAGAACTCTTCAAGCATAGGAATCAGGCCACTAAACCCAACACCAATGCCCAGGTGGTAAAGACATCATCATCATCATCATGCCGGACTCACACACGCAGGGAACTTCATCACGTATATAACTGCCCTACCCATTACCAGTGAACATATTTTTCAGAATACAAACGCCATTGCCCAAATTATATTTTATACAACAAAGTCACAGGCTGGCTTTGTCCTTTAGCACTGGAGTGTCTGGATCCGTTTTTGCGTAAATAGGTCACCCCCTGCTTGAAGAATAAGGAAACTGTTAGCCGTGTACAACAGCTATATATTTAGACCCACAGTGAACAGATTCGTGATTCGTCGTTCACTCTGAAGTTCTCGTCCGTGCAGAGTGGTACTCACTGAGATCGCTCGCATCATCCGGCCCGAACCGAAATGTACGTCATCGCTGGGTAGCCCACTACAGGAGCACCACCACTCAGACTGAATAATTCATTACATGTTGTGGCTGCATCACCAAGCCGAGCTGAAGCACAAGGTACGATTCTTATCTTGGCTTCTGTTGAAATAATAGTGTCCTTTATATGCACAGCGCCACAATTACAAGCCATCTGGCAGACCGTGAAATTGTTTGTACATTAGCAGATACACTTAAGTGAGAGAGCTACCAACAGATTTGGTTTGATGTTAATTGCAACATCCTTCATGGGCTGAAAACTTGAGCAGACATGATTCGTGTGTCTAATAAGTAAACTATCATGCCAAACTTTTAGCAGTCCTCATTGACGCGCCTTAATTCAGCAATAATAGTAAATAATAATGACCATTACCATCACTACAGCCGTTTGTGTAGCTTCGCTCCATTAATTAACAGAATTATAACGGAGCGCCAAACACGGCGCTAGTTTTAAGTTTTCGGTTGTAATTCACCAGGTTGGCATCGTATGAATGAAACGGATCCGAGATGTATTTTTACGCATGAAAGAACGACAGTCTTACCATACAGCCTTCAAACTAGTGAACGCCATTAACATGAGGATTTAATGAAATCCCAAATCCCTAAATAATAAAGCTGATGTGCCCGTCATTCCGAGGACAAACCTCACTCACAGTATTTTCTTGGCTTACGTGCTCCGACTTAAATTGGTTTAGATACTCGAATTGAAAACTATGAAAACTTAAAGATCTCTTCGCCCGGAATACAGGCATTTCTTGTTTCACACTTTACATAATGTAACAAAGGTTTGGAGGGATATCCGTAAGATGCTAATTGTACACAATTTCATAATTAAGTGTGTATCCAACGTAATGTCTTCTCTTTATATTCTTCAGAAACTCTCATCCTCAGTTGCTGCCCGATACATGCATCTGAAAGAGATCAAGTCAACCCACGCGTGCGCACACACGTACAGCGCTTTATAGTGAAACGGGACATTGTAGCCTTCCGAGCAAGTTTCGATTTGGCGATTAAGGTGCGATTAAAACACCGGTAATACACAGTTTATATTATACATCATTCTCTACTGCTAAGTAGCTACCGATCTAAATGCTCAATGGACTCATTGCCTCTCCGCGACAGACTGGCCCTTATCCATTCATTCGTGATCTTTTAACAGACAAACCCAGTGGAGACAGTTTCATACGTCGCATTTCGTTGGTGAAACAGACCACTACCACGTCGACACGTGAATTGATTCTGTTGAAATATATATAAAGATCATAGTCTTAAACCCTCGACATCAATGTTAATTCCAGATTTACACACGTCGTGAAACAATTCTTTTCTTCTCGGAGTCACGCCGACGTTCAGTTTTCATCCTGTTTGATTTGTTGCAAGATGTGACTGCAATTAATTTAAGAATCCCCACCCCAAATAAAACCCGCCAAGCACCGGTATCGCAGACACGCGAATATGGCACTACAAGGAAAGAGTTTTAAAATAATCTGTAGCCAAGATAAACAATTCCTAGTAGCGAGAAGCAAAGACTTAAACGCTTAGGTGGTTAGAATAGGCGTAATATATTAGCAAGCTAGTTAGGGAAACGTGGCACTTATCAAACGATATTAGCTAACGTTACACTATATCGTCATGGGAACATCAAACCAGGCGCTACAGATTCCGCGGTGATTTTCCCGAAGTCACTTCAGCCCGTGAAGTTGTCTCTAGACATATAAGCTAGTCGTATTCGGATATTTCGCCCTATCTTCAGCACTTAATGAAACACAAACCGTTTTTTTTTCAGTCGTCAGTTCTGAAAAGTACACAGACTATGACTGCCCTCATCCCCCTAACATGTAGCGAAGGCGAGCTGCAGCGCTACAAAGAAACCCGCAGGAAGGATCCATTTGCAGACGTGAGCACACTGGACGTTTTCAAGAAATCCTTACCTGTTAACCGCAATTTTACCGGTCCGTTTCTCCTAACCCCCTGATTAGACATGTCCCTTCGTTTTCCAGTTTGACGTGCGGCCGCAGAATATTATCAATGTGATCCCTCAAGTAGGTCTTTCGCCAGTTTCACAGTGAATAAACAGTAATGGAGTCACGGCATTGTGGCCCGGATGTGCACCGCGTCGCCATTTACACGCGCCAGCGTTGCGCGCGCTCGCGCTCGCGCTCCCACACAAACACGCAGCCGCCGGACTCGCCAAAGCTCCGCTTTCTAATGCGCGCGCCGTTCCGCGTCGTCCGAACAGAGAAATGCCGTCGCCGACCCCTTCGGCATCTTCATTCAGCAGCATCGGTTGAGCAGATCGGACCGGGCAACGCGAAACGCAGCAGCGCCACCGCCGCCGAGCTCCGATGACTGAGCAAGCGAGCACTCGCGGAGCCGTCCTGGCCGGACCGTCCTTTGAGGCGGCCGAGCGGCGGGCCGGTGACGTCATCACCTCCAGAAGGGCCGCCACTGCGTCGGCGCAACCCACCGAATCCCCTTGAATGGGGAATATCCAGACGCCCACTCCCCATTTACTAGTACCATTTAATATTCCGTAAGGTGCACGTAATTGGACCAAAATAAACCAAACTGAAATTTCTAATCGTTTATTTACATTAGTTACTGTTTATGTACAGTACAGGGAGTTATGACACAAATAAAAGACAAACTAATGCGAATAAACAGGGAATCCACATATTTAAAAGTTGAAAGTGCTTTTGTCATCTGAAATGTGAAATGCATAGCCTTCAGCTGTAGTTTCTGGGGCTACAGTCAGGTCTTCCTCTTCCTGTAAAGGAAAGAAACACATCCATTATATAATAAGTGGTACACAAACCCCCCAGATGCACATATAATCCAATCAATAACGTTAAGGCCCATTATAGTTCAGAAATTTAGCTACTGAGGTACAATAAAATTCCCCCGGGCTTTGAACCTGCATTTGGGTCAGTCTCAAGTTCCATAGGTCGCTCACCTCGCCAGAGAAATACTTCTCAATCAGGTTGAGAGCTGCTCTGTAGATCAACTCATTTTCATGGGTCTGCAGTGCCTCAAGCCGGTCCAGTCCACCACATTCCTCGATCATTAGACACAGCTTTTCGACCTCTCCGATTTTTTCCCCTGCCTGAAAATAAACAAAGCCAGAAAGCTGTATATCACTGTGCATTCTGGGATTTGAGTCAAGACCCAAGGCAGGTAACTAACACCAACCCAAGTAATAACCCTTACCAACCATAATCCAAGTGTTACCCATGATAACATCCTTAACCCTAACTGCAAAGCTACCTCATGCCAACTGTAATCCAAAATCTAAACCTAAGAAATCAAATCAATGCCACAGAAAATATGCAAAATACAGAAAATTCCCTAACCCTTCCCCATAGCTAATGTCAACCCTAACGTAACGCAACTATCCCTAATGCTAGCCCCTATTGCAAGTCTAAGGTTACAGTAGTTTAATTTCACAGTGAGGGTCCCTCTGTGGGATGTGAACAGACACTGCCAACATACCAGGAAGATGTTAGAGATGGCATCCAAGATGACGAGGATGGTTTTTCCATCTTTAGTGGACAGCAGGTCAAGCAGTGGTTCCAGTACATTCTGCTGAACCAGGTACACAATCTGGTTAACAGTGCCTCCGCAGGTATAATTCGTTACTGCCCAGACTGCCTCTTTCTGAGTCTTGTAATCAGCCTGGAAAAAGGAAGAAACAGTCATTTACATTTTGAGCCCCATCTACCGCCTTACTGAGAAATTGCACATGCTAGTCTTAAGACGGCAGCAACCAGCAAGCAGAGACATACCCGTCGCAGGAGATCTACAAGGAGCGGGACCAGGCCAGCATCGATGACCTCCTGGATCTGCATATCCTTCCCTGCGGTAATATTGGACAGGGTCCAGGCTGCCTCCTTCTGGATGCTGTTCTTGTTGTGACGTAACAGGGGGTGAAACATGGACAGGGCACCAGCATTCAGCACCATCTGTGTCTGCTCGTCTGTGCCGGTCACAATGTTGCCAATCGAGCGCAGTGATGGGGTCTGGAAGGTTTTTCAAACACATGCCAGTTGTCATTTAACTGCTGGCTGTACCTTTGCCCAGTGTAAATCTCCACGTTTTATAGACGTTATTTACTGACTCTACTTGCAAAGGTGACATCATACATGTAGCCTGATCAAATCCCAGAAAGTGATCTATACTACACCCAAGCTACATTAACAGCCATGTGGGGCTCAATTATCCAGGCATGCAACTGTAAGCTACATTTGCTGCTCTGGTGACACAGGGTATGTTAATTTCACTGCCTTATTAGTAATTACAGTTATGCACTGGAGGAGGAGGAGGGATTCCTGAAAGTCTTACCATAATGGAGATTTCCCCAGAGCCCAGCAACTGCACGAGGCGTGTCACAAGCCCCGTGTGCAGCACCACCTCGATGCGGTCATTCGGCCCGTCGGTGAGGTAGGACACGGCCCAGCAGGTGTCTGCCAGGACTTCCTTGTCGCTGTGGTGCAGGAGACGCACCAGCATGGGGAGGATCTGCTGAACTGCAGCCAGCGGTGGCGCTGGGTTTTTATTGCGACAGAGGTTCGACAGCGTCCACGTGACATTCCTCAGGTACCCAAGCTGTGAGGGAACAGCACGTCATTATATCTCTCAGCAGAATGCAACTGCAAAGACGGACCACATCCAAAATGTCTGAATTTAACAATAATCACATTATTTAAATGAGATTCTATCCTGGGAAATACATCTATTCCCAAATAAATATTACATATTTTATTTGGCTGATGCTTTCATCCAAAGCAACGTAAAACAGTGGAAGTACGGTAAACCAGTTCTTGGAGCAACTGGGGGCTAAAGACCTTGCTCAAGGGTCCAAAGGTGATCATCACTCTGCCCACCCTGGGATTTGAACCAAGGACCTTCCTGTCTCTAGCACAGCATCCTCACCCATTGAACCCCCTGCCCTCCAGTTGTTATTCACTTTTTGTAGTACTGCAATACCATAACACCGCCCAGCAGTTGGGGGGGTCCAGTGGATTGCACTGTTGCCTCCCGACTCCATGGCTGGGGGCACAAATCCTGCTTGCATGACTATATGTTTACATGCTTGCATGTTCTCCACATGTCACATGACTTTCCTCTTGCAAACATATGCATCATTATATTGCCTGAGGTATTAAATTGGGCGGGTAAATGCCTTGTAATGGACAGACATCCCATCCAGGGTGTTCCACTGCCTTGTGCAGGTTCCAGGCCTCCTGCAACCTTCTGAAAGATATATCTCTAACTCACCGTGAACACTGAGAGATCAGGGACTGCAAGCAGGGACAGGAGAGCAGCCACACCCCCGTGTTTGATAACCTTGTCTCTGTAGGCCGAGCCATCACCTGGAAGGAGGATACATTTCCAGATGAGCTTTATAACGTCCCATCACAACTTTTATTTTCTCAGTACAATGATACAATATAAAAAATTTTAGCATAACAAAGGGTGTCACTAACTTTTTAGTAAAGAGTACTTACCAGCAATGTTACCCAAAGCCCAGATGGCCTGCTCACTGACATGGACATCCGGAGATCTGATTAGGTTTATGAAGGCAGGAACTGCTCCCCCTTCAACCACAGCTGTAGTCTGGTCTGATGTCCCAGAAGCAATGTTAGTCAGAGCCCAAGCAGCCTCAAACTGGATTGGGGGGCAACCTGCCACACCCAGGAAGCCAACAAACTTTGGGATGAGCCCAGCACTGATGATATGGTCGATTGGGGGGTGCCTCTCTCGAGACAGCAGTTTTCTGTAGTGACAAATATTAAAATAAGGTGTAAAAACGTACCGAGCAGTGAATAATTTTAGCACTGGATAAAAGTTGCTTAAGAATTTTTTACCTGGCTGCCTGCGTGGCTTGCAACTGATGATCCAGATTGTTGCTGTTAACTCCAGCCAGAATCTCATCCACGGTCCAGTGCTGGGCAGGCTGTAATTTAAAATTTGCATTTGACTTATACGGAGTTATATAGACTTATATTCATCGTAGGTCGCGTTTTAAGGCACCGCACCCATTCGAGCATGCTGTGCCGCCTAATTAACTTTATAGCGTGAATTAGTCTAACCTGTGTGTTTTGGCTCTTCTCTTGAAGCGGGGATGTCGCCTCATCCGGGAAACTGCTGACATTCCTCCGTTTAAGAATCTGATCGTCCTTCTTCGCCTTACGGAGCTCCACGTTGACTTCGATTCGCCGGCGCCGCAGTTCCTGCCGAGAGACAAAACTAAAACTCGTAAACAGTCCAGCGTATCGATTTCATAAGCAAGCATCCTCGGCACTATTCATGTGTACAGAGAAACTTACGTTTGCATCCTTTCCTTTATTCTTAAATTTGTTTAGACGAATGGCGTTCTCGTTTCCAGCAGACATATTTACCAGGCGGCTCAATGCGGAACAATCGGATGAGTATTTTAGATTTTTTTTAACCTTAAACAGATGCAGAATAACAACATTTAGAAAGCATAACAACGTTGAAGCATCTTTCTTCATACACTATAAGATCCCGAAATATACCAGATAGTCCAAGAGATAGGAATTAGTTATACTAAACAGGGAATTTAACTAGATAACAAATACTAAGAAACAGATTATCTAGTTTTAAGTGATGTAATTTATATTAAATCTAAACTGACTTCCATAACTAAACGACTTACCACTGCAGATATGTAGCTCTCCAAGTTTAGAAAGTGTGACTGTCTAGAATGAAAAAGGGTTTTTTAAATTGCCGGCAACGGCCACTCCTGATTGGTCAGTTCGGGTGAAAGCGAGTCCCCATTGGCCTCTTTTGAAAAATCACACCACGCTCCGGAAACGTTGTCAAGGGAAACGCATCTACTATCGCGAGACTGCATCATTCGAAAAATACGTCATCTAAATTTGTAACCCATCCCATTTCCCTCCTTCAGGCTAAAGTCATACAGATACCTACTTTACTATTAGCTCAAAATTACTGGTACAACACGAAACAAGCGCATTTATTGTCAAAACACAACTTAAATTACAACTGGTAAAAGAACTATTGTTAATTGCGACTGTTATTAAAAGACATTCTTTTAAACCCACCGTCGTAGCGACCCAGTGGCCTAATGGATAAGGCATCAGCCTCCGGAGCTGGGGATTGTGGGTTCGAGTCCCATCTGGGTCGGACTTCAAGTCGTTTATTTATTAACAAAAATAAATCTTACAAACACGTAATATTGTTCCACGTTCTGCTGTATTAAGAATCGCGCTTAAACCGTATATACTGCAACAGGACGTTTTTGCCCATACATTACAGCAAGACAGGAATTTTCAATTCTTTACAAACATTTTGAGATGGGGTGGTTCCAAGTTATTCATGCTTCAAAAGGAGGCATGAATTTAAGTTTAGTGTTTAAAATTGTACACTATACTCTGTTGAACTTTCTATGTTGGCAAAAGCACATTGCAGCCCAAACCCAAATTTTCACAGAACTGACTGAACGATTAACCAAACATAATCTTTACGTTAAGTATATTGTTGAGCTACTCTTGGATAAGCTTTTGACCAAAAGATACCATGTAACTTGAAACAACTGAAGCACAAGCATACACACAATTGAGACTTTGAATAGCATACATCATACAAAAAAAAAAATAAAAAAAAAATCGAAGTATAAAATTCTTGTTCTTTTTCAAAGATCCCCAAAGAAGCTTGATATTATTTCATTAGGATGCAATATCACTGTTTTTTTCCTTTCATACTCTTCTTTAGCGATTTCAGAAAAAGGCACAAATAAATGGATTCTTAAAAACGTAGACAGCTTATGCCGAGTGGAGCTCTGCCTTCCGTTTTATTAGCTTCTTTAATTAATTAGTACATTATTTCTTGAGTTGTAATATAAAAAATAAAAAGCACAAAATTCAGTATCTGACAGGTTGTACAAACAGAATGCCTTCAAATACACACTGCTTTTCAGTCCATCTGTACAGTACAGGGATTTAAGTGTATTCATCTTCTTAGCGTTCCTGTCTGGTGTTATTCAGAAGCTCAACGCCACAAGTGCGATGGGGGGG
>JAODKC010000048.1:3145350-3163691 GCA_026777985.1 Mormyrops attenuatus | reverse complement strand
AAGTTTTAAAATTATTTTTTTTGGTGTTCTTTTTTCAAGGTCTTAAACAAGTGTAATAAAAAAAAAAAAAAAAAAAAAAAAAAAAAAAATCAATTCCATTTCACTTTTGGGAATATGGCCACCAAAACCACAATGCTCACTAGGCAAATCAGGCATTTGGCGTATTGCAAAACGACTGGATATTTAATTTAAACGCACTGTTTTCTCCATGCCCCCAGAAAGCAAACCCTATAGAATTTATGCTGTCCACAGAACAGCAGATTCCATGATTTAAACGATACAGTGAACCCCAGCATCCAGGTTAGATTCCAGCTATGACGTCACTTACGACGTCACAATCTGCAAGAAAGAGAGACAATGGGTGTCGTGAATAAATGCATGCGGCACACACATGGACACACAACGCAGGTGTTAAAGAAAGCCGCTTACGCAACGCGATGACCCACCTCAGACGAAGGCGGGAGATAAGAAAATGTACTATGAGCGCTAAATGCCATGCCAGTGAGGTAGAACGCAGGCAGGAAAATGGACGACAGACGGGGGGAGAACTGAGGCCTGTGGATGGAGCGACAAACCTGTACTCGCCTGCTGGCTTTGAAAGCTTTGAGCTTCTGTACAAAAGAGGACTCCAAGACCTCCGCGCACTGGTAGAAGGGCGAGTCACTGGGATTATAGTAGCGGCAGTTGTCAAAGATTTTGGTCATGTCCGCCACAAACTCCGTCAGCTTGCCGTAATACCGCTTCTGTACTCTCTCTTCCATCGTAGCCAGGTCTGTAAGTAGGGAGCAGAAACCGCACCACAGAAGGATGCCGCATTAACGCAAGTGTACCGCGCTGTATTTTTTATTACTGGATTTGAGGGGCAGATTTCCTTAAGGTTGCGGCAACGAGACACTAAACCTCGCCAAACAACCCTGTGGACCGATCTTGCACATACCCATTGGTTCCTTAATGACACCGTAGTAATCTGGGGCGTCGTTGGGATCCACAGGTTCCAGGAACGGCCACGCCATTTTGTGAGCCTGCCAAGCGAAATGTTCATGATGCACACTGAGCACATGTGATCCAAGCTTGGGTAAACCCGAGCCAGTCCTCATGAGACTCATGTGATACCAAACGATATCACTCGTTCATAACTGGGCCCCTTTATTAACTCTACTCTGCCACATTTGCCAAAACCTGATATTCACAATTATCTGCTAGCATGAAATCCAGAGATGATGTGATTTCTGGACATTAAGTCCACTTTGTTCATTACTACCGAATGTTTAGGCCAGTGTTTCTCATCCTGGTCCTCGGGGACCCCCAGACAGCCCATTTTTGCTCCCTTTCCTATTTTCAGTGTTATGTATTCAATGGCTGTTTGGTTTAGGCATGCTGGTTGAATGACTGAATGAAAGAATGAATGAATATTTCATTACTGTGTCTTGCACATTCTGTGCCTAGCCCACACTGGCTTATAAGACACCAATAGTAGTGATGCACCAAAATTTCGGCAATCAAAAATATTCGGCTGAAAAAGCCAAAAACTGAATTTTCGTTTCTGGCCGCATGACTTTTTTGGCCAAAATCACCGACGGCATCGTAACGGCATTTTTTCAACCCCCTTTAACCTGCCACTGCAATGTACTTCAGGGTACGACACCTTTCGTTTTAATTAATGGGCCCTTGGAATCATCCAAACTGCCCCTCCCCCACTGTAGAGTGCCCCTGTTGGTTAGTGACGCACCAAAATGAATTTTTTACTATTGAACGTCACAATTTTGGTCAGTAACTTTGACCTTCAAAAAGCTGAACAAAATTGTATTGGTCTGGGCTGGGCGTCATAGCATGGTAGGTCCAAAGTCTCTAGCAGCACCCCTGGTAACCAATGGCATAACATTTTATCCACTGATGGGTCTTTCATACACTATAGCTGTATAATAACATGAAAATCTTTTGAACATGACATCTAGCCTAAGAAGCTAAAATACAATTTTGTTTTGCTGGGAGTCTATGTTGAGAAACACTGGTAAAAGGGTTTCATAAATTTTATGGCTACATTTGGTAATTCAGTGCTGAAGCTCTCGGTCCCAAGTTCAGCTCCTAAGCCAGTAGATGCCAGACCAGTTCAGGTCATGCCGGTGTACCTGCAGAGACCGCAGAATCCGCCTCAGGCCCTCGTAGTCCTTGTCGGTGAGTGGTGAGAGGACGGTCATGGTGTCCTCCGTGGACTGGCACTGCGGGCACATGTACTCATCGATGTGTGTCGCCTCGCTCTGCAGGATACCCACGCACCGGCCGTGGTACCAGTTCTGGCAGCGGTCGCAGCCGATGTAGAATCTGAAGAAGGAAAGCGCCAGAAAAGATGACGTTAGAGACGAATGTGATGTTATGTGATGCTATGATGTTTGTTAGGTTAGGTGCACTGTACTAAAATGCATTTTCACCTTCCAATACTTTTGTCTTACAATAGGTTTATCGCATTGCAACCCGGGGAACATCTGTACTATGAACAGAAACCAAATAATAATACATTACATAGGAGTATAATGCAGAAATGCTATTACATTACAATACAGTCATATAGTAAAAAACATGCTTGCAGCAATCATGCAGGATAAACGTGTATATGCAGTATGTAGAGTGAATGCAATATGAAACGTGGTAATTACTGCGACTCGTCGTATGGCGTTCGGCAGATGCAGTACAGCTCCTCTGTCTGGCCTTCCTGCGCCCGCTTGCACTCTCTGCAAACGTAGTCGTCCATCTTCTTGGCCTCCTTCTCCGTGACCCCCACGCACTCGCCGTGGAACCAGTTGGAGCAGAGGTCACAGCCGATGTAGAACCTGAAAGGCAGGCCAGACATAGCCGACGTGAGGATGCGTTACCGGCTGGGCTGGAAGGGGGCTGTTTGTCATGAGAACTCCATGAGAGAGCGCACTTCACGTCAACCCAAGGGAACTGACTGAGTGTGTATGCAGCAACTTTCAAAACCACAATGCTCACTAGGCAACCCACAATGATGAAATCTCGGCAATAATGCGACGTCAGACTGTATCGTTGACGTTGCAGCCTTACTTCGATTCGTCGTAGGGCGTCTTGCAGACACAGTACAGCTTGGTGTCCTTCTTGGCATCTTTTGAGGTAGCGGAGATCATCTTCTTCTTCTTGACCTTGGCATGGTCCCGGTCATCGTCGCGTTTGCGCTTGTGAGAGGAGAGAGGCGGCGAGGTGGGGCTGGGGGAGAGCGCGGCTGCAGGGGCGAGGGCCACGCCAGCCTGTGCTTTGTCCTTCTCTTTCCGCAGCTTGGTGAGATCCTTCCTCAGCTCCTCCTGGAAGGGAGAGAAATAGCGCCCCTACTGGTGGTCATGCATCACAAGCAGGCCATTGTCATGGAAGCCGCATAAGTCTAAGCTTGTTAAAACTAAAACAAGCTCCACCCTCCATCTGCAGCATCACGGTTAAGGACAGACGTACAACCCAAAAGTTATATCCATGAGTCTATCTTCCAAATCCATCTACCCTATACAGGGTAATGAGGGATCAGGGGTCCTGAAGCTTACTGGGGACAGCATATGGAACAAGGCGGGGCTACGCCCTGAACAGGACGGCAGTCTCTCATAGGCCAAGCAAACTATCACTCACTGACTCACTCATCAGGCAATTTAGAAACAAACAGAAAATTCCACACCACAGTGGCTGAGACACACAATGTTATAAGTCTTCGGAAGCATGTCCAGCAGCGGTCCACACTTTTCCGAGCTGCTCACCTGGACCTCCAGCTGTAGATCCTTGTCCAGCAGCGCCCTCTTCTGGAGGATCTCAGCCTTCAGCAGCTCCTTGTGTTTGAAGAGCAGTGCTGACAGCCGGCTGGAGCTCTGCTTACTCCGCTTCGGCTCGCCGGCCTCATCCCGCCTCCGCTTGCGAGCCGCCTGCTTCTCGTCCTTCTCGATCTTGTCCAGGATGAACTTCATCACCTGGCTGCACACGATCATTCTGTGTGTGTGTGGGGGGAGGGTAACATATCAACACAATTCAGCAGCACGGCACTGCGCATAGCATCTTGGGTAATAAAGGAATTCTGTCACCTTTCTGTGATAATGTCAGTTCTTAAGCTTCTGACAGTTTAACAATGTAGTTCAAACTAAATAGACTACAATTTCTTTGTCTCCGTGGACATGGTGCTATCTAGGTTGTCTATTACACCAATGTTTCCCAAACTGGCTTCGGAGACCCCCAGCCAATCCACATTTTTGCTCCTTCGCAGACAGTCCACATTTTTGTTCCTTCACAGACAGTCCACATTTTTTCTCCTTCGCAGACAGTCCACATTTTTTCTCCTTCACAGACAGTCCACATTTTTGCTCCCTCCCAGCTCTTAGTAGGAGAAAAAAGTGGACTGTCTGGGTGTTCCCGAGGACCGATTTGGGAAACACTGTACTAGAAAACTAACAGTTTGTTCTGGACGTGCTGACATTTAACATGTTGGACAAAAGCTTAAGGTGTCATGTGACCAGATTAGGGCTAGGCAATTAATAGAAAATTAAAACCAACATTCAGAACCCTCTAATCAACGTAATCTTGCCCATGCTGGTTAGATCAAGGTAAAATGCTCAGTTAATCGTGATATTGATTTGAGGTCGTATTGCCCACACATACTACCCTAACTCTGTGGAGAGCCCCCCCCAGAAAGTACACGCTAACGATGCAGGGATGCCCGACGCAGCTCACTGGCCCCCACACGCTCATACCTCTGAGCATCCTCCTGATCAGCTAAGCAAGCTGACTTCTGTTTTAAATGCTCCATCACGCGTTCTGTCTTCACGTCCGGCTGTAGCAGAGCGCAGGGAACACATCGCACATCAACAGCACAGTATAAAATAAATAAAAATAAAAAAAAATTAAAAACCTATAATCTATAAATGTGGGAAGACTAACAAAATGACCTCATAACCAAAATGTACAGCCAGTAATAAAAAGACAAATTCTATAATTATGGTCATGAAATCAGAGACGTGACATGCACAGTGATGTGGTTGTCATGGTAATCCCCACCTGCAGCTTGACGCTGCCTTCTCGTTCCTGCCTAACCTCTGGCTGCTTCTGGCCACTGGCGGCCTGGATGGCCCCCGCCCCGGGTCCTGGCTGGATTGGAATGAGCTGCTTCGGCCGGATATGCTGGGGCTGGAGCCGGAGACCCAGGTGCAGGGGGGTCTGGGGGAGAGCCTGCCGCATAACGACCAGGCCGGGCTGGCCTAGGGGGGTTTGTGCTGGGGTGGGGGCAGCTAGGACCCCCTTCACCTGAATCTGAGTGGAAGGAAGCTGGACCGCTGCCGTGGTGGGCAGAGGCGGAGGGGCCTGTGTGAGAGCCTGGCTTGGGGTGACCATCTGCGGGGGGGCAGCAAGAGGGTCTGCCTGGGTAGAAGGAGCTGCAGGCTGCATGGCCTGGGGGGCAGGTGGCGTTTGTGGTAAGGGCGGGGTCTGCACAGGGAGCTGCAGCTGCGTGGGCTTCTGCTCCGGCTGCACTGCTGCAGAGCAAAACGGACAGCCACGTCACATGCTAACATGCTAAGCTAACATGAATAATTATTGTTGATCCAAGTGAAAATGTTGCATCTGATCAAACTGCAGCTGCGTCTCTTTGCAACACGGAGAGCAATACTGAAAAACCATGTTGCCACGTTTCTCAACCCGGTCCTCAGGGACCCCCAGACAGTCAGCATTTTTGCACCTACTCAGCTCCAGATACACTTGAACCAGGTATTCTGCGTTTTTGATTGGCTGAAAACTGGGAGGAAGCATAAATGTGAACTGGATGGGGGACCTCGAGGGCCTGGTTGAGAAACATTGATCTAAGCTGTAAATACGGTGTAAGGACTACAGGAACGAATCGTCCTCTGCGTTTCGGTCATGATCATACAGCGGCAAGAGGCATCACCTGGTGTTGAAGGCGTGGCGGCGGAAGGGGGCGCGGCTGTTGTAGTGGCGGCAGGCACGGCCACAGTAGTGTGTGTGGCCACAGCGGTGGGCGTGGCCACAGCGGTGGGCGTGGTCGGGGGAGCCGGCGTGAACAGGAAGCGCTGGAGCTGGCCGTTGGGCATGGCAGCCTGCATGAGCTGCTGGCCGGGTCCCGGGATGACGGTGACCCCCTGAGGGATGAGCTGCAGCTGGCCGGTGGTCTGGCCCTGCCCCTGGATCACCACTGTCAGGCCCTGGCCACCTCCCTGACAGATACAGACAAGAACCGCAGTGACTGCGTGCATAGTTTTAGGGAGCGTTTCCACCACACCGGGTACTGTGTACTTCTGGTACTTCAAGTTGTTGGTTTTCCACTGCCGTAAAAACTGCGCCGGATTACATCACAACACGAGGTGAGGTATTTTGTACTGAATTTGAAAAACGGCTGTAGGACACTATGGGGCCGGATGATGCGCGATGTTAGGCACAAGCAATTCTTACGTCGATAATCAGAATTTTTTTCCGAAATGGCAGTTGTATTGCTTTTCCAGACGAAGGCTATTTGCATAACCAATTGAAACAAAGTGTTTTCAAGTCCACACCAAAGTACCGAAATACCAAAAAAGTACCTCAGCTGGTACTGGAACTGGAAGGTACTGGTACTGGAACTGGAAGGTACTAGTTCTCAACCAGAAGTAAATGGAAAAGGGAAAGTGCAGAAAATAACGGTACCTGATGCAGTGGAAGAGCGACATTAGCAAAAAGCAAATATATCCTTGCAGGTCATTAGAAAGATACATTTTGACAGGAAGAGACCCATCCCACACCCTCCTCACCTGTGCTCCTTGGGTAAGCTGGGTAAGCTGGGCCAGGGTAAGCCTGACTTGCCCCTGCTGGGGCCGGGGGGTCTGGGGAGCAGGAGCAGAACCTGGGGACGTAGAGGCTGCAGATGTCATGGCGGGGGGCCGAGGGGGTGTGCCAGGGGCAGAGGTGGCCGGGGAACTCGGAGAGCCCCGGACGAGCTGAGACACCATCGGCGACGTCTGGCCTGGTGTGCAGTGACGCGTCAATAACGTGACCGGCTAAATTACACAATCTGAGACTCCAACCGCGTTGATACTGAACTTACCAGTGGGAAGGAGGCCGGGCTGGACCACCAGGGGGGTGGAAATGATGGTCTTGTTCAGACCGGTACTCTGCTGCAGGGGGCTTCGGATCACTGCCATACCAGGCCGGATCTGAGCACCACCCGCGACCACCTGGGGGCGGGGTCAAGGCACACAGACAAACACTCCAGTTTGCACTGACTCAAAAGTCCAGCACCAGTACTGGAGCAATTCATCATCGTATTAGAAGAAGGCCTCTCATAATTAAGGGGATTTTGCTCAGAGTGCCTGGGACGGTGGGAGGCCTCGAACCTGTTGTGTGGGCACTGCCCCGGGCCGGAGGCCCACAGTCGTGCTTCGCGGCTGGATAGAGGTGAAGCCTTGCGTGCCACCAGTGGTGCTGGAAGGGATGATGCCCAGGACCTTCTGCTGTACCACGCCTGATGACCACAGCAACCAGTCACGTTACTTTCACTTAGATACATTACTACACCAATCACACAGAGGTACCGTTTCTTAAAGTCACCTAGGTATCTTGGGGGGTACTACACTGAATCCCCAAGTGGGACACAAACTGACATCAGTCTGGATTTGATTGCTAGTTTTTCCCACTTTAGTTCCATGGAAACAAAGGGTGTTTCTCAACATGCATACTTGACCGTATTTGTGTTCTTGTGTACCTGTTTGATCTTCCATTGCCGAAGAATACCTCTAATACTCAAGGAACAGAAGTACAGAGGACGGTAAAAGTCCCCAGATGTCACTCTTGCCCCGGCCCAAAAATCAAGGACATATAGGTTGCATCCTCACCAAACAAGACCGACCCCATGATTCACCACACCCAAAGCTCATTCTTGGGAGGCAGGTTTGGAAGACGGTTCTTATAAAGACCACAAGTATGATCTTTGCATTCTTGGTATGGAGAAACACTCATTATTTCCCCATCTCTATTGTAGAATCTGTATGTGGAACAGTCAAAGATCACGCCCCTGAGGACCTTACCTCCTTGTGCACTGGGTACATTGACAGTCACGATCTTGCTGTTGGCCGGTAGGGACAGGACTTTTCCAGCCACTGAAACCGATGTGCCGGACACCTGCAAAGTCTGTCCTGAGATGGTCGAGCTCGTGGATGCGGTGGAGATGGCAGTGGCATTGGCTGTAGAAGAGGTGGAAACTCTAGGGTCACTGCATTTGTCCAAATAAAAATCTGTTGTGGCCATTGTTACAGTTATGTACGCCCTTCGATTACTAAAGGTAACCATAAGAAGTCAACTAGCCGCATTACCTTGTGTGATACCGATTCTGCAGTCCAAGCACACACACACTCACCTGGGCTGCCCTGACCTTGCTTGACCCAGGAAGCGAATGTCTGCTGGAAGTTCTTGCCCTGCTGGAAGGTGACGGCGGGGGAGCCCACCTTTGAGGTCAGGACCAGCTTGGAGCCGGGGGTGACGGCACCCGTCAAGGAGCCCACCAGCACCTTCTGTGGAGTGGAGATTGGTGTGGCACTACCGGAGGCAGGTTTCTGCAGTTCCAGGCGTTTCTGGAACACAGGGGTTCAAATGTTTGGATACCGAGAATGCATGGCACTAATGCATGGCATGGCCTCAAAAAAATAATTCACACAAGTGAATATAGGACATCAGGTGAAGATATCTGTGGAGGTGACATGTGGCTTTGTGGGTTAGGCCTCAGTGCCAGAGTTCATAAGGTTGTCGGTACAAGCAGCCTTCATCCATCAGGTCTGCTTACCCATTATTTCCTACCAAGCAAAGCCAGCTATACCTGCCAAGCACCACAAGATCATTAGGGAGCCTCCAGATTTTGTTGCGTCATTGCTAGCTTAGGTCAGCTATGCTACGCAGGCTGATCCAGGAGGCTACGCTAAGTTGCAAAATCGCAATGAGGCACACAGCGTGTGTCTGGCCTTCCCACCTGCTGAGCAGCCAATCTCTGCTGCTTAAGCTGAGCCTCCAAGTTGGCCTTGTACTCCTCGGCCTTCTTCTGCACACTAACCTTTGCCTGGTCCGCCGCAGAAGCCTTCTCCCTGTCCACCCTGCGATGGAAGGACAAGACGGCTATCATAGCATGTCTCAGGACACAATGAATTGAGATGAGAACCAAAGTAGCAGAACGATTATGGGACAGAAACCCCAAAGAGAACCAGTCTTTCTGAAGTTCAGTGTATAAGGTTTTGGGTTTCAACCACAATCCAATTTAAACCCCCCTACCTTTCAGCAAAGGCTCTGATCTCCCACAGCTCCAGCTCTTCCTCTGCTACCCATTTCTCAATCACCACCGGGCCCATCTGCCTTGGCGAATCCAGCTTCTTGGGCCTCAGGGCACTAGACCGGAGGCCCTTCCTCTGAGGAGTGTGAGCTTCTTTGGGGTTGCAAAGGCAGGAGAGGAAACATGTCAGATACACTGAGAGGATCCTTCACAAATGATTGGTTTTCTTCATATTTCCATTTCAGCAACTCGAACAATGTTAATTAAATCTGACTGACTGGGACATGTGGATCAAAAGCTCAAGAAGCTTAATGAACAAAGAAGCAAGATGTAAATCCAGAAGAAAAGCCCACCCTTAGGAGACGCAGCTACGCCTATGGGGCGGATGACCTTCCGTACGAGGTACTCTGACCGTATCCCATATGGCCCCACATCCCGGCGCTTGATAACCTCTGTGGTGGTGATCTCGGTCTCGGACGTTTCTGTAGTAAAGAGCGGGGGACAGTCTGCATCTGAGA
This sequence comes from Mormyrops attenuatus, assembly GCA_026777985.1. Classification (NCBI taxonomy): domain Eukaryota; kingdom Metazoa; phylum Chordata; class Actinopteri; order Osteoglossiformes; family Mormyridae; genus Mormyrops; species Mormyrops attenuatus. The sequence continues at coordinate 3,153,896 of JAODKC010000048.1, read as the reverse complement.
AGAGGTTTTTGGTGGCTCGGCCCCCAGAAACCACAGACAGAGCCGTGAAGCACAGGAGGAACAGGATCACCCACCCGAACGAGCCACAGCGTGCAGCGGGGCCCTCACGGCCATGTCGTCCCACCTCAAGCAGGCCCAGAGCAGCCGAAGCATCAGGCTTACCCCTGCCAGAGCGCGGACCGTCTGGAGCCGGTACCTGCGTGGGGCACCGGGGCCACGTGTCAGTTAACGGTCGGGTGAGCTACAGTGGGGATCTAATATGAAACTCATGAAGTGCACAGCTCTACCAGAATCAACCATAACTCTACTGAGATCACTATAGCAGGGCTAGAAGGCAAGTCGTAATAATTTTTTTGGTCTCTGGATCAGTCAATACTCTGCAGCTCATACATCTGCTAAGAATTTATCCTTATTCTTCCCTACGATCAATGTCTTGGGATTGGGAACGGACAGTTAGAAACCATGAAAGAGTAGTCTTTCCCTTTAAATATTTCAACATATTATAATTTTAAATTCACAACACTGATTATAATAGAACAGTATACAACAATTAAATTAAAAAAAAAAAAAAAAAAAAAAAAAGAGAGAGACAGTCGGCAGGTCTGAAAGGCACCTATGGTCTACAAGTTAAGTAGAGATACAACCTTGTTGACTTTCTGAGAACTTCTTTCCTAGCCATAGTGGACTGAACTCTTTCAGTCATTTAAAGTTGGAAACCTTGAAGAAGTAAAGACAACTAAAGGCCAAAGCCAATAAAACACAAAAAAATTTGAAAATCAACACAATCTACATGCCAACCTCCAGGTGATGCTAAACGTGGGTCGTGGGGAGGGGTAGGGCCAAATGTCCAAGGCAGGCTTGGCATTGTAGTTGAAGATGGGCACCTCCCGGATGCCCCCTTGCCTGGCCAGCTTCCTGAGTTCGTCGTTGGGCAGGACAAAGATGCTCTTCTTGCTGCTTTTGGTGACAAACTTGCGGTAAGAGGGCAAGGCCGTGCCTGAGCGGGCCTTCTTGGAGCGCGAGAACCTGAGAAGTCGGACCCGGTCCCTGGTGGAGTACTCCCGGCTCACGGTCATGGTGGCCGCACCTCCCCCAGTCACCGTGGTGGTGACAGTGGTGCTGGTGGTAGCGAGCATAGAAACAGCCTTATTTTCTGATATGGACAGCACAGTGGGCGTGCCACCAGAATCCTTGGATACCGTGACTGTCTTTGACTCAGCGGAGATGGTGGTAGTGATGGTGGTCATTGTTGTGGTAACTTGTGTGATGGTTGTCTTTGGTGCCTTGTCGTTATTGGTCACTGATGTGGGCTCACTGCTTTGATTGCTTAGAGACACACTACTGCTGAGGCTGCACTGTCCTGCAATTGGCACTGTTGATGAGGCCAGCTTCAGTGCCACCGATTCGTCCCCCTCCCCCACACAATCTTTCTTGGTGTCATCACACTCCTCAGATGCCCTACTAATTACTGATGAGACATCAGAATTCAGCAAGCTGCCAGAGGAAGAGGCCGGCTCTTTGACACTGCTCTCCAGACAGGGCACCTTTAGAGCAGGTGAATACTCCATGTTAGACAGTGTTGTGTTGCTCTTTTTATCGACAATGGAGTGAGAGGATGACTGGTGTGAGAGCAGGTCCCCGTTCATTAGTAGTTTAACAGCATCCTGAGCTGGAAGAACTTTTATCTCATTTCCTGAATTCTGGTTAGCTCCCTTTTCCTCAATGTCTTTGTCAAAGTCTAGCTTTGAGGAAGCTTGTAGAGGTAATGTACAGTCTAACAGAGCCTTATTCTGAAGGGAATCATCCCCATTTACCTGAACCCCAAGGGGCGGCTGGGATTTTACAGCCGATTCATCATCTCCGCTCTTGTCAATGTCCATTCTTTCATCCTGTAAACACCCATTTTCTTCTCCATTCTGCCCAGTGAAAACTGGCCCCGATTTCCTGTCTGCGGGACAATGTACCTTCTCTGTTCCCACAGATTTCTGGTACTTGGAGAACTCCAGGGTCTCCACGGTCAATTCTGATTTGCTCTCAGAGTTCAGCCCAGGTGAAGTCTCTGTCCCTTTCCAGGACCCTACATTAAGTTCCGTAGATGGTGTCAACATGGTCGACGGCAAGACCGCACTGCCACCATTTCTCTCGTTGATAGACTCGCATTCAGGCACACAACGATCCTTGGACACACTTTGATCATTACATGCTGAACTCGGACTGGCAATCACTTGTGAGTTTTGAGATGTACTATCTTCCTGCTTAGACTGGCAATTAACTTCCTTCTCTGGTGATCCAGGACCAGAAGACTCCTTGGACTGTTGATCCTCCTCCTCCTGGCTCACCTGGCTTTCGGTACCAGCTGCAGATGTAGTTCCTGAGTTCACAGCTGAGGGAACAGCCAGGCTCCCCACCTTCATTGAGGTGACTCCAACCTGTCTGTCACCCACTACTGAACTGTGCTGGTCCGGGCCCCCAGCACCTGATTCCACTTGTGCAGCTGTTTGGCCCCTGAGTCGCTCGTAGCGCTGCTTCTCCTCTAGGGTGAACTGGTGGACGCGTCGCTCCAGCAGGCCATCAAGCCTGGAGGCTTTCACCTTCCTCTTGTAGGCGGTGCGTAGCCGAAAGCCCTCGCTCACATTCACCACATCGGCACAGAAAAACTTCTCTACCATGTCTCCTTTGTCTTCCTCCTTCTTTGCATCAACATCCAATGGAGAAGTGCTAGAGGTCTCACTTTTTCCTAGAGAGAGAGAGAGAGAGAGAGAGAGAGAGAGAGAGAGAGAGAGAGAGAGAGAGAGAGAGAGAGAGAGAGAGAATCATTGGAATCAAAAATTAAGTAAAGATGACCAAAACATTTGATCACCATATGCAAGGAGGTACCATTTTCTTCAATGCATTTAGAGTTGGAGATGCCAGTCTCCATTCCTTCAGCCTCCGGCCCCTCTGCTCGCCCCTCAGTGGTCTCCGCAGTCTGCCCCTCAGCCTTGGAATCTATCTCATCTTGGGGCTCATCTCTTGACAGCCCAGCCGCACCCTCTCCGCCCTCTTCCTTCTTGCCAGACATGGGGCTGTCAGGAGATCCCCCAGGAGATTTCTGGTCCTCTTCCTTTTCCGATTCGCCTGCCGCAGGGTCTTTGATGGGGCTAGCCCTCTGCTCCATGCTCACGTCTGGGCTGGACGCAGTGTCTGGGTGAGACTCTGCACTCTGCTTGATCTTGGCAGCTGAGATAAGAATCGGAGAGGCCAACAAACCCCAGATATTAAAACGCACAATCCGGAAATAAATGCTGCTGTATTCATGTTCAGCAAAGAACTGCTAATGTGGCAAAGCAGCAGAATGAGACTGACCCTCCAGAGCTTTGCGATAGTTGACGTTGGTGTTGCCTGGCAGCCGGGGAACGAAGCGAGGTACATGGGTCTTACTGACCCAGCTCCAGCCTCCATACCCTGTCACCCGGTACTCCTCTCCCTTCTGCTTCCAAACCTTCACATATGGGCAGACAGGAGGATTATTTATTATTATGTAATAACATCTCAGTAAGGGCTAAGATGCAGTATCCATAGTGCACCATTGCTTGATGCCCTGTGCTGCCTGGGATAGGACCCAGGGACTATATAAGTGGTTTGGAGATGAACGTTCAGATGGTTGGAAAATAACAGCATGCAAAAGAATGGGTAACGATTCTACATATTACAAGGTATCTTGTAAAAATCGGACTTCTTTCCACGGATGGGTGAAAGCACGACATACCTGGTGTTTGATGGGAAAGGTATATTTCACCCAGGTGGCCTGCTGCATAGTCTCTTCCTCTTCTAGCTTTCTCTCTCTCTTCTTTGTCTTCTCCTTCTCTTCCCGCTCGATGGAGGTCATCCGGTGTAACCTGTAGCAAGAAATGGCCAAAATGACACATTCATTCATTCATAGTGGTACTCAAGAGCCATTCAACACAGGGTACTTGCTGTAAAAGGCATATTAGGAGATACAGTCTAGGAATCTATTCTCTTAAACAGAGAAGAATGCAAGATTTAGTGCGGTATTCCCCAACCCAGTCCTCAGGGACCCACAGACGGTCCATGATTTTACTCCCTCTCAGTTCCCTGTCAGACAGCCTTCATTTTTGCTCCCTCCTGGGAGAGAACAAAAACATGGACTCTCTGTGAATACTTGAGGACCAGATTAGGAAACACTGATTTAGTGAATGGAGAGAAATCTGGTGCAGAGACTCATCAGCGCTGCACAAGCTAATCACCCAGATGAACACAGAATACTTGCCTGGTGTGTCCCAGAGCATCCTTCCACACAGGCAGCATGACCACCGGCTTGATGGCGCACTCCAGGATGGACAGGGCCAGAGCGAACTCCCGAGCTCTGCTACACATCTGCACCGCCTTAATCCAGTTTGACCTGCCAGCCAATCGGAATGAAGGTGACTGGATGGGCCGATACCTGATTGGTCAATGAACTGTCTTTAGGCAGGATGCTGGCTGTGATCATAAGGTTCCCTGGAATACCTGTGAGAGGCCCAGTTGGGGTGCATGAAGGGGGCAGGAATGTTGTTCTCCAGTTGGATGATGGTCAGCCTCAGCGTGGAGATGGTGAGAACCTTGGAGCCGTGCACCGAGCCGTTCCACTTGAACTCGCCCGCTTGACTCATGCAGAACTTGTGGGTCAAGTGCCGCCGCTTGTCATGGTCCTCACGGTGCTGGTGCTTGTTTAGGGCCAGTGTGTTACTACTGTATTGGTTCTGATAGACCCGGTACTTGCCCTCCTGGCCCAACTTGAAACCAACGCTTTCCTTCACTCCAGAGTCTTTCCTGGAACCACTGGTGTTGGCAGGATCCCCCAGGGAACCGAAAATGGACACCTGGAGAAACGCAAACTCTGCTGGCTTTACTTCAACAGACAAAGATGTACAAAGACATACTACGCTTGGGCAGTATCTAATTTCTCATACCGTCATTCCATCCTGACATCATACTGCGATATATGGTATTTTGGCAGCATTTTCCAAAGCAACATTATTCTGGTATTTTGGTATCCTTATAACATATTTCACTGAGCAAAAATCTACAGTATACCCCAAATACCATGGTATACCATATCACCACAATACCAGCCAATCCTACGTGGTATACCGTATTACCACAACACGAGCCAATTCTTATCTCAAGTCCTAGACATATAGAAACAATATTCTTGGCAGTCAGTTTGAAGAGGTATTAAACTGAATTTATAAGATTATTTTAACCTATAAGACAACACATTTAATGGTAGTTAATGTCAATGTAGCAAAGAGAGACAGCACATTTCATTTTTATAAATTAATACAGGCGCAACACATTAAAAATAAAACTAAGAGCTGCGAGGCGGCCCACCTCCTTGGAAGGCCTGCCGTTATCCTGAGATGCTGGGCCCTGCTGGCTTCTCTGCTGGCTCAGCTTGCTGTCGGGGTTCCGAAGACGCGTCACCATGCGCGTGGATGTCGGCGAGACCCGGTCCACACCCGCCCCTTCAGCCAACCCGTTTGAGTCATCCTGGCCCTCATCTGTCACAAAGAAAGAAGAACTTTCAAGCATTTGGTTCCATGGGTTAAGATTTCTGACCAGAAGGTTATTGGTTCAAATCCAGCAGTCAGCAGAATAGTGATGTTACTACTGGGCCCTAGATGAACGCCCTTAGCCCTGAAAAAACAAGTAACCCTGTACCGCGACCAACAACTTTGCTCTCACCAGTATCTGAGCAAGATGTGACATGTAGAAATCCCTATTTACTTCTCCAAATGGCAAATACATCTCTTATCATAACCTCGGACAGATCAAGGACAAATATAAAAGAAAAAATTTTCCTTGGGTGAGTCCATCTGTTAGTAGAAAGCATAGTTTACTCTAACACTAGCCCCAGTCTATGGTCTTATCTGCTTTGTTACCTGGAACCTCATTTCTGTTTAATTAAAACAATAAGATAAGATGACAGGGGAGTTTTCATGTTCCCCTGGAGAACAATTCAGGTGATACGTCAGGTAAGGTTTTTCACGATCTGTGCATAGGTCTGAGCTGAAGGCGGTTAGAAACACTACACTAGGCTCCACAGGGCATGTCTGCATACCTGTGTCGTCCTGGCCAATGGCAGCGCAGTGGGTCAGCCTCTCCTCACTGTTCTGTCCACTGACACTGGCCGCTGAGGACTGGCTGTCACTGGTATTCTCGTCTGTGGTCTGGGGACCCTGGAGTGTGCATGAGGAGATGGTGGTCTTCTCACTGGAAGGATCTGACTCCAGGGCTTTTTCTGGGGATGCAGGGGAGGGGTTACCACCACCACTTCAATAACAGACTTGGGTTCTAGGTTTGTTTTGAACCTAGAAAAACGTAACATTTCTTCTGCTATTGCACAAAACAGCTGCAACCTTTTCCAAAACTTATCACACACAAATTAGTACAAGTACAAGGCTGTCAAGTCTGTAGGAAAAACACCCCCAAAACATGCATTTGCCTCTATATTTCTGTAAAAAAAGGCATTTTTTCACTGTATTATGTACAGATTGTTGCATCAACAAATGGTTTAGTCTGGGTGAACTTGTACTCTAAAAATGTCTCATACCTGATTGGGTAATGTGATCATTTTTCGTCAGATTTCTGACATTATCTTTTGTCCCTCTATGAAGGGTTCATGCAAATGAGTGACAAAGAGCTTCCTCTGTATCCATCCAAAACTCTCCTGACATTCACAGCGGCCGCTTCCTCATTGATGAGATACGAGCGATATGTTGACCTTTCATGAAACTCACAACGCTTGTCATCACTATCGGCCATGAACGTCAAACTCTAATCTAATGTTTTTCCTGCCGTTTATAAACCATTTTGATCACGGGCCAATCAATCAATGCAGCCTCAAAGAACATTATCACCAAAATTCTACAATTCCACTGTTCCCACTAGGGCTGCACAACATCATATCGTGACGTAATCTCGATTATATGGCGCATGCACAATAATCACCAGGACTTTTCAATAGATGTTGCGCCTGCCGATCTGTCCTTTTCTTCACCACCACTTCCGTGCTGATCGCTTCCACGATTTACCAAAACAGCAGCATGTGACGTACTCCACTAACCGAATTTAATAAACATTAGGATACATCGAATTTATCCAGATGACTAACTTATGGGCACCACAATACGCATCTCATTAATATCGTAGACGTACGACTAAACTGCTTACCAAATAGTGGGCTAAGCAATGGCCATATAGCACCGAAAAGACGGATGAATGTTTACACCCCTCATCTAAAGCCCTGGTGATTATAGCACATGCTGCATATAATCGCGATGCGATATCGTGCAGCATTAGTTCCCACGGAGATGAATGTTTCACCTGGGAATGAAGCTCTTGTAGACAGATGTCATTACAGGGGTAGGGGTGTGTAGAGACTCAGGGAAACCCCAAGTTCCTTTGTACCTGCAGACTCCTGCTTGCTCCCTGTGCTGGTTACCGCCCCTTCAGCACCATCTCCAGCTGCTGCAGCAGACGCACAAGGTTTCGATCCATCTGAGCTTCTACTGTTCTCTTCTCCACAAGCATCTGTCCAAAATGAACACAGATACACACTTCAGGACAGGGAGTATTATGGTATTTTGTCTCCTTGAACAACAAACTAGCCTTTGTACTGAGAGATGAAGGCCAAAATAACTATTCTGACTGCATGCCGTCGTCCGACAGAATGGACACATTCACATAGGAAACTAAGCAAATCAAAATATTCCTCCCAACCCATCTCTTCCATCTCCTCCTTGGTTGATTGGTCCTTGGGGATCTTTGGCTCCTCCCCCTCAGATGAGGAATGATCATTGATTCGCTCCTCATTGCCTTTGCCTGCCTCTGGTTGGCTGTCAGGTCTCGACTCCAGCCCTTTGACCTTGTCCACCTCCGCCCCCTGCCTGGTGTTCAACCGTTCCAGTACCTCCTCTGGAAGGAGACAGAGTCGACTCAAGGCTTGAGGCCTGCTCTCAACCAGCACTCAGACACAGCCCTAACAAAGCAGCATTTAACTCATCAGAATTCGGGCCTACCAATAAGAAAACAGAATCACTTTCATGGCAGCAGTTTGCTGGCAAATTAAGGAATGTGGTGATGCCTGCTTCTTGTTAACTGGCTCATGCTTTCAATCAAAAGGAGACCAGAGGAGATTTTCCTCACTCAAGGGTACAACAGCAAAGCCTCGTAGGAAATCCTCACCAGCCCTGCTACCTACTGCCACTATGTACCGAGAGTCTGCCCCTGTCCCACTGCCAGGCCTCGTACCATTAGCAGCAGCAAGGTAGGAGGGGGTGCTGCCCCGGGCTTTTTCTGTGAGCTCCTCGGTGATCTCCATGTGGGCGTGCACCTCCTCCCACAGCTCCTCCAAGGTGTGCCACAGCTCCTTCTCCCAATGATCTTTGTCCAGGCACGTAACCAGCTCAGACAGCTGAAGCTTAGTGTGACAGTCCACCAGAAATCTGCCATGCAACAGCAGGGGGCCATCAACAGCATGCAGGCCGAAGTTAACTGTGGTT
>JAODKC010000048.1:3129411-3145250 GCA_026777985.1 Mormyrops attenuatus | reverse complement strand
TCCCCATTTGTGTTTGGCCCTCCCCCCCACCCCCCTCCGCCTGTTTTTTTTTGTTTTATTTTCCCGTGGCCCTGTTTTGGGTTCTCACGAGCAGGGGGGGGGGGGTGTGGGGGTGGGGGGGGGGGGGGCAAGACTGATTTTTACAGCTCCGAGCAAATTTACTAACTGGGCCTCCTTCCAGGAAGCGGTTAAATCCCTTTAAACCTGCCAGAACCTAACTGTGCTATTTTTTTGCCATACGAGGTCTGATCCATGGTTCCCCAGCAGTTAGCAAGCCCAGTAAACAAAACCGGAACCCAAAAGGCTTCCAGCCCTCGCTGCACCCGCATGATTAACACCAATAATGGAGTGCAACCACACACCTTAAAAACAAACCATAGATAGACAAACTGTTCATTATGAACTAGGATGTCAATTCCCCAGATACACACATTTATTTTATGTGTCTCTAGCTTGAAGAATTTAAATCAGATCTGTATAATCTGAAATAAATAACAGGCCACATACTTGTTAATCCTGAGGGCCCTGAAATGCAGTTTTTGATGTCAGGACGTTATATTCATGTTTCAATCTCCATTCATAACTAAACATTTACGGAAATATTTGCGAAGAGCTGGATGTAGTTCCGTTTCCCTCCACTAACACGCAAATGGCGCTGTTTCAATACGCTATATTACGTGTCAACTATAAACATAAAATTATGAATGAATGAATCACGTGACAGCTGAAATCGATAATGTATACATTCGCAAAATTTTAAATAGTCAATTACATGTATAGCTTGTATGATTAAAGGAGAAAAACATTCATGCGAAAGAAAATATGAGTGTTTTTTTTTTTTTGTTGAACAATTTATGGAAATCTTAGCCGCCAGCAGCTGAATGATGATGGGGCAGATGGCAGTGAATTGCACGCTTAGTTTCCGTACCATTCAGTTCAGACAGTCGGAGGCAAGAGAACAAATGAGATTTACTAGCACACCTTATATCAATCCGAACTACTGCAAATGTTTTATATCAGCTGAGTGTGTGCCCTGCTCTGGACACACACACATGCTCAAACACACAGGCTTCTTTAACAAAGAATCGCTGTCCTTGATTCAGTGAGGCCAGCAAGGAGGAAGCAGAACTATCAACGTATCATGCCGTAACCCAGAAAATAAAGTCAGGCTGCAACAGACTTCAGAAAGAGCCACTGAAATTGAAGAGCGAAGCAGAGGTGGGTGACCGCCTCGGTCCCTACTTACACAAAAATCCTCCTGTGGAGGAACCAGTACTTGCGGCCATGGCGGTCGAAGCCAATGGGCTCTTGGCGCACGTAAGGCCGGATCCGCTGGCTGCTGGCCACGCAATCAGACACACCGGGCACTTGGTGAGCCTTGCACACCTCGCACTGCCACTCCCCGGCCGGCACAGCCTCCAGCGGCGGCTGCACACACTCCAGGTGGTAGACGGCTGAGCAGGTCTCGCAGCAGAGCAGGTCGCCTAGCCGGTGGCAGGACCGGCAGTGGTCGTCGTACTGTACGGCGCCCTCGGACATCAACTCCTCGCGGGCCACGTTGGTGGTCAGGAACTGGTCGGCCAGAAACTGCAGCACCTGAAGCTTGCCCTCCAGGGGCCCATAGGGGTAGTCCTCGGCCTCCTGGTAGGCCAGTACGTGGCGGTACTCAGCATCACTCTCGCAGTAGGCGCGCACCACCTCTGGCCACGTCATCCCGTCAATGAAGTAGAGTGTAGAGTTGACGCTGTCCTTCAGGTCCGTCGGGCCGAAGGTGGTACCGGAGCTGTCCTCCTCACGCAGGATGGCCCTGAGTAGGGCGATGTGCGTCTCAGCCAGCAGGGTACACTGTTCTGGGCCAGCCAACGCCGCACAGAAGTCCTCAAAGCGAAACGGCGTCAGTCGCAGCACAGTGCCGAAGTTGCGCAGCACCTCGTAGATGGCAGCTACGGTCATCAGGTGCTCAGCAGGAACCAGCAGGTCCTCAGAGCACCTGGGCAACTCCAGCGGGGGAACCTCCTCCTTCTCCTCAAAGACGGGGGGGTGGGGACGGAGGACCCGGGTCCTCCTGCGCCCTGCAAGAGGACAGAACAAAAGTGAGCGTGAGACAAGGATGAACCTGCGTTAATAATGAGAACACGCAGTGTTACTGCCTCTGGCAGAGGAATCACGAGAAAGTCCACCTCCTTGGCAACAAAGGAGACTGAAGAAGCCAAGTAAAAAGCAAAATGAGGATAATGAAGAAAAAAAAAAACTGAAATTTCAGTTTTCTGGATTTAATATAATATGACCACGTTAGGCTGAAATACGACATTTAAATTATTAGCAAAATAGAACGACTCCTATCGGAACAACGATAATCTTCAGACGACCAGGTTCCTCCAATATCTAAAATATTACGTGACATCTAAAACCGTTATTTGCAGGATACAAATCATAATTCCTCTAGGGAAATTAAATATATATATATATTTTTTTTTAATAATACATGATTGTATTTCTTAATAAACGTATGACGGGGTGCCCAAAACTTGCCGGTTAAACCCCAACTTGGCAACAGGTGAATGGCGGCGGCGGCTCTTTCAAAACCCCGGAGCGCCGGTCCCCCTGTCACCGACACGCCGATGAAGCAGCATGCCACGGCGGCTCCCAGAACACGGCCAACTCGCTCACATTTCGCTTTTATCCAGCCAAAATAAAACTGCGGCTAACTGCACGCTGCAAATCACAAAATAAAAATGCAGTAATCTGACAGCGTAGCACCGCATCCTCCGACACACCGAGAACTTGACAGCCAAGTTAGCCAACTTCTGCCGTGCTTTGTCCATCCTTTCGGTCCTTAAAACCACAGGCATACCAAGCCGAGCACGCTTCGCCATTCCTCTTTAATGGCATTTCTGCAATTCAATGCAAGGGATTTTTTTTTTTTTAACTACTGGAGCATAATGAATATAATTTCCAGGATTGCCGGCAGATCGAGCAGAAGCGAGCTGGTCTGCTGGCTTTGGACAAACACAAAGTTCGCCCGTTTTCTGGAAACCGTCACGAGCAGATGCAAGTCCGCCCGAATATGATGGGGGTTTAAGATGATTAAAATGTGAGAGCGATTCATGCGACGGTACAGAGCCGGGCGGTGCGCCGCGGTGCCCAGTCCATCTCCAAGCCGGGGCCTGCTGCCTCCACAGCGCATTCTCCATTTTGGACAAAGCTGCTTCCTGCAAAGCTTCACAGCTGCATGCACCGTGCACGGCGCTCCGACATCCCCATTCCGCGGCCCGCGTCTCCGATCGCTGTCACCGCCGTGGCGTAACTTACCCGGCGTGCTGCCGTACGTGCTGTGGCTCCGAAAGCTGCTGTCCGTGCAGTAGCTCGCATTGTCATCATAATCATCATCATCGTCCTGTAGCTCCTGCAGGTAATCAGACTCCTCGTCCAGGGCCTCCAGCTCATCGTCCGTCGTCGCCTCTCCGATAAAATCGTCCTCCTCCGACCTCAGACTCCCCGCGTCCTCTTCATCACTTTCGTGGTCATCGTAGACCACCTTGCTAAAAGTCCGTGCCCCCCTGCCTCCTCCTCTCCTGGCACCCCGACCCCTTCCCCTGCCCCTGCCCCTACCTCTACCCCTACCCCGTGATGCCGAGGTTGATCCCACTTTCCTCCTGCCACGCGATGAATGGTAATTTCCCCTCCTGGGAGTCACAAAATCGCCATCATCAATACCTCTCCCCTTTGCCCTCAACCCCCGTCTGGGTCTCAGACCACGGACTGGCCCGGAGGAGGGTTCATGCGTCAGCGCCTGTTTAGGCGGCCTGCCTCTTCTTCCCCTCATTATATATAAAGAAATCTATTATTTTCCGTTTCGAATGTTATGCGCAACTGGTTCACGCAAACCCCGGGAAAACGGCACCCGTTGAAAGCCGAACCTCTGCAGATGTGGAAGCAATGGTTCCCCCAAGCCCCGGACTCACTTAGTATGAGAAAGCTCAAAGTGAACGGGCAACGTCCCGCTCCGGATCGCCCATGGCCGCCATGTTTCCTCCTCTCTCCGGTTACTGAAACAGACAGAAGGCCCTTCGCCGGAGTCACGTGAGCGGCGCTGTCGGCGCGGGGGGGCGGCCGCGTGCGGGGGGCGGCCGCGTGCGGGGACACCTTCACGTTGTCCAAGTTGATGATTTCGCTGCGCGCTCGCTGTGCAAAGGCGTCTTTCATAAAGCGTCGCCTAAGCACTCCGCATGTTTATTACGAGCCTGCATTTCGTTGCGGTAACACCAAACGTATAAGAAAAAAACTACTCAACCGGATATTTCCTCTATTCTGCATTAAAGGACTTTCGAAGTACAAGTTACGTGCCATATCACTCTCGACCATTCTAATAAATTCAGACAGTTTTTTAAATAAAACTATATACTCAGTAAGCCGTCATTTAGGAAAATCTGTGTAGCCTTTGGGGTGGGTATTATTCTCGTTGTAGTCGTGGCCGAGTGGTTAAGGCGATGGACTAGAAATCCATTGGGGTCTCCCCGCGCAGGTTCGAATCCTGCCGACTACGGCGTGACTGTTTTTGTGGAAATTGTTGGCTTTGCAGTTGTGTAAATAATAATAATTTTAAAAATAATTATTTGGTATTCTTGCTATTATGGCCTGCTCAGCGTTTCCTAACATTGTCCTAACGATTCCTAACCATTTCCTAACAATGTCCTAACGATTCCTAACAACATTGCAACAATTCCTAACATTTGCTAACGAGGTCCTAACTCAGATCCGAACACTGCGACCGGAGGGGGCAAAAGAGCCAGTCGGTTGAAACAGACGATGGGTTAAAGGAACCAATCAGCAATCAGTGTTTTATGATTGGATTATTGTCACGTGACAAGCACAGTAACGCGCCTTCTCGTCTCTGACTGCGAAAGTAACAGGCTGTTAAGATTAAAAGCGGTTTATGCATTTATGAATCTTAGAATATTTTTATTTACTTTCCGGGCGTGTTATTGAAATTGGCAGTGTACGTGCTTCCAGAATCGTCATCAAAAACAACGTACAGACAATAGGAACTGCAGGGGGGAATGAAATGTGTCCCCTGCGTTTAACCCGTATGTGACAATGTGACATAAAACGGGACAGTTAAACCAGCGCACGGGGAGCAGTACCCTAGTGGTGCCTTGCTGGTCGGGGATTCAAACCTGAAATCTTTGAATTACAAGTGTGCGTCCCTAACCATTAAGACACCACTGCCCACAGTGATGTTGGGTGACGTATGTATCATTAGGAAGCTCAAAAAGTTGTCTCGCATTTACCCAGATATTTGACATTTGCAGAAATGACCAAGACAGATAAACCCGACGCCTACTGAGCAGGTATCCTTCACCTGTATGCCCAGGGGAAGTTTACCACAGGTAAGACGCCGGGGGCCAGCTAATGGAAAGCTGACATAAAAAAAATGACAGCAGTCCATTGAGTCCTCTATACAACCACCAAGTCCGAGAATATGACATCTTTGGAAAATAAATCCTCCGTACATGCGGGTACCATAAGGTAAGTGATGATCATATTTAAATTTTATATATTTTCAAGGTTCATACGTTCTAGGCACCTGTCAGGGTAGGTGCCCGTCTGGCCCTGTCCAATGTGCCTTTTCCCCGTTTGGCCAGCAGGTGTCGCTGGCTGTCCCGTTTGGTGTTGCCCATGTGTGCTTTTCTGCTCCCTCGGCTGCTGCCTGAGGCCAGTCTCACCTTTTGCTTAATATTTTGGCTTTATTTTATCCCTTGGTCTCTGGTATTTTTAATGTCTTTGTGTCCTTGTTAACGGTTACCCGGCCCATGCCTTGTTTATGTTCTGATTCACTTGTTTTCCTAGTCTCTCCTTGTGTAGATTACCCTCAGTGTTTGTTAATGTTTCCAAGTCGCTAGTGTCTGTTAATTGTAATATAACCCACTTGTTCCTTGTTGCCCCGAGTCCTCAGTGATTGGTTGATTGGGTTATGGTTCTCACCTGTCCTGCATCGTGTCTTGTTAGTAGTGTACTTAAATGCCTGCTCTTGCTCTCTTCCTCAGTGGTTCAGTGGGGCTGTTTCCATGGGTTGCTATGTGATTGTTAGTTGTACTAACCCCATGTTAGTTATTGTAGCTTCCCGTGTTCCTCCTTACCTTCAGTATTATTGCTCCCTGCCTTAGTTTAGTTTTGACCCCTTTGGTCCCTTTGTTTTCTATTACCTTTCTATTTTATTAAATAAACCCTGGTTTGTTGAAGCTACTACATGGATAGCCTTACCTTCGCTATGTTCCACCATAACGGCTTACGTTCCAACGTTAATGTGGTGAGTCTAGAGCTGAAACAAAGTTTTTTATGGAACAATCCAAATTTCTAGGACCGCAAACACATGTATGTCACTATAGGTTATTTATGAATACAGGGTATCTCAAGACCGACATGTGAAGGGACTAGAGGTGACTAGGAAAACGTCTTACTATAATATCAATGTTTGGTTTTGTTTACAATAAAAAATTACACTATTTGTTCTCTTCCTCTTGACTTAAGAATCAGCTAATGAAAAATGAACTACATAAAACATTATCCCATAAATAGAAACCTGTCTGAAAGAAGGTCATCTTGACTTGCTCGATCAAATAAGCACATTCAAACCTCTTCGATGAATAAGAATTTAAGTGTTGACAAATTCTCACACAATGTGATTTTTGTAGTATACATTCCGTATCAGCTTTACATGAAAAGTACCACACAGCCAATACAACACTGTACAATGTAATGCAAGAAGTGTCTCAAACTTTTCAAGCCTGACTTTTCAAGTTTATAATTTAATTACATAGAACTTGTGAGCAAAAAACACAATAGCCTTATACACTGCATCATGGTTTTGGTTTTATTCCCTTTATTGATTCAATTAAAAAATCGCACAACATCGAAGTAAATAAAATCACAGTGATTCTAATTGTAAAACACCAAACGGAAACAAAAATAATTTCAACATTAAGAATAAAAAATAAGGCTCCTATTGTGCTGAGTGGCATTGGGGCTTCTCATGGTTTATGGTTTGACGACATCTGACGTGACTTTTATGCCTAATTATAAGCTCTGCACGTATGTTGGTTGGAAATAAAATTAAATCATAACTGAACATAGTGGATAGGTCGTGTTTCTTTTTAAGTCGGTCGTCTAGAGGGAGATTCAGAATAATTAATATTAAAGTAGAACTTCAATAGTTTCAAGAATCAATCCACAACGTGAATTGCATTTCTAGAAGTAAATAACCAACCATTTTCCCGGCCAGAATACATTCATCTGGCAATATGATTTAAAACTCTGTTTCTACTATAAGGTTCACTATTATGGAAAATTAATATCTTGTTTTATAATTACTATCAGGTGGAAACCGTGCTATAAGAATGAGCATTTGTTGTCCTTTGAACAGAAACAGGAAACGTGTTAAAGACCGAGCTTTTCGCATGGTTAGGCACAGTTTCGAAACAAGAACAGTCCTTTAATGGGAAATTCAGAGCGGAGCCTCGTCACAGTCCTTGCCAATAAAAACACATTTAAAATAGTACTGTAAAGAGTTTAAAACATTGTTATCAATTTCAAAGTACAACAGTAACTAAAATTAAGAACATATTCTAAATCAGAAACACATTACATCACAAAAAACTAAACTATACCACTTAAAACACAAACTCATCCTCAAAGTACTTGTCAGAATTTGCAGCCTTCTTTTGCAACTTTTCTTTAGTGTTTTGTTTTATATATTTTTTTCCCAACCAAGTCATAATGAAACTAATGAGAACTGGGGCCTGTATCATAGCACGGGGTTTCTTGCTTAGCCAGATAACTTGTGGGATCTAAGGTGCCCCATTTTAAATGGCCTTTATCTTTGTTCGCTTATATTTCGCCCAGGCCACCTTAAAGCCGACAAGCTATCTGGCTAGGCGAGAAATCCTGGTTTGTGATACAAGCCCCTGATGGCACCAAACAGCCAAATATTTTGACTGAAACAGGCTAAAGCTCAACAAGAATGAAATCCGAGATAGAGGTTTGGTTTTCTTTTAATTCAGTTTGAACAAGAAATCCCTGATTTTAAATTCATGCCGCATAGTCTGATAAGAAATGTTATCTCTACTGAAATCTGATCCTCAGATAGTGGATCTTTATGGAAATTTAGAACTTATGGCTGAATAGGTGTGTGGAAAAATAATAATTTATTTAAAAGCAAAAAAGGTGAACGTCAGGGCTTAACAATTTTACCGATCAGTAAAAATACTGAAAGCTGATGTCCATTCACTCCAACCGACTCCTTCACATGTGTCAGAACCGTTCACAGTAAGTACTGCCCTGCACTTTATCGGCTGGGTTAGTTGCCAGTGAGATATCCAGATATTTAATGATCAGTTTTAGTCCTTGCAGTTAATCATGGTGATTATAACACAATACAGGTTTGGTACAGACTCATTTTCAGTGGAGGTGAAGGTTACACCTGCTGGTAAGGCTGACGATCATCAAACCCAGCTGCTTTTTGACCTCTTTACAAATGCCCAGCTTAGTTCTACACATAGACAGACCCTATTAGATAACAGTTGAACCCACTGAATGGATGGCATATTGACGCTTGCTCTCCTGGGCCCTGTATCACAAAGCCGGATTTCTTGCTTAATTAGATAACTCGTTGGATTTAAGGTGCCCCAGTTTAAATGACCTTTATCTTTGTTCACTTATGTTTAGCCCAGACTACCTTAAATCCCATGATCTATCCAGCTAAGCAAGAAATCCGACTTTGTGATACAGGCCCCTGATCTGTACGACTAACATCAAGCCAAACAGATACCATGCAGAGGCACTGATGGGAATATTAGGCTGCTCAGCACAGACAGACTCTCCTCATCACAGCCAAATAAATGGCTTTTTCCACTTATGGTTTCAGGTGTCATTTTTTACATATATACAATATGAATGAAACGTCTCTCACTCTGACTTTATGTGGATTTATTTCAGGCAAATGAAACACACAGACAAGCACCTTCAATCCTGTCACACCATACACACCAAGAGGCATCTGATTACCTTTTTCTCATCCATTCTGCTCATGATGTGCAAATAAGCGAGACGACTGGACTAACACATAGCTATCAGTGATACGTATGAGGAAAGGTACTGCTGCTGTCCTTTTTAAACACATCGGACCAAGGGAGCCCATGGATCTTCTAAGAGGGGGGCCAGGTCAGTAGCCATGCTGTATTAAATGTGAAAGTTTTGGCGCCCCAGCGATACAGCATGGCTTTCTATAAACATTTACTTTTTTGATATAGCAAGATTTATTATGCTCTAATTATTATGTGAAATTTTTTTACTAGGACTGCAATGCAAACTCGCCAGCAGGTGGCATGGTGATTAAGGAGTCTCGGAATAAGGGAACATATGCCCTGACCGTTTTAGGTTCTACACTCCGGAGGGATGCTGATTTTTCACTCGTTAGCAGGGTATTTCACCTGCACTGTTTCGCTAACAGCTGATTGGTTAGGTGGTTACATTTAAAGATCTTTGATTGGTCTTGGAGGGTCTGAGGTTGGACCTTGGGGGGACGAGGGTGTTTACTGGTTTTGTCACTCAGGCTGTGCAGAGGGAGGGGCATGCCAGGGGAAGAAGCTGGGCAGCCGGTAGCCTGAGCCTCGGCGCTCGGGCAGTGTGAGCGTGAGCGTCTCCGGCGCCGATTTCTTGCGTGGCCGGTCGCGGGGCACGGACAGCAGCTCGGGCGCCTCCGTGGACAATGGCGTTGAAGGGGCACTGGAAGGCCCCCCCCGGCTGGGAGATACCAGCTCCATCTCGCTGATGGAGATCGCTGGCGGGAAGGAGCCCAGCTTCTGGTTGGTGGCCTCCTGGGTGGCGCGTTCGTACTCCCTCACCTCCTCCATCGTCATGTCTTCATACAGATACAAGCAGGGAGAGATGGGCCTATTAGTGCAGCTCACTGATTGGCTAAAACCATGGACATGTGACCACGTGGTGACCTATTGGATTCACAGAATGAAGGTGGGAAATATCCACATTGAGTGAGATGGGGGGGGCAGGAGCTGGTTAATTGTGACATTCATGGAATAACCAGGGTGAAGGACAGCAAAGTTCTTAAGTAGTCTTTGGTGGAGGTTTGTAAACAAAACCATAGACTTCAGGTCTAGGCTTAGAGGTAGCCACAGTGTTGTACCACCGGGGCAAGAGTACGCATAAGTTAAAGATATTTGAGAGATTCCGATCTCTTTTCTGGACAGGACTGCCAAGTCACCGTTCTCGATTGCCGTACCCTCCTTGCTGTGGCGTGAGAGATGAGGCTGCATGCCCCTTGAGAGACATAAGGGGTAAGGGAAACATGATAGAAAAAGTCTGGTGGCAATTGAGTCAGCAGTTCAAAAGGAAGCGCCTATTCGCCCAAACGGCCACACGTCACGAGAGGCGGTCCCTCCTGGGCAGTCCGGCACCGCGCGCACTATTCACAGGGGCAAGGAGCGTATGCACAGCCAGCCTTGCCCTTCCCTTATCCCAGCCCTCCTCCTGGGCAACCACGAGGAAACCATGGTTACCAGCAGCCCACATGGTAGCGATCGCCCCCTGCTGGTGTAAGGTGGTCCATCACACAATACGCATCTCTGTTTCCTGCCTTTATACACTGTCTGTGTTGTGTTTCTCGTATACATATGCTGGATTATTTCAAGATAGATAATATAAAGACTGTAGATGATTTAGTTTTTACCTCAAAATTTGCTGCCATCAGGCCATTACATTTTTTTCATCTGATTGGCCACATATTAAGAAAATGAAATCTCTGTCAGAGGTAATTACTTTTCTAAAATGCAATGTCTTTCACCTTTTATAAACTTATTACACCCATTTCACCCTGTTTTCCTTTTGCAGTACTGTTGTGCCTGAACATTTGGCGATCCCGGGTTCATGCCATTGGTTCTCTGTTGTAACTGGACCCCGTTATATGTGGTAAATGACCGGTTGGCTTGTGCCACTCTGGGGCAGGCATTCTCCTGGGACTCCCGCTCGCTGCTAGGTCTTAGATGACTTTCGGAATGATTATCCAGAGGCAACGCTAGAGAACTCAGGCCTGGAAACTGCTTTTCTGATGCATAAAGAGTCATGCATTCGGTTCAAGAGCCTGGCGGACCAGCTCATGCGATCTGAAATGCTTTAGTAAATCCATCTGCATAAACAGCACTGTTCTGAGAGGTGCTTTGGGTAAAGGGCATCTGCTATGCAAATGATTAGATAAAAAACCAAAAACTGGTTATGTGAGTGGAGATTTATCATGAGGGGCGACATTGACTCTATTCTGGACGTTGTCACTTATCTCCATATGGTGCCATAATTACTCATTTCTACGGCAGATCGATAGCCAGAAATAAATTTCATGAGGTGTTCAGCAATCCTACCAATAGGTCCCTTTTCCACGGCCGTGGGGAGAAACTCAACCCTGTAATTTTACTTTCTGCCTCTGCTACTGTTGGGAAAGACAAACACAGTAGGGCTACAGCGAGAGAATCAAGACTGGTGAGTTTTTAATGTAAAACCCACCTCCCTTCAGGGGCTAAAGGTTTGATTCATTTTATATATAGTACTATGATGAAGGCTTCTGGGGATATAAGGACACATTGATCATTCAATGCAGGCAAGTTTCCAGGAAAATCATTACAAACTAGACTTTAAACTTTGAACACATTCTTCAAGGTCACCACTTGAACCAGCATCACAAGCATCCTTCGACATTGATGTTCATAGCCCAAGAATGAACACGCTACTTTCAATCGAAATGCAAAGTGGGTTTTCGCAGATAATGAAATGCGGAGTCTAGGCAAATTCCTCCATCGCTTTCCCAACCGTTTGTCCTGCATGGAGGTCATAATGGAGCCTGGAGCCTCTTCCGGAAAGCAGAGGGTGCGAGGCTGCGTACAACCTGGCCAGGATGCGCCCACTCTACAGGAGGAAACCTGCGCAAGACTCACTGAGACACCGTGCCGCCATTTGCTAATTCTCACTAATGCTAAATTCAACCCTCTTATTGCAGCAGGTTCAGCAAAGAGCACGCTGATCCCTATCACGATGTGAGACAGCTCACTCTTGGAGAGATTGCATTGGTCTCTTTGATTCGTGGGAAACGAGTGTTATACTTGACCTTTCTTGATTGCCCGCTTGTTCAAAAGTGACATGTTAACAGACAGCATAATACACCCAGTCCTTGAAGGTTACACTGCCCTTCCAATGATAGACAATGTTCTGCTACACTGAGGATGTAACAGCGGTCACCCTGCCTCAGTCCCTAGACTGCAGCACCACCCGTGTATGTGTGAGGTGTGAGGGATGTGTCAGATCGGGGTGACGCAAACAAGCTCCCCGCACTGTGAGAGAAACTCACCGATCCACTCATCCACCCAGGCGAAGGCCTGTCTGTGTCCCAGCAAGAGGACATCGCGGACGACCTGTAGGGGGAAGCAGGCGTCAAGGGCTGAGTGAGATGGGGGAGTGGCCTCTGGTAGGCTCAGGCTGTTCGTACTGATTAGCTCCACCCTTGCCCTGTTCTCTGCAATATGTATAAATCGCAGTGCTCTGCTTTGTATTGACCAAAATAGCCCTAGATACCTGTTGACACCAGTCTCCAGACCCGTAATCACCTTTCCCACAATCATTTCCTTTGTTCAGCCCAGATACCATGGTAAAGCAGTTGATCTATGATTCCCAGGCCTCTCTTTCCATTTGTGGTGTGTCAGCCCTGCCCCACCCAGTGTCCATCTTTCACAGGTCGGCCTCCTCCCTGTCAAGGCCCTGGTCCTCTGTCTCTGCCAGCTGCTCCAACCACAATACTTTCAGGCGTTTTTTTTGTTTTGTTAAAAATTGACATATACTGTAAGAATAGATTGTCAATGTTTAAAAGTGTGGTTAATGCAATTCCTGGGGGGGGGGCAACTAAAGTAAATAACAATAATATAAGAGTGTTGTTGTTAGCAGAAAATCCTGGCCTGGATTTTTTTAGTAGGTGGACTGAATTCGACCGGCAAATCTGCACGTGTGCAGCGTGAAACTACTGTTAAGGAGGGGTAAAGTAAGGGAGGGGGGCAAAATCCACACTTTTAAAAAATGGAGGGGACATGCCCTCCCCCCGCACTGCAGTTATGCCGATGAGTGGCTGCAAGATAGATGGATGTGATGTATGACTTGTGCAATTCACTCATTTTGATTTTTCTGGGGGGCTGAGACAAATAATTGGTTGCCTAAACACCCCCCCCGCCCCCCAAATAGGGCCTAGAATGGCCTATGCATACATTCATGTATATAAACTCCTGTGTCCAGCCCTCCTGTTCTGCACTGTCCTGTGTATTTGCACTCTAAGCCCTGTGAAAATGTCAGTGCTGTTTGTTTGTCCTGGGGATGGTTATTCTCTGTACATCTGCATATGGATGGATTGACAATAATGTCCACTTGACTTGAATTGACTTCACATCTCAGCTGACGCTTGCTAGAGCTCAGGTGGCCTGGCAGCCAGCGCAGTCAGCGCAGCCAGCGAGCCACGAGCGGAGGGGCTGGGAAGTGCAGGCCTGCATTTTAATGAATTTGCGGTGCAAGAGAAAAAACACGAGAGCGCCGCTCTTCTCTCTGGTCCTCCGGAGGCCGTACCTTGTGCACAAACTGCTCCACGCGGCTCTGGAGCCCCCACACCTCGAACTTGACGGCCACCAGCTTGTAGGAGCACATGACGGGGGAGTCTGTGTCCCGCCAGCCCTCCGCCAGGGGACCCCGCGACGTCTTCTCCGAGTGGAAGCAGCGCAGGTCCTGAGGGGAGGGGCAGGGCTTTGGCAGTGAACACCCCCACGGGAGTCCGAGCGTTGTAGCTGACTTACACAGCTTTTCATTTTAAACTATTAACATGCGCTTTATTCAGTGATCTCCTTTTGATTGCAAAATTTTAGCCTAATAATTTTTTTTCATCGTTTTACTTTCTATTAATCAGCAAGCTACCCCTTTCACTGCCTTGTTTTCCTGAAGTAGTTACAGCCTCTGACAGCAAGTTGCAAACAAGACAATCTCTGCGTTTGTTGACCCGTTCTGGTTAATGGGGAAGGCAGTGAAATCTCTCTCCCCTGCATGCCAACCCCTTAGTCTCACACATGAGAATCATCTACTGCTCTTACAGAGATACGGAGGAGTGAGACACAAGCATATGAGGACCCAGCCTGGCTCAGTATTACTGCATAATGTTTTCATAATTAGAAAGCGGGGCCTGAATCTCAGGTGTGCTGACAGAGGCTGTCCAGAGAAGTGAGATGTGATTTTAAGGGGTGCAGGGGGGGCAGATTACAATATGAAGAGAAGAGATTTATTCTCTAAGCCCAGTAAGTACTACTAGTAATGGGAATGAATATAGAGATACGGACGAGGTGTGTTTCATCAGCAGCTGATGATTTTTGGTGTCTGTCCACAGCCCAGACAGGTGGTGTGCTCGATATGCGTGTGAAAAAGCTGCCCCCCTCCCCCCCGCATCCCTCCTCAACCCCAGCTGCCATCACACCCGTACCTCTGACTTTTTGTAGTACCGTTCGGGAATGTCGTCGCAGGCGATGTCGATGAAGCACACCTCCGTGTCTTCGTCTTTGGGTTCCCCGTCAAAGATCTGAAGAGCAGCGGCATGCACGTGCGCACACACACAGGGATACACACAGGGACACGCACACACACAGGGACACACACAGAGACAGGGACACACACAGAGACACACACACACACAGGGACACACACACACAGAGACACGCACGCACACACACAGGGACACACACACACAGGGACACACACACACAGAGACACGCACACACACAGAGACACGCACACACACAGAGACACGCACACACACAGAGACACGCACACACACAGGGACACACACACACAGAGACACGCACACACACAGGGACACACACACAGGGACATTAAAGGCCAGCAGAGGACCTCCATGGGTGTCAGGAGGCTGCTTCCTGTCTGCTCCCTAAGGAGGTCATTAGCTATGGCTCCCCGTGCCTCGCAGGTGTGCTTCATATAATGTTCTGCTACAATGAACATGCTTCAGCTTCCTATACACAGATTCATGTCGTAACTTTGCGCTACCTTGAATGTGAAAGTTTATTATTTTATGAAGGCAGCACAAATGAGAAGAAGGAACAGCTCCCCTCACGGAGATGATATTCACAGTCAATCCCAGCTATGGCCACCAGATGGCGATCTGATTCTCTAATTCCCACCAGGTGGCCCCAAACTGTGATACCCTGTGTAGTATTTTCTGCTTAACACACAGAGCACAGACAGGGTGACGCGTTCACAAGCACACACCCGACACAAGCGTGCACTCACATGCGTATACCCAAGGCCTCAAACCACACTTACGTGGTCGTTGCATCCTTTGTTGTCCTCATACTTTGTTTCTATATGAATGGAAAACTTTGGCAAAAATGAACACTGCAAAAAAGCAAAATTAAAGAAGAAAAGACTTGATTTATTTCCATAATACTGTTGTGAACAGTGGTCAGGAACCATTCTAGATATCTAATCTCCCAGAACTTTCTGATGGCCACAAATCATTGCATGGACAGCCCAGGCAAGTCCAGGCTCTGTCCAATAAATCACAGGGTCCAATACACAAAAATCTTGAATTCTACTCTAGCATCAAAAAAAATGCAATTGGTCATCTGCAGAAGTGGAAAGTTCAGGTTCAGAAAGTTCAAATCCAGACCAAGGTTTTGTTTCAACCAACCAGTTGAGTATAAAAAGCCACAGTCACAGAGTACTCAACTGGTTGGTTGAAA